>WARS01000028.1:1127500-1575000 GCA_008933995.1 Datnioides undecimradiatus | reverse complement strand
AGGAGGCGACAGAGGCCTCGGCCGGTGGGAGTCTGCTGCGGCGCTCGAATAAACGTCCTCATGTGACGCCACGTGAGTCGGCCGCAGGCTGCATTGGCTGCAGGAGAGATGCATTGTGGGCGATGTAGGCAGTGTTTAGCCTCACTGATTGAAACGTGCAGACGCACATAGATGAGGGAGAACGTGTATCGTAAACAATAACGAATCCTGAACCGATCGTTTTGATTCGGCTCTGGCCGCGGCCTCAGGAGGAAAGGAAACAGGAAGCAGGAAGCAGAGGAGACGGACAGATGGAGAGGAGGCGGACCGACCTGGAACAGACTGGCGGTGAGCTCCTCCAGCTCCTGGCCGAGCTGGTCCCTGACTTTAGACAACCTCTCACACTCCTCATCCTTCAACAGCAGCTCCTTCCACACACACACACACACACAGAAAAACCACCGCCGGATGAAAACACACAAAGGTCAAATCAAATCGTGGCAACAAACAACAACCAAACAACAACAAACAAACAACAACCAAACAACAACAAACAAACAGATGGAGAAACAAAAATTAGTGAAACATGTTTAAAACAAAACGTTTTCATCAGAAACAAAAACAAAAACATAAAAACAAGATGTCACATGACGCCAGTCTGAGGTCATGTGGTGAGGTCTGACAAGCGCACACACAGACACACAGGCACACACAGGCACACACACACACACACACACACGTACATACAAACACACACTCACACAATCTGATCACAACTTGAGGTAATATAAAAACTGAATGTGTGTCTGTGTGTGTGTGCGTGCACGTGTGTCTGTGTGTGCGTGTGTGCCTGTGTGTGTCTGTGTCTGTGTGTGTGTGTCTGTGTGTGTGTGTGCCTGTGTGTGTCTGTGTGTGTGTGTGTGCCTGTGTGTGTGTATGTGTGTGCCTGTGTGTGTCTGTGTGTGTGTGTGTGCCTGTGTGTGTGTGTGTGTGTGCCTGTGTGTGTCTGTGTGTGTCTGTGTGTGTGTGTGTGCCTGTGTGTGTGCCTGTGTGTGTGTCTGTGTGTGTGTGTGTGTGCCTGTCTGTGTCTGTGTGCCTGTGTGTGTGTGTGTGTCTGTGTGTGTGTGTGTGTCCTACCCTCTGGGCCTTGGCCAGCTCCTCCTTCAGCCTCTCGTATCCTTTCTCTCTGACCTCCATCACCGAGGGGCTGCGCAGCCTCGACAGGCTGTCGCTCAGAGCGCTGCACTCCTCCCCGTCCTCTCCGGACAGGAAGTTGCCCTCGGCCGACTCCGCCTCCTGGCCTGGCACGCTGTGAGGGGGTAACCATGGAAACAGCAGCGATCAGTCCAGCTGCTGTACCTGGACTTGCAGCATGATCTTTTTAATCTGTTTCTGATCCGTTTGGTCTGAAAATGTCACAAAACTCAAGTATTTTCAGGTTAAACAAGTGAAACAAAGGAAAAATCTTCACGTTCGAGAAGCTGCAAACTGAAAATTTACATGTTTCCTTCAAAACACGACTCATCAGTGATTAAACAGGCTCCTGACTGAGGTTTGGTTGGGTGTTCATCAGTGAACCTGGTGTCGCTGGACGCTTGGCGCTCTCTGTACCTTCCATTGTGGCTGTGCCGTGGCGTGGAGTAAACCGGCTGCGTGGGGAGCTGGTCGGCGCACAGCGAGGTGGGGAGGCCAGGAGGGGGCGCTCCCAGAGAGTGGGTGCGGTATAGAGAGGTGGGGGGGGTGCTGTGACGGGCGGGGGGGCGCTGCTCCGCTTGGTTCTGCAGGACGAGCGATCACAGATATGACATCAGGTGATGTGACTCCAAAAGGTTCAACTCAAGAAATGAAAAACCACTGAAGAAGAAACTGAAACTGGTGTTTGGTCACAGCAGAGTCACACAGAGCTCAGAGCTGCAGCTCCCTGAGCGTCCACCAGAGGCTGCAGCAGCGAGTCAGTCCCCATAGACCCCCATGTTAAAATGCAGCAGTAAACATGTTTACAGCCTGGTACAAACAACGGTTTGGTCTCTGCAGCTAGTTTCCCCGTTCATGACGACTGTACGGGCTGAATTTATATAGAACTCACTGCTTTAAATCAGATTAACACCTGAAGTTATGCAGGATGAAGGGGCGGGGCTTCTTTGACTGACAGCTGTCTGCAGCTGTCTGCCGTGTTTCAGCGACCATGCGTCATACCGCCTCACCGCCGCCCACCTGACACCTGTTTGACCATTTCTGGATTAGCAGGGAGTCAGGCGACGTCAAAGTGATGCTGTCCATCACTAAAAGTACAGAATACGATCAAACAACGAGACTTTTTACATTTCAGTGAAACATTTTCTACTCACGATGAACAAACTTGTATGAAAAACGCTTTTGTCCCTGTCAGGCTGCCGTAGCAGCAGTGACTCCTCAGTTAAAACTGAACCCGAGTTAATCTCGAGTCAGCGGGACGACGCGCTGATCTGCCCGACGACCTACCTGAAGGTCAGGTGTGGTGGGCGAGGCCAGGTTCACCTCGTGGAACCCCTCCAGAGTCTCGGCATTGCTCTGACCGCTGCTGCAGGCCATAGCAGCTGCTCTGACATCATACACTCTGCGGGGGAAACACACACACACACACACACACACACTGATCACAGACATGTCAGCTACTACAGTGAGTGTGTGAGGTGTGTGAGGTGTGTGACTGCCCCCTGCTGGGAGGCAGGAGAGCTGCGGTGGGTCGACACATGAACCCTCAGTTCCACCGTCACTGTTGATGTAATTATGCAGAGTGAGTTGCTGCAGTTCATCAGACTGCAGAGCTCAGACAGATCACATGTGAACTGAGCTGAGTGCTGAAGATTTACAGCTGCTCTGAGGTCAGACCCTTTGGTACTGAACTGTGTTTTACAGCTGCAGCAGCTGCACTGGGTCTGTGGCCTGCGTCTGACACACCTCTGCAGGTAAATCACGTAACGTGTGCTGAGTCACAGATAAACTGTTCACTGGGCTCTGAAGCCTTTAAACCGGCTGCAGAGCTGCACAGTGTCAGCTGTCAGACTGATGTACCGCAGCCGAGAAGTCGATGAAACCAGCTCATTAATGTAAAATATGATATAAATAACATGTTAATTTACATATGTGAGACTTGTCAGAGCTTCAGGAGTCAGTGAAGCCCTTAAAACTGAAGGTTCTGTGTGTGTGTGTGTGTGTGTGTGTGTGGTACCATGGTGCAGCTGTGGATGGAGAGGCTGTCAGGGTGGATGGAGGCTCGCAGGACGATCCACAGGTGAACGAGTGACTCAGCAAACAGACGAACAGGTAAAGACTGTGTTCAACACCTGAGAGACAGACAGAGACAGACAGAGACAGACAGCTGATTAACTCATTATGGATTCCTATAATTATCAATATTCTGATTTAGTCCCGATGTTTCCGCCTTTCAGCCGACGTACAGCTCGATCCAAACATGACATCAGCAGTTTCCTTCCTGCACGGCCAAAACACTCCCAACACAGTTTATGGGCTCTGGGTCAAACTCCAGCACACACACACACACACACACACACACACACACACACACACACACAGAAACAGGACGTTTACAGGAGCGACTGACACTCCTCTCGCTGAGATGTACTGAGGCGGCGGAGCGCTGAGTGTGTCTTCATACCAGAGATTCTCTGTGATCGTCGTCATGTTCTTGAAATAATCTGGGATCCTTTGTTTCTGTCTGTCCTGTCTCAGCACACCGGCCCCACCTGCTCAGCCTGAAGTGTGTGTGTGTGTGTGTGTGTGTGTTTAGTGGGTGCGTCCCCTGCTGAGAATATACACAAACGCTGAATCAGCGACTTGAAGACAAATTAAAGACAAAGAAAGACGGCGCGACGTGGAAGAACCTGCGTCACACTTTATTTTTATCACTGCTGATCATCAGAATCATTACAACCACCGAACACAGTCAGAGTAAAGGATCAATTAACACACAAACCTGCTTCAACAGACTCATGAGTCTTTGTACAAGTAAAGTCTTTAGGTTAACACACACACACACACACACACACACACACACACACACACAGGGGACAGCATCACACCTGTCAGTCAAACTCAGGTGAAACCCCACCTGCCTCAAACCAACCAATCCCCCCCCCACCCTCCGCCAGTCTCCATGGAGACCAGTCCCTGAGAGCCCGCGGTAACCCGACACGCTGAGGGATGCTCGGTATGGATCCAGTTACTCCAGCCACCTTGGTAACGGCTCATCCCTCACATCGCCCCGATTAAACAACTCAGACAGAGAGCTGAAGTGATCTGAACTGATAATAATAATAATAATATTAATAATAATAATAATAATGATGATAATAATTCATGACGTTTTATTTGCTAAATATATAATATAACAATTGGAACAAGTCCTATGTTTTTAATTTAACCATCAGCTGCTTCCTTAATAAATACATTAATTAATAAACATTGAAGACGCGGAGAACTTGTTATCTGAGTGTTTGTTTTCTGTGGGAGCACTTTAATCTAATGTTTAGTTTAAAACAATCTTCAGTGTTTATTTGGCTGAAACCTGACTCGGAGCTTTGCACAGGAGCTGCAGCGTTTGCAACAAACACTCGCTCAGTTGACAGTGACAACAAGAAGCCTCTGTGTTCAGTCACGTGATTTCTAGCTATTAGCCGGTGAGGCTAATGTAACGCTAACAAGATGCGTTAGTATCCCCGCATGACTCAAATGTTGCGGACAGACTGCGTGTTTGAGCAGGAACGCAACCGTTTCTGGGCGCAGTGACAGTTAGCACAGGGTTAGCCGCGGCTAGCATGTGTGAGACGTTAGCAAACGGGCTAGCATGCTAGCAGCTAGCTCGCTTACTAGCAGCTAGCTAGCAGACAGGCTACCGTTAAAAGAAGCTAACGGCGTTTGAGTCCGGTTAGCTAACGTTTGCTTCATTGCAGGGGCGAGTCTCGTAGCATTTCTGTAGCTGTTGGTTGTTTATAAATAAACAAACTGAGCGCATTAAAATATTGTCCATCTTCTAAAATTATGTCGGTTATTATTTTCGCTGGGGGATTACTGATTACAGAGGGGGGAGACCCTGCTTCCATTATCGGCCACGGCACAGATCCCAGCCGCTATTTGCAGAATTCAGGCCCATGACTAGAAACAAGAGGGATGTATTATAAATACGTTCGACTGGAATAACAGCACGAGTGGTTTGACGCAGACGGTCGGTGTGTGCGGCGGTTTGGAAGTGAAGGAGCGACAGAAACGGTGCGACCGACGCTTCAGTGTCCGATAATGGGCGCACCAGCGTAATGGTGCATTTGCATGCAGCTACGCTAGCAGCGGGCTGAGCAAGTTCTCCACGATAACGTTAATAACAACCGCGGTGAGGTCGTTAACACGTTAGCTGGATACTCACCGGAGCTCCGTGTAAGCAGCAGCCGGGCCGGTCGCTCTTCTCTTCCCGGTCAACACGCCGGAGCGACCCGTCGCACAAACAAACAGACACACTGGAGCGGCTGTTGACGCAGACCGGAGCAGGTTACTCCAACTGGCGGTGCGTTCAGGCACCACTGGGAAACCACACCACTAGTGTAACACTGTTTTTTACCACGCGAAAAAGACTAATTAGAGAGCTGAGTGTGTAACACCAGTCTTGGAAGAAGTTACAGATCCGTTATTTTCATAAAATTACTATTACCACGTTGAAATAATACTCTGTTACTTTACTGAAACGTTACTGTACTTTCTCAGTTACTGTAATTAGGTAAATGAACTCGAAGTGTTAAAAGTAAGAGTACTCAAGTCAAATGCAGTCAAGAGTATTTAACGTAAAAGTCAAATGTATTTAGACTAAAAGTAGTGTTTGCAGTCAAATGTAATTAGAGTAAAGTGTGTTAATGAAGCAGCACGCAAGCAAATGAATGAAGTGATTTGTGTGGAATTTTCCATACACGTCCATACAATGAGCAGCTGGATTATGCGCCTTCCTGTCCGTGCTCATTTCTCACTACAATAGATTACTTATTAGCTGTTATTCATTGACAACGTGTAATTCCACATACTCCTCGTCAGCAGTGGTTTTTGGTTCTGTGGTTACTGGGCTGGGATCAACGTCAGTGAGTAACAGGTGTAGTTAGATGGTTAGACGGGACAATGGCTTGGACACGTGGTTTCTGTGTTCATTCCACCTGTTAATACTCATCATTAAAACATCCACACGTGACGTAGGATAGGAGACAGCTTCCTAAATTACAGGCTCTTAGTGTCCCTTCACTGCACTTCAGCACGAAACGACTAAGAGGGAATTTTATACAAAAATACTGTAATTTAAGACGATTACTCCCATTTGATAAACTCAGACTATCAGTTATTTTAGCCTATATTTGTTTATATTTGTGCAAACTGGCGCCTTTTCAAGTATGCCGAATTATTTATTATGACTTTCTGTTTGTAATGCACTCGTAATAATGCATATGCATTGTAATGCATATTTAGACATTCATCAGTGAATCACGTTCATCCGGAAAAACTTAAAAACATGATCATTCTTAAGCGAGTTCTGAAGCGTCTTTTTACAATACTGTCTAAGCGCATTTATGGACCCTCAATCGCGATGGAAATCAGAGATAACGACATCATAAGGAAGTCTAATGTCCATAGTTCATTTCCCTTGATGAAGGAATACTGAATCCACATATTGTAGTTCTCACCACAACCTGCCTGATGCACAGTGTAAAGGAATGAGCTGCCAGGCTGCAGCCAGCAGGGGGCGCCCAAAACAAACAAATCATCCGTGTGAAGCCACATATTTGCTTATCTGACTCACAGTCAGGTATTTAAATACATTGACTGGTGTCTAAATCTGTGCATATTGTATTAAGTAGTAGGTTGTATTTCTTTCTATAATTGTTTTATCAAAATTGTCTGTTACACATTCTAGTTAAGTAAAAGCAAAGAAGCCCTATCAGGAAAACACATTGAAAGTGACAGTAAAAGTATACATGATGCACATACAGGTGCTGGTTTTATTGGGCAGGTTAAAGCAGAGCTAATGCATAGATTTAGAAAATTAATGATAATTTTAAATGCGGACATTTTCACATGTGCAGAAATGCGTCCCATTAAACCTGAAGGCACCTTCATACAAATAAAGACGATATTGTGAATTCTCGTATTGTTTTGCCACGTGAGGCAACGTGATTTGATCAAAATACAACGTCTGCGATAACAGACCAGTTTATATTTACAATATATTATTTTCCGGCTCACCTTAAAAATGCTAAATAATATCTGTCCTAATTTGTTGCACAAGCAAACATGTTCACGCAAAGACAGGCCGTGGAAGCTTAATTGTCCCACTATCCCTGAACTCGTCCTAGTGAAACTGAAGCGGGTGTGAGTGGAATAACTTTCCACTGTGTCACCGCAGTCACCTCCCATCACTTGTTCACACACCTGGATGACAACACACACACACGCGCGCGCGCGCGCACGCACACACATGCACACGCCTTCCTGGTGGGTGGAGTCTGTTCGTGGCTTTAAGTGGTGCGTAAAGTGCCGCCGTGGTGTCTTTACGCACACGCAGCGGAGAGCGCGACGCGGCTGGACTTTCTAAGGCAGAATCTGTTAGAGCAGCTGTTGATGCTGAAGGAAAAGGCGACTGGTTGAGTTTAGGATGACCGATCTGTGGAGTTTCTGGGTAAGTTCTTGACTTAAACTCGCTTTTTTACTTTTAGTCGCTACTTTTTCCAGTGCGTAACGTGGATTAAAAGACTTATGTTTACTAAAACTCGTGAAAAGTCACTGTATTATCTCTATGATCGTTTTCTGTTTCTTCATATGGAGAATATACATAAACTATGTTGTTTAATATAGAAAAAAAAGAAATTTGGTGGTGTATCCTTCACTGTTCTGCACAGTGGTATGTGTCAGTATGTTACTCATAAGGAAAACAGATTTCTAATCAATTTAAATTGGATGGAATTGAAAGAATGTCACCATATTTATATGAGCCTTGATTTTCATCCTTATTTACAACTCAAAGAGGAAAAATCTGGTATTTTACAAGAATAATGCAAAGATAAATGTCCTAAAAACACATTGTTACGTCACTATAAAAACAAGTGCATCTGTTGCACTTTTGAAAATCATGTTATCATTGTTTTGTACAGAAACTACAAAAATTTTTGAGGTTAAAAAAAAGGGCAGCTGATTAAAAAAATCTAGAAATTACACAAAATGACAAAAACTGAGAAATATCAAACAGTAATAACAATAAAACCCTTTTTTTTGGGGTTTAAATCATAACCCAAAAGAAAATTTTTTTTTTAAATACTGACTCACTGAGAAACAATAGCCCAGGACTGTGCTTCTGCCTCCATATTGATCCAGTAACTACAACTGATTCGAAATCGGCCAAAAAAATTTGTTTTTTTGGTTTAACTGGACCCAGCAGAGAGGTCAACAACACAACAGAATACTGGATGTAAATGACACGTTTACGGTTTTAAGTTATGATGCAACAGGAGTGTAAAGATGCTAAGAATGAAACAAAACACCAGATCAAAACCGGCCAAATTTAACTTATCACCAGCTGAATATTGACGCCACTGATCGGTTTCTGATTGAGTGGGTGTGAATGAGGTCGCTGCGCCTGCTGCTGAGTCTTATCAGGGGGTTTTTGTTTCTTTTTTGGCTTCAAACTTCAACAAGGAACCTTTTTTTTATTTTTGGTTCTGCTGAAGTCTTTATCCACGTGGCATTAGGCAGGAATGTGCTCAGTGGTTTCAGCTGCAGGAGCCTGTTCGGCAGCTTCCTGTTCCAGGTTAACTGGTCCATCAGGTGTGTCTGTCACTGCGATGTTCGGTCGTGGAATGTAACTGAGTACTTTTACTCATTTGGATGAGTATTCATGCTTTACCTGAGCTTTCAATTGGCTCATAAAGTACAATACATCATTAATGCTTAACCCAGAGGTTCGTGACCTTCAGGCACCATAAAGGAAACACCTTCCAGCTGAAGCTTCGACCCTGAGCGACCAATCTATCTCTCCTTCCTGTGTGTCTCCAGGCTTTTGCTGAGAAGACGATTAGATGATTTCTGCTGAGCGACACCGGAATGTGATTTTGTCGTAGCACCGCCCAGGAAACACCGGACCCTCCATGAGATGTCCAAATGCCAGCTGACCTCTGAGCCTCGCAACATGGACGTCCGTCTGCAGGCCAACCCTCAGCTCCACTACAGGGTCAACGGGGGTGCAGGCCGAAACTCCAGGCCAGGCGTAAGTGTTTAAAACCATCAAAGTTCACTGATGCTCAGGGTGATCAGGTCATTTAAACATCTTCCACATATGTAGATCTTTGCAGTTTGCATCTGTTGACCTTGACAGTTCAAACCCAAAGCACTGAGCATCAAGGATCTGACCGCACGGAGCAGCTGTCGCACTTTAATTTGGGCACAACTGCACACAATCTGCGTAACAGGTTTCCTGATTAATTTGAACCAAGATCAGTGTCACTCGCATATACAGCCAACACCTGGTTAGCCTAGCTTAGCGTAAAGAATGAAAAAGGGACTGTTTCTCATGCGCAAACCATCGTACTTGTTGTTGCTGTGAGGTTGCCGGGCAACCAGACAACAGGAGGTTTTCATGCATTCAGACACATAACAATAAAGATGTAAAGAGTTAATGAGTGACTTTATTTCCTTTGGACAGGCTGTTTCCAGTCTTCATGCTAAGCTAAGCTAACAAGGCTAGCGTTTGGCATACATCTCGATGCAGAAACAAATATGTGTATTTCAGAAATTGTTCATCTATCCAGATAAATAACACAGAGTGAGTAAATAAAGCAGATTCAATGGCCATCGCTGACCTTCTCCTGCTATAATTGCTGCTATAAATCTAATTACATATAATTTGTCCGGTCAGCCGGAGAATAGCGTTATCTTGTTCTATTGTCCTCTTTAAACACAGTCAACACAGCGAGCGTATCAGATGAACAGCTGATAATTCAAACTGTACTTCACCCTGACTGAGGCTCTGTGCTATGTTTACACAATGCACCCAGTCATCACAGACTCTGAGAAATTACACCTGCTCAACAACTTAATCCCTCCGCATGCCTCGGGGATGACATTCATTATCAACGCGCAGCACAGACAAACCGGTTAAGCTGCAGTTTTCTAGGTCCTGAGCTGCTTCAGGACAATAGAGATAATTCACTCCGGCAGAAACCAGCAGGTCGGTGTTTATCTCGTATTGGTTTCAGTTGGGTGTTGCTGCAGGTGTCTGAATGTGTAAATCAAAACAAGACTCTGTAACCTTGCTGTGGCACCTTTTTCATTACACTGGTGTCAGCAACAAACCCTGTTTGCCATATCAACCCCTCCCCCAGCTCCCGAGCTCAAGGTCATCACCTTGAAATAACTCAAATGAGCAGCTTTCCCTCAGCGTTGTGGCCGTGTAATTGTAGTCAAACACAACCTGCGATCAAACACAACCTGCGATCAAACACAACCTGCGATCAAACACAACCTGCGATCAAACACTCTGTGGTCTAAGAGCTGTCCTTTAACTGTCAAGGAAAAAACTGTTGTTTCATATTAACCTTTAAATTTTAAATAACTTCTGCAGGCTCATGTTTTCTCAGTGTTTCCGGTCTTTATGCTAAGCTAAGTTAGCCACTTATGACTTATGACGTAGCTTCACATGATAGCACCTTTGATCTTGACATCTGTCAGTACCTGCGATTCCCAACACCGCAGACTAAATCCAATGCCAGTGTCGGGATGTTGTTATCCTAGCTTAGCGTAAAGACTGGAAACAGAGGGAAACAGCTAGCCTGGTTTTGTCCAAAGTTTAAAAGTCAAGCTAGCAGCACCTCTGAAGCCTACTAATTCAAAGGCTGTATCATGTTTGCGTGTTTGTACACAAACAAAAATGTTAAAATCACAATTTTCATGGCTTAGGAGCCATTTCTTGATGATCCATCCATGCAGCTAACTAGCATAATTAGCCGTAGTTTGTTGCAGTTCCAAAAAGTGTAAACATGGAAAAAGGTGTTTTGTGTGTTTATGTACTGCATATATACTGCAGGAGAATATGAACGGCTGTATTTTGACTTAAAGATGATGTATTTTTAACATAATGTGTAGATTTGACCAAATATTCTTAAATCAAAGTCCACTTAACCACAAACCTCTGCAGCTTCTCATTGCTTTGATCAGTGATGGTGTTTGAAGCTCGAGTAGAGACTACTTTGTTTAAAATCTGTTTCCAGTGTAAAGATTAAACTTAAAAACTCCAAAGAGATGTGGTTTAAACTGACAAACAAGCTAAAACAGTAAAAAAAAAACATAGAAATGAACACTTGACTTGACTCTGAACTCTGAAACAATAAGTATTTAAGCAGATTTTACTGAAAACACTTGGATCCAGTTTTCCCCCCTGTTCATTCTTAGGTCCTTTAGACATTCTTGCAGGGGGGCTGCCTATTCCCTACAGCCATGATGTGGTTTGGCTTAAATAGGTGGACTTGATCTCTATCTTGACTGATAAAGACCTCAAAGTGGAGCAAGATCAAGCTGTTATTGGATAGCCCATTGTGTGGCTGGTCAGAGGCAGCACTGTTTGCAGGACAGGTAGCTGTGGAGGTGAAGCGCAGACGGGAGGGGCAGTTGAAGGACAGAAGAGAGGGGCATTTGAGCTAAATATAGGGTGGGAAAGAAGTTCGGAGGGTTGGGGCGCAGGAACAAACAGGCCTGTGTTCACTCTGTACACAAGGCTACTGTATGAGAAAATGGTTGGTCTGCAGCCCGAGGTTCAATGAAGGAGAGAATATAATAATGAAATTCATATGAACCTTGGGCTTTTGGAGCCTCTTTTGAGTTGCTGATCCAACAAAATGGTTTAAAGTCTTAGGTATTTAGTTTAAAAACCCAAAATGCCTGCCTCTTCCCCTCCTGATGTAGATATTAAGAGGAAATATTGCATTTTGTACAAAGATGCGGTTTTGTTTGCTTGGTATCCATTCTGATTCATAAGTGGAGCTGGAAACAACCTCAGGAACAAACCTGATGGGCACAAGACAGCTGTGTGCTGTGCTAAAGTTGGAAAAAGTAATGACATCGCACCTTGTTAACAAGTTCTTGGTGTTTGTTGGCCTCGACAGGAAGATGACGCACTGCAGTTTCTGAGCCAGGAGGAGCAGGAGTGCATCCAGTTCTTTGAGGAGACTATCGGCTCATTGGAGGAGAGTCTGGAGGAGAACGACAAGAGGACGGGGCAGGTGAGGTCCCTCGCAAGTGCCAGAGGTCCTGTTGCAGAGGTCGATGGGCCTCTAAGCTCGAGTCCTAAACAAGGTGTCATTGCGACCTCCATCCTGGCAAGACCACCCAGCCCAAAAGACCAGGATATCATAGACCTGGTCCGCCCAGGGCCGGACGTGGTGCAGAACAAAGAACCGATCTTCAGTCCCACCAATCCAGGTAGCGTACGACAGTTACTGTTACTGCATGCAGGGTCATAGCCAATGGCCTCAACAGTCCTACAGTCCTAGAACAGACTCTTGTTTGTACTCTTTACCAGATTTTGACTTTGCAGTTTGTTCTTTGCAGATTTTCAGAGTATGGTGCACGCCCCCGAAAGCCACTTTGAGATAAAGCCAAGGCGTGACCCAATGGACAGCTTGTCTTCAGAGTACAATCCTCCTCTACCAAGTGGCAGCTATGGACCAACAGACAGCCACTCATCCTACCATCCTCCAGGTTCCATCCCTACCCCTGTTTTGATTGCCCAGAAGATAGCTGAGAACCAGGCAGGGGGAACCTCCAACTTACTGCCTTCCTCAATCCTCCGCCGTAGCAGCCTGGAGTCTGAAAAGCCACCGGGCTACAGCACAGATCTTCACAGTAAACAGGGTCCTCCTACCTCTGCTAAGCCTACCCGCTTTCCATCCAACATCAGTTTGATCCTCGGCAGCAAGGAGCACCAGAACCAGTCACTGGCTAATGTGAACATCAATGAGAGACGGGCACAGATGCTGGCAAATTTAACTGGATCACACCCTCTGCTGCAGGAAGAGCCTTCGCAGGCTGTGGAACAGACTCGAAATGTTCCCAAACGCAGCATTTCCTTCAAGGACCCCTCACCAGACAAATCCAGGATGGAAGCCCTGTCAAAGCTGGGCCTGACAAGAAATCGAGCCATGTCCGGGGGTATGTCGCTCCTTGACACCCCAAACAGCACCTCCCTGAATCCTGTTACAGGCACAGAACCAAGCGCCAAACCTCTGGAGGCCAGTGTTCCCCCAACAACAGAAACCAGCACCATATCGCCAGCGGTCAATGTGACGACACCACGTCCGAGCCAGATTAATGTTGACAAAAAGACAGAAATCACGCGGAAAGATTCCCTCAGGAGCCACGAAGATAGAAACCCCCACCCGAGCCCGTCCCCTACGGCAGTTACACAGAGCAGCTGCTATTCACCTCCTCCAGAAAACAAGGCAACTGTTCCTGCTCCGGCTGATGTCACCTCGCTGGAATTTAACAACTACGGAGGGAAATCCATCGTGGTCAACCCGTCCGTTTCCTCTAAGAACGAACCTGCAACCTCTCCAACCACCCATGAACCCAAAGCACTCCCATCTGCTCTGGCTAACCCTAGTGAGTTCAATCCCTACGGAGGGAAAACTAAAGTCATGACCATTGGTTCTGTAGCCACAACCATGAGCGACCTTCCTGACATCCTAAGCTCTCATATCGACAAGAGTCAAACCTTGCCTGTCAAATCAGAGCCGGTACAACCTGAGCTTAACAGTTACGGAGGAAAGAGCCGAACCATCAACCCCTCTGTTGGGATTAGTCACCCTTCAAACAGCCAGGCAAAGAGTCTCAAAGCTCCAGCCCCAACTCCAGCGCCAAGACCTCCTCGGCACTCCTACCACGGCGTGGTTACACCGCAGAAAGCACCGCAGCGTGCCCTGTCCCCCGAACACAAGCGGAGACCTGGCTCCATGTTTCGTCCCCAAGGCATCACTGTGCAGTTTTCTGGACGGGGGGCGACAGA
This sequence comes from Datnioides undecimradiatus, assembly GCA_008933995.1. Taxonomy (NCBI): domain Eukaryota; kingdom Metazoa; phylum Chordata; class Actinopteri; order Lobotiformes; family Datnioididae; genus Datnioides; species Datnioides undecimradiatus. The sequence goes on along the minus strand of WARS01000028.1, from coordinate 1,560,947 downwards.
CGAATCGCGCAGGGAGGCGTTGAGGAAGCTGGGGCTGCTGAAAGAATCATGATAAACTCTTAAAACATTCTTCAGCAATCACCTGTCGAACCTGAATCTCTGGTCTGCACCTGCTGGTGGAGGTGGTATGCTAGAAGTTTCTCCATTTAAGCCTGCGTTTGAGATGTCGCTGGAGAGAGAATAATTTTTACAGAGGAATGGGGCTGGACCCGCACAGCCAGTTCTCACTTCCTGGTCATTAAAAAACTGACAATCGAGTCTGAAACAGTGCAGCTGCTGCACATGCGACACTGTTTTATTGACTTAAGTCCTGACAGATGAACTACAAACTGCTTCCTGTTGCCTCTGATCCAAGACATTGTTTACCTCTGCACAAAACCTTTTGGATCAAACCGATGCTACAAAGAGGGGTGTCCTCTTCCTGTGGGAATCAAACAGCATTTGGTTTCACCTTTTTTTTGCCACAAACAAGGCTGATACTGCTCCATATCTCCAAACGTCTTAAAGACCAAGGCCAGTGATATTGTATATTCTTTGATAATGTTAACAAATACCAAAAAAGACCAAAACCTATGATGTGTTTGGTCCGTCTAACCTCCCTACAGAGTCTCTGGCACAGCTGGGCACTGTCACTCAGTTGAGAGGGAAAGGGGGATTTGTCAGGGACTATTTTCAGCGGTGGATGAATACTTAGTGCTTCCAGAAGCAGGACAGCATATGAGGGAGTCCAAACAAACTACAATGAGATCTTTGCTGAACTGAAACACTGTAAACCTGGGGCACACCCAGGATATGTTGCTGCAATACAAGCACAGCAGCCATTGAGCAGCCAATTAAGTAATTTGGATATTTAAAAAACAATAAATGATTATAGATTAATGAAATCCAAATTCTTTAGCAAACACTCCCAACATTTGTTTCTGTTTGTTTTCCTTCCAGCAGCAGAGTGGAATTAATATTCGTGCCCAGGCTGTGAAGTCTTTATCGCCGCTGTTACACGGAAACCTTTTCTTTTGTTGTTTTCACTGGTGTGTTTACCAACTTCGGGCATTTTAGTCAGCGTTCAGTGTGTGCGTTTGTGTTTTTATATGTGTGGTTGTGTTTTTTTCTGTCAGCACTTTGGTTAAAAGTACTTATCTTCGCCCATAACTTTATAGCAAAGAGACGTTTGTGCAGGTATAAAGTCAGAGGAGAACCCAGGAACCGGGACGTGCACAGTGCCCGTTTGAACTGTTTAACTGTGAACTAACGTCTCCATTGATGCCATTGAACCTGATGGAATAACAGTTGTGCACCAACTCAAAGTGAACAGCCTGGGGTTTCTCGGCAGATGTGAAGCTGAGCGGAGCTGCAGGATATTTTTACTCCACGGACTAAACCTCCCACGCCAAACCACAGACTGTGGAGCGGCTTTGTGGGCTGGACTTTCACTTTTTCTTTTTACTACGCAGAGGGAATACTTTAAAACTGCTCTTTAGGGATGGGCGAGCACATGGCATTGTACAAAACACAAGCACTAAAACCACAAAGTCTAGAAATACATCCCGGGTCACTTATGTGTGTTTATTCCTTTAAAGCCGTCGTCGAGAACTTTGCGAGTGTGTTATTTAACTGTTGTAGCTGCACAAGTGTGTGTGTATGTATGTTGATGTGTGTATGTATGTTGATGTGTGTTTGTGTGTGTATGTTTACTGTGTTTTATCAAGACTCCGGCCTCTGTAGTTCACCTACAGTAACTATTGAAGTATGTTTTGTGCCGCGCGGCTCTGTGCTGTGGGGGGCATTTTTGTGAATGTTGTTTACAGACTCCGGTTCCCTGTAGCTCACGCTGCAGCCATTCTGAAGTATCTAATGGTGCCTACATTCAGTTTCTAACTACTATTCTGCATAACACACCTGCTTTAAGAGGAAAGTGTGCAGATCTGCACAGAACGGGGGATTTAAAATAAAAAAAAAAATGCTTTCATGTGTGGTAAATGGGAACATTAGCGGCCCTGCTGTGCTACAACAGCCCGGTGCCCTCTCTTCTTTTAAAATGTCCAGATTTAATACTGTATATTCTCTGCATATCATATCTCATGTTGATGTTTTGTTTGTCAGTCATTAAACAGAATATAATATAACTTCAGTCTCACTGTTTTTCTTTTTCTGTAACTCAGGAATGTAAAGAATGAACAGGTGCTGATCAATGATTACCCACGTCTGTGCAATAGTTCACCTGCGAAAAACGTCCAGGATGTTTCAAGGTGATGAGGTGGCGTGTTGGTATTTCACAATTAAAAGGGAAACTACACTGATTTAACACATTTAGTGCTGAGTTTAATAATCACAAGTGAAGAAAATGATGTTTTATCTCAGATTGAGTGAGCCAGTTGGCTTAGCTTAGCATAAAGACTGGAAACGGGTGGAAACTGTTAGCCTTTAATACTCTGTAGTATTTTGCAGTAATTATAACATGTAACATGAGTCATTCTCCGTTTTTATGTGGGACTATTTCTCACCCAGGACTTCCTGGAGTCTCTGCTGGTTGCTTGGCAACAGCTTCATACCTTATCGCTAGGGATGGGCATCGTCCATCACTGGAGCGTCCATGCAAACAGGAATCAACACCCGCCTGCAGAAACTGTGGGCAGATTGTGTTTGATAAACAAAATTTACTTTCCGCTAGTGGTACAACTCCAGTTCTATGAGTGCATGCACTGGCTGAAGTTACAGTACCTGTGTCCCCCAAAATGACGACATGATCGTCCATCACCTTCCAAACCTACAGTCACCGCTCTTTGTGTTTCCAGTTGAAGCCATCTTGGCTTTTGGGAGCCAGCAATGCCCATATTTGGACAACACGGTGGTGCTAGGTAATCAGCTAACGCTAACACTAGCTTGTTCAGGTAGCTTGTTTCACATAAACTGTGATAGTAAATGATGCTAACACAGCTAGCGAAACACAGGCTGATAAAACAAGTTCTTACAATGTCACAGAAACACGTTTATACATCTTGATCTTGATCGACAGTTGCCATGGTAGTCACCTGTCAATCACAAGGGAGCCACGCCCAAAGCAGACCCTGCTTTATCGTGTATTTTACTGTAAATGGGGCCACAATGTACAAAATGAACCTCATGCAAGCCTCGAAGCTCAAAAGGAAACCGTGTACAGGGCTAATTAATGAAGTAGTGTCATCAAGCGTCCAGTGGCGCTGCCCCCTGGTGGCCGCTACAGGAAACGCAGGTGGTTGTAATGAGATGCTTTAAATCGGCCGTGCTCATCGTGCAACAACTCAAATTTTATTTATTTCTCAGCTCTTGATTCTGCAACAAGGCTGCGGAAAAGTTCTGTTTTCCTGACCTTTCCCAGAATTTCACATCGGACCATTTGTGCGACGAACTCGGGCTGCACAGACGGCGCGACTGTCTGGCCTGCAGACGGTTACGTAACACTTCCACAGAGAGGTTTCTGTACCCTGAGCGCTGCTGCTGGATGCTGAGCGTGTGTCACAGGACGTCTGACACTCGGAGACGAGACACGTATCGCGGGGTACTGACATCTGATCTGCGCACTTACGCCTGTTATTAAATTACACGCTCATCATCTTGATTGTGTTTATGGATTTCAATATGCAAATTAGTTAGAAGGCCGGGCAGAAGACATGGTGCGTTCAAGGTCAGAGGAAGCACTTGGTTCTGCCAGCGAAAGCAGTCCTGTTGGGGAGGTCCTGGTGGTTTTCAGCAGAGCAATGCCTGACACGTTTGGAGGTTTGAAGTGTGATTAATCTGATCTCTACAGATGTGTTTCAGTCCGCACTCTGTCTGCACAGACTGGATTTTAAAGCGTCTTCTGCGTCACTTGCAACCTGCGCAGGCACAGCTGGAAAAGCGTCACCACAGCAACCCGTGCAGATGTGTCGGTGAAGCCCGGACACATGGATCCTGATCTAGCTGCAGTCTGAGCAGGGAGGTCCCGTCAGCTTTGTGTTTGCAGGTTTGCTCTGCCTCCTTTTTTCCTCCAGAGAAGCAAAAAGAGACGATTTCCCCTGAAAAGACTGAAACTGAAAATGAATTTGTCTAATTCAGATTTAATGATCTACTTCAAACAACTGTAAAATGAACTTTTACTCACATTTTAATACAAACTTGGGCACAATCCACTGAAACTGCATCAGGCTGTCCTATAATCTACTTGTGGGAACATGGCTGCTGTTAAAGATGTTAAAAAGTGTGCAACTACCCTTTAAAGTGACCTTGAAGCTGACAAACATGTTGTGCAGAGGGTGGGGGGTGGTCAACCAGAGCCCCCTGTCCCAGGTTCATGCAGCCACAGTCAGCAGCGTTGCACATATGCAGCGTTTAGAGGAGCGGCGGGGCAGGAAATGAAGAAGTGCTTATGTTCGCTGCCTTGTAATTAGAGCTCGACAAACAGGCGCACCCTCTGAAAACACGCAAACGCACGACAAGCAGCGGCAGCCTTCAGACGTTTACTGCCATCGTTTTATTGGTTTTATTTATTTATGTTGTCCTCCGTCATGAGCCGAGACACAAAGCAGCATGGTTTGAATCTACAGACACTAAAGAGCCGCACGCTTCACTACGACACGACAGGAGTGACAACGGTGCAGGAGGAGGCTCATGCAGCAGGACAGAGTATTTTCATCCATCTACAGGCTCGACAGATAAAGTCTAAATGAATATATATACGTCACTGTCATCGCTAAGGAAGACTCTCAGGCACACAGGTTTCCCATCAGTCCAAAGAAAATAAAAATCACAAATCCAAATCAAAAACGTTCGATGCTCCTGAATCTGAAAACAAAACACATGGAGCAGTGAAGAAGCTGGAGAGGATGAAGGATATGTACACTCAGGCGTCCCTCAGGGGTCCGCACCTACGCACGGTGTTGATTCAGAGGTTCATAAAAGCCCGGCCATCGCCCGCCGCCGCTCGCACGAGGAGGCCGACGCCTCTCCGAGACGCCAGATCTGTGTCAGTGTTCGGTGTGAGCTGAGCTGAACTCACTGCGGCTGCAGCTTCAGGTGGAGTCCACTTTACTGAGGCGTCAAACGCAGCGCGAAGACGGCGCCCATCAGCTGAGCGAACCGCAGCGTGCGTGTATCGTCGGGTGAAATGAATAAAGAGACGACGTGTCGAATACAGCGAGTTCCTGGAGTTAGATCATTTTACAGCAATTTGTCAGTGAGTCGTCTACAAGCTGCTCGCTCTGCAGAGACGTTAAACTATGTTAGAAACAAAGAGAAGTAGCTGCAGGTTCTGAATTTTCCATTTTAAATCAACTTTAACGACTAATTTAGCAACTAATCGTCTTTAATTAACAACTAAACTCAAAGTCTGCCTCCAAACGTCGTCGATCTGTGGCTCAGTCGTGAGTTTCTTCCCTGGGACGCTCTCAGGAAATGACAGAGCGCTGCGAGCCGACAGCCTGACTCTCTGAATCAACACGATTTGTCTGTGTGTGCGTGTGTGTGTGAACAAATTGTCCTCTGCGTCGCTTCATGAACACGCGGTGAAGCCTCAGCGCCGCCGTGTCCGCACGTGTTCCCGGGTTTAATACAAGAGTCCAAAAACAAAAAAAGAGTAGATCCAGGTCCTTCGTTAGTCTCCTGTGTCGCTCCCTCAGTCTGAGTCTGTTTCCCTCAGCGGGAGGCGAAGCGTTCGCCCCGCCTCCCGCCCGCGCCGCCGCTCGTCAGTCGGCCGGTCAGGTGTTCAGTCGTCTTTGTGTTTCGTTCTCTGTTGTTGTTTTTTTTGTCATCTCTCAGGCAACAGACAAAAAAGAAAGAGAGCTACTCTCTGACCCCTGACCTCTGACCCCAGCTCCCTGCCTCTCCTCAGGCTTCAGGCCCCTCAGTGGGGTAAGAGTGTGTGTTCAGGTCAGGGGTTCGGTCTGTCCCGGCGTCGGCGGGAGTCTGGACGACTCGCCCCACGTTGTGGACCCGGTTTCCCTCCTCCGATCTTCTCTTCCTCGCTCTCTCACTCTCTCGCTCGTTCATTCGCTCCTCTTGCTCGCTCGCTCGTTCAGCCTGGGCCCAGACTCCGATCAGCGTCTCCTGGAGGACAGAGCAGACATTTACTGCAGACGTGCTGAGCAGCTGGGACACCGGCCGGTGGTGGACAAACGTAAAGTCTGCTGATGCTAATGCTAAAGCTAACACAAAAATCACTGCTGCTGCTTCAAAATAAAAGCACAGAGGTGGTGACACAGAGGGTGACCTTTATTGTGAAAAGTGTTTTCTGCAGCTCTAATAGAAATAAAAGGTTTCCCTGCTGTTTGCAGCTCTTTCTGCTCCGTGTTTGGTCTCCACCAGCTCCGGGGGGGTGAAGTCTTCAGCTCCGTCATGTGACCAAACATTATCCCATAAAACCAAAAACATTTGAAAAACTGCAAACTGGTTTCAGCATCGATGCGGTTTCTGTGTTTTAGGTGAGGTCTGGTGGTTTATGATATTCTTTACAGTAAACAAATCCCACAAAAAGACAGAAATCAGCATCATTACCTCACTTCCTGTCCTCGTCGTCTGGGTTCCTACAGCAGAGCTCAGGTTATTAAAACCCCTCACATGTCGTGTTTCTAAGAATTCCTCTGAAAAGCAGCTGCTCGCCAGTTTTTAATCCAGCAAACGAAACAAAAAGTGATTTTGTTGACGCCGAACAACCCGAACGAGCCCTCGCTTTGGTTTTCTGATCTTTCTGTGTGTCAGGGTCATCACACTGAGGCAGACACGGATCGACCTGCTGTGACGTGCTCTGTGTGACGCTGAACCGCGTCCTGTGAATGTTCGTGTTGTGCCGTGGTTCCGCCGTGAAGAAGCGACAAAGACTCACGAGCTGCTGCTGATGTTTACGTGTAAACACGACGACGTCATTATTTACGAATCCTCCTGAACCTTTTCCAGGAAGACGGGCTGAATCTAAACTGGCGAGCGGTGCTAACCTACTCCCCGGTCACGTGACTGTGGCTTCTCTCCTGCTTGTCTTTCCTGTCCTGCCTCCCTCGTCTGTCTCGCCTCTCCTGCCTCTCACTCCTCGCCTTTTTCTCGCTGTTTGAAGAGAGACGCCGGTGGGCGGAGTCAGTGCATGCTGCGATAACCAGCGCTGACTCAGCAACATTCTGCTCGCGTCTCACCTTCCTCCGGTCTTGAAGATGAGGTCGGCGTTGGGAGCACCTTTCGGGTGCTGGTAGCGAGGCCGACGCTCCCGGTTGGTGTTGGCCGGAGCGGGACGCTGAGCGAGGGACTGCATCATCTCTGTAAACACACACACACACACACACACACACACACACAGACTGTTTAAGATCTACTTTTGCATTAGCTTAAAGACTAGAACTGTATAAGCCCCGCCCCCTGGTGTCTGGCTGCAGTACAGCTCATAAGCCCCGCCCCCTGGTGTCTGGCTGCAGTACAGCTCATAAGCCCCGCCCCCTGGTGTCTGGCTGTGGTACGCACCCTGTTAAGACAGTGTATGGGGTCCTTTAAGGTGACCAACTTCATACACAACAACAACAAACAACATATCTCTTCCGCCATGGCAACCAGCAGTACACTAGGCCGAGGGACAGAGCTGTGAAGGGCAGATCAGTAGCAGTGAGCTCGTTAGCCGCTAACTGTGAGCGGCACGTTTGTGTCTTTGCTCTGAGGATGTGACGGCTCATCATCTGAGGACCTGGATGCTCCTCTCGTGTCCCTTCACACCCACTGAGATTGTGCTGACGCAGCTTCCCGCTCAGCCCGTGTGTGTGTAACCTGTGTGTGCTGCGGCTCGCCGTGCCGTACCCTGGTAGTCCTCCTGCTCCTGGCGCTCGTTGATGTCCAGCGTGAGCTTCTTCATCCTCATGCGCTCCTCCTGCTCCGCCTGCTGCTGGTTGAAGTGGTTCGCCGCCAGGTGGGACGACAGCGGCACGTTCAGGATCTTGTACTGTGGATGTGAAACAGGACGTTACAGACAGACACCAGAACGTTCCTGCAGCTGCTGATGGCGTGAACTTCAGCGTGTTCGTCGCCATTTTATTTGTTTTAAATCCAAGCATGAGGCGCACGTAGATGAACTGATGTGAAAATCATTCGCTGTGACACCGATGTCATCTTTTCTCGTCTATCCTGTCTCAAATAAAAGCAAAGTGACCAAAATTAAAGTAGCAAGTTAGCTTAGCTTAGCATAAAGACTGGAAACAGCTAGCCTGCCTGCTTTCTAACGAACGAGGTGCATCTCATTTGTTTAACCCACTCAAACACACACTTTCTGACTGCAGCACAAGCTAACTAGCTAACTAGCTAACTTTACAGGTGTGTTTCACCTTTAGACAGAACCAGGCTAGCGGCTTCTCCTTGTTTGTAGCTTTAATGCTATGCTAAGCTAACTGGCCGCTGGTTGTAGCTTCACATCCACAGCACAGCGTCATATCCTGATGAGGTTACAGCTTATTCAGCAGGGCGACGCTAGTTAGCAGTTAGCATGTCGTTTGTGTGTGTGTGTGTGGCGAGGGGTTCAAGGTACTCCCCCTCAAACACACACACACACACACACACACACACACACACACACACACACACACACACAGTGTTGACAGAGGGAGACTTCCCATCAACACACACAAAGATTTTCTGTTTTCTCCAACTTCGACACGAAAAGTGATTTTTTTATTTTTGCCCGTGTGTCCGTGGCGGCCGTACTTCACACGGAGCGACGCCGTGTGGACTCAACGCTCCATTAACCCCCCCCTCCCTCCCCCCCGAGCAACTGGCAGAAAAACTGGACACACCCGAGAAGCACAAGAGCCCGTGTCTGCCCTCAAACCACACATTCCACCTCCGCTGCAGCGCCTCAACACACACACACACACACACACACACACACACACACACACACACACGCCAGTCCAGAGTCAATATTATTCCTGGGCTCAGTTTGAGGCGTGTGTGTGAGTGAATCTCATTCAGCGGGACGTTTCTGTTCGTGTGTCGTCGGTGCTCGGCCCCACAGTCCGGCTCCTGTGTGTATTCCCTGGACTCCGTGACCCAAACACCACCTCCGGGCGCCTCGAGGGTGAAACTGAAGCGTGATCGAACCGTCAAACGTGCTGCAGGAGTTGCCCTGTGTGTGTGTGTGTGTGTGTGTGTGTGTGAACACTCCTTTACCTGCTGCTTGTTGCCCTTGCGTGTGAGCATGACGAACTGCATGGTGTCGGAGATGTCCGAGTCTCCCTCCCCGATGCACGGCTGCCCGGAGCTGCCCTTCTTCAGCTGACTCTTCAGCTGCAGCGGGATGGCCACGTCCAGCTGGTGCACCTTCACCGTCTCACCGCTTCGCTGCTGCAGGGGCAGAGAGGGGCAGAGAGAGCAGAGAGGGGCAGAGAGGGGCAGAGAGAGCAGAGAGGAGCAGAGAGGGGCAGAGAGGGGCAGAGAGGAGCAGAGAGGGGCAGAGAGAGCAGAGAGGGGCAGAGAGGAGCAGAGAGGGGCAGAGAGGAGCAGAGAGGGGCAGAGAGGGGCAGAGAGGGGCAGAGAGGAGAGCAGAGAGGGGCAGAGAGGGGCAGAGAGGGGCAGAGAGGGGCAGGGTGTGAATCAGGACTCACTTCATAAAACATCTGAAGGTGTGAGCTTTGGGAAACTACGAACGAATCATTCCCATGTTTACTTCTTCACTGTTCACTGCTGCAGCTGAATAACTCATCTCTCACGGCACAGAGCAGTCGTGTAATCACTCGTCGGAGGCGTCGCTCTCTCAGGTTCCTCACTTTCTCATGAGCTAAACCAATAAATCTGTTCCTGTGACTTTGAGCAGGACCTTCCTCAGATGCCAGTTTGTTAGGTACACCTGGGTTAACTGACTGCACAGAAACACCTGTCAGAGCTCCAGCAGCACAGCGTCACACTTCTCTGAGCACCAACACTGTCAGTCAGCTCAGAGCTTCGATACTGAAGGAGACAGTTCCCTGTCGCTGCAGCAGCTCAACAGGGAAACACACAACTGTGTAAGAACAGTGTGAAGCAAACAGGTAAACCTTCGACTGTGGATTCAGCCTGTAAAACACCACACTGCGTCGTGTTCAGCCTGCCGTGTTCGTGTATTTCATACCTGCAGGTTCTCCAGCATCATCTTATCCAGGGCCTGGATGAAGTCCTCGTCCTCGGCACAGGCCACGTGCTTCAGCCCCCCGCCGCGGATGGTCACCTCCTGCAGGCGGCAGCACACCAACACAAATCGCTAATTATTATTCAGCGAGTCGGCTAAATTCAAATCTGACTCGTCCTGAGGTCATGATGCTGATCACCACGGTGACCACCGAGCATCTCCGGTCTGCAGCCGCTCCTGTGGATCTTACATTGTTCTCCTCATCCGTCTCGTTCTCTTTGTTGGAGTCGGTCAGATAGTCGGTGTTCTCCTCCTCCTCTTCCTCCCGCTCCTCCTCTTCGTTCTCGGACCCTTCCTGCGGGAAACAAACGGGAGCAGCTGGTTAGATGACGGACGCTTCAGCTCATCGGACGGACGAATGACTCTGGGTCCGACATCGTTTTAGATACACGATGTCACATGATGTCACATGATGTCAAACAGGAAGTAGTTCTGGGCAGCGAACACACTCACATCCTCCTCCTGCTCGTTCATTTCGCTCTCGTTGCCCGACTGCTCCTCGGTCTCGGCGCCTCCCTCCTCGTCGTCGTCGCCGTCGTCGTCCTCCTCGTCCAGGCCGTCGCCTTCGCTCATGGCGCTGGAGCGGCCGTCCTTCTCCATGGCCAGGCCTTCGGGAAAACGCACAGCGTGAGCAGGAAACTCAAGAGTCAGTAAAAACACAGCAAACTGCAGGGACGACGGTGTAGGCGCAGTAATCAGATTACACACGGGTAGTTATGACAGATTACATCATGAGCAGAAGCTCTGGTTATAAATAGAACAAACAGTCGGCGGGGAGTTGTGTCATGTGTTCTCGTGTTGGTGAGAGGAACAGCCAGTCACAGAGCGCGACTGAGCAGATGTGGCGACGGCGGAGAAATGAAGCCGGGCGAGCGGCTGGTTCTGAGTCGGACTGATCCCGGTTCACGTATGAAGACGAGCAACAACGGCTCCAGTGTCTGAGCCTGAGGGGCCGCGACTGGGCCCGTCAATCACTTTCTCTCACACACACACACACGTCTGCACATTCCAAGTCAACACCTTGAAACTGGGAAACAAAGCCAGAGCTGCTTCCTCCTCCGCGTCTCCGGGCTCTGCAGCATTTTTGGTGGCTCCAAATCTCCGACGTCGCCTGTTTTAATTCGCTCCTGAGCTCTGCCCGCCCTCGGCTCAGTGACTGTATGTGTTCGGTATGTGTGTGTTTCATGGAGCTGAACCCGTCTGACAGACGAAGCAGAGCGAGGACTGATGCAGCGCCGTCGCCCTCCTACGCTGCGGGGAATGCTGCTCAGCCGGAGCGACAGAGAGCGGCCGGACCGGTGCGACCGGCTGCCACGCTCACATCCGCACGCTCGCGCTAACTACCTGCCACATTTAGACTTTAACTGCAGACGTGCGCTCAGCGTGCGGCTCGTACCTAGCTTGATGAGCACCTCCCGCTCCAGGTCGACCACCTGCTTGGTGGCCTCCTCCAGGGAGCAGCTGAGCCTCATCTTGGGCCGGAGCAGCTCCAGGGTGTCGCTGATCATGTAGTCGATGTCGATGGGGAACGGGTGGTCTTTGGTCCAGACCTCCACGCTCTTCTTCCACCAGATGTAGCGCTGCAGACACACGCAGCATCGCGTCACTGACTGACATCATCTGCCATATGAAACTACAACCCGGGTGCGGAGCGAGCCCACATACCTGGAAGTAGATGAGGAAGCAGTCCAGCTTCCTCTTGCTGGAGCCGCGGTCGAAGTACTGGCCGCAGGTGTCGAGCAGCGTGCAGACCAGGCGGATGCGGAACAGGTGCTCCGGGGGGTCCAGCGAGCTGGGGCTGCCGTCCTGATTCACCCCGAACGAGATGAAGGAGAACAGGGTGCGGAAGATGACGGCCGACTCCACCATGCGGTAGTTGTACAGCTCGCCCAGGAACTTGGCGCTGCTGATCCGCCGCTGGTTGAACTTGGGCTGGTTGACCTGAGGGTGGGAAAAGTAATCGATTACTTTACTGTAGCAAAAAGCAGCCAAACAAGCCTGTAAAAATACTCGATTACATGTTGAATCCTGCATTAAAAATCCTGCTTTGTGCACAAAACGACACACTTATATTGTTACACTTGTTCTTACTGACTGAATTACTGCTGCACAGACACTGTTTGTCAGATTCACATCTGCAGTGTAGAGCTGAGACAATCTGCTGACTCACTGTTTTCATAATTAACCATCAATAATCAATCGAGTCAGTTTCACAAGCAGGAAATGCTTGGTTTGACCATTCTGGGCTCCTGTACAAGCATGGAGGGTCAATGTCAGCAGGTTGCTTCCTCTCTGCTCAGCTAATAATAATAACAATAACAACATGATTCCCAACATCATTATGAATTCTGATCTTTTCCAACAGATCGCTCTAAGTCCTGCTCACTGCACCTTTAAAACCTGTAAATCTGAACTTTTCTGACATCACCGTGACAGTGCGCTGCAGCCTGAAGCCGGCGTCACTGCGTCTGTAGTTTATGAGAAAACTCCACAGACCGAGGTTTGTAAACAGAAGCATCATGTGTCACAATCAGTAAACTCCCTGATCAGATCGTGTTGATAAAGCAGACCTGAGGTCAGACTCTGATTCAGCGTTTAAGCTGTTTTCACTGATCATGAGTCACGGTGTTAAACGACCGCTGCAGACTTGGTCCTGGTGTCTGCTGGAAAAGCTTCAGAGCTAAACTCTGGATCACCTGCTGACCAGCGGCACCATGTTGGGACCCATTTCAGGACTGATCTGATCTGAGACCTGCTGTCACTCTTGTTATCCCAGTTGCAGATTCGACCACGTGAGACGGTTTTAGGTGTTGTGTAAACCCTCATGCCTTCAGCTCGGCTCACAGGTTCTGCAACATGTAACTGTTCCTCGCACGGCGACGGCCACGCGGAGCTGTCAGTAAAGATTAGCAGCAGGTTTGGTTTGTTACCCGACCTCAGCAGCTGCCTTTACCTCCATGCCCAGCCGGATGTCCTCCAGCACCCCGTCCACCACGTGGATGCCCACGTCCTCCTGGTAGGCCACCAGCCCGGCCAGCAGGTTGGCCACGCAGTGGATGCTGTTGTACTTGACGTTCCAGATGTTGACCATGCAGCAGATCAGGTAGCTCTTCACCTCAGGGTCCTGCCAAGGCAGCTTGCGCATCTGCCTCAGCACCTTCTCGGTGGTGACCTTGGACAGGTCCTTGTAGAGCAGCTTGCGGATGTACTCCTGCAGCGGCGGGCGCTTCTTCTTCACCGTCTTCTCCACGGGCGGTGGGTTGCAGTAGTAGTAGGCGTTCTCCACCATCGTCACGTAGCGCGCGTCCAGGTGCTGGGCCTGCTTCTTGCGCATCATTTGCTCCTGGACAGGACAGCAGTTGACAGAACATCAGCTGTTTATGTTAAAACTACGACTGAAAACAAAAATCTGAACGGGACCTTTAACGAATATTGATGTTTGATACGTTCGGTATCAGGTGGAGCGTGAAACAAAGCTGCTCAGACTTTGTGCGATCAGTCAGAACATAATCACAGTCACTGTTAGCTCTGCTGTTCTCTCCTGTGTCGTGCTCGGCGCTGCTCTGACTCGATCCGGCCGCGGCGGCGGTGACGGGTACTAACCAGCAGGACGCTGGTGCGCAGGTGAGAGTCGGGGGATCTGAAGAGGAAGCGGCCGCAGGTCTCCAGCAGCGTGCAGGCCATCTCAATGTGGTGATGGGTGAAATCAGACAGCAGCATCTGTCGAACCACACACACACACACACACACACACACACGTTTAACACAGAAGATTATTTTCACATTATGCACATTAAACTTGTGGAGGTCTGCTCTCATGCTGTTGGAGTTTATCTTCAGACCCAGTGTAAAGGTAGATCTCTGGGGATTCAGTTGCAGGTGTGCAGGTTCTTCACCCACCTTGAGACACTGAAGCGTGTCCGTCTTTGAGAACATCTTGAACTTGGCCAGCTCCCCGATGAACCTGACCGTTTTATTCTTCGTCTCGATGTTGATCTGGTCCTTCTTCCGAATCTACGGCAACAAACAGCAGTCAGACGGCATCACTTAAAATAAAAAGGCTGGAAATCACGAGGACGTTACACGGCAGTCAGCAACAGCAGGGACCTACATGGAACCTGAAGTCTCCCTTCAGCATGGAGCAGAGGTCCTCGGCCACGTCTGACATGCAGGGATGAAGAGTTGCCACCAGGCGAGAGTAGAAGGGCAGAAGGTCCAACCTGCAGGGGCAGAAAGTCAGTGTCATTACTTATGACGAGAGCACCCCCTGCTGGTGCTTTCTGCAGATAACTCTGCATCTGCATCTCCTCTGACCGGTGCCGCGTTAATGCAGCAGCGCAGCGTTACCTCTGCCTGGGGACGGTGAAGAGGGCTCGCACAAGCTTCCTCCTGTTGGACTTGGTGTTCATGTTCATGCAGAAGTCCATGGCAGCCTGTGGTTTGAACAGGGAGCTCGTAAGTGTCGACACTGGTGCTGAGATTAATCACTGAGCGAATCATGTTGCAGAAGATCTGTGTCTTCCACACAGTGCAGACGCCACATTGACGTCAAGTCATTCTTGTTGCCTTCTCCTTACCTTGTCTATGAGGTCTCTGTTGACACAGTTGGGGAGCTGCTGGATGAAGGCGTCCACGATTAGCTTCAGGTGGGAGCCAGTGTTGGCCTCCTCATCCTCTTGTTCTACAAAAAGAATCAGAAACAGACGACAGAGACTTTCAGAAGAACATCTCTGAGCATAGAGCTGCACGTCATTAAACCCTGTACTGTTGCAGTCTCTGTGTTGATGCACAGAGTTATGTGGTGAGCGGTGCACGTTCACCTTGTTCATCCAGGAGTTTTTTGGCCAGTTCTTCATTTTCTGCCTCGTCTGGTCCCTCGAGTTCAAGAGGTTCATCTGCGATGTCCAGAGCCTCCAGCTCCAGCTCCAGCTCCTCTGTGGTGCTGGCTGCATCCTTCCCCTCCCTGCCGTCTGAACCGGACAGACACAGCAGCACAGTCAGAGGAAAACTCAGTGGGAATCTCTTTTTAATCTGTCAGGAGCTTCATCAAACATACCTTTGGCATCGTCCTTGTCTTTGCCCTGGCTGCTCTTCTCGTTGTCCTTGAAGAGGATGGCCGGGACGAAGGCCTTCAGGTCCACCAGGTTCTCGTAGAAGTTGCGAGCGTCTTCATCTTCCCAGATCCCTCCCTCCAGGTCGTACTCTCCAGGCTTCCCAGGGGTGAAAATATCAATGCCGGGGCCGTGCTCTGGAGAGCGCAGAGAGGAGACAACGTTACGCACACGCTCACCTCACAGGAGTCGCTGCCGGACTTCATTTAAAAGACAGGCGGCATGTTAAACAACCACTGTTGATCTCAGTGTGGTTCTGGAGAGGAGAGCTCACGCACCCTCCTGCACAGTCTTGTCCTGAGGCAGCTCTGGCATGTTTTCATCGAGCAGATCGGCCAGGGACTGAGTGTTGGCCAGCAGCTTCTGGTAGGAAGTGGCAAACTCTTCATACTGTTTGTGCCTGTCCTCGCTCAGCTCCCCTTTGGAATGTAGGATTCGCCTGCAGAGGAGCAGAGTCGAGGTTGTATCAGAGTGAACAACAAGACGCGACAGAGAGACAGATGTCCCCTGTGAGAGAAACTCACCTGTTCTGCCTCTCGGTGTTCTGCAGCTCGCGGTGGTCCTTCTTCAGGTGTTTGGTGAGCGATGTGAAGTACTCCCGCAGCAGGTTCTGGAAGGGCTGCTGTTTCTCTGTGCTGATTATCTCGCTCGGTGGGAAGGTCAAGCCGAATTTCTCTGCAGCCAGTTTCACTTTGCGGGGCACCAGACCGGCAATGTCGTCCCCACAGTGCTTACAGAAGCTGATCACCACCGACACGTGAGTGTGAGTCTCCCGGTCGGTCCCAATAATGTTCTTCAGCTGCTCGTAAATGAGCGAAAGGCCCTCTTTGTCTGTGAAGAGGCCAACGATGGTCAGCTCTGCGATAAAGCGCAGGTCTGTGCGCAGCTTGCTCACGTTGGGCGCCTTGTCCTCCTTCCTCGCTTCAAAGTGCTTCTTCCAGGCCTGCAACAGCAGCGGAGCAAACTCGGCGTACCGCTGGTGGAACAGGGAGCACAGATGGACGGCGCAGCCCACATCGGAGATCTTCAGCTTGGCCTCCACGACGGAGCTCACGGCCTCTCCGATGTACTTGCTGAGGTTGAGCGAGGCAAAGTCATTGGACAGCGAGTCTCGCTGCTGCTCAGTGAGCGTACGCAGCTTCTTCACAAAGGCGGTGTTCTTTTTAAGGCTGGAGTCCAGTCGGCTGAAGAAGGCCTCTTCGGGCCGACCCTCTTGGGCGTTCTGGTTCTTGCTGCGGAGTTCCTTCCTGCACTGGTGGCGCTCCCAGGCCTCCTGGTGCAGCTGGTGCCCCTCCTCCTTCTCCCTGCAGAAATCAGGTGAAATAAAGAAATATGAAACCAAGGCAACAGTGAAAGAGGGAGAAGTTGCATCGGGTTCAACTTTCTTATGACATAACTTGTACATTCTACTGCGCAGGCTTGATGCAGGAAACATACAGCTGACGGAGAACAGTAAATGCAACGCTTCATTTTAGAGTCTCTTCTACCAAAGCACAAGTCCTGATCTCAACGTGCTGTCAAACATTAATCATTTATTCATTTTAATGTAAAAATCCCCTCCTGTGTTTTTCTAGTATGCAAACAACGACAATACAAAAGACACATTTCATCTGTAGAGGCTGTAACACGTCTACATCTTCACCATCACTCACTTCAGGAGAGCTGCCTCCTCCTCTCGTTGTCTTTTGGCCTCCTCCTCTTGCAGCTTCCTCTCCTCCTCCTCCTGCTGTCTCTTCTCCTCCTCCTCCTTCTTCTTCTGCTCCTCCTCCGCTTTCTGTTTTTCCTCCTCCTTCTTTCTTCGCTCTTTCTCTTCTTTCTTCTTCTTTTCCTCCTCCAGACGCTTTCTCTTCTCCTCCTTGCCGCCGTCCTTTTTACCGCTCATTTTGGCCTCGTCTTTGGCTTTGTCTCGAGCCGCTGCCGGCCTCCTCTCACCGTCTCTGTCCTTCTCTTTTTCCTTGTTGCTGAAGGAGCAAACGTCTTTTTCGTCCATGTTCACTGAGCGCTTGCGTTCAGCAGGCATACTGAGGAAAGACAACAAGAAAAGATTCTTAACAACACTAACTACCGCAGAATGAACTTGTAGAACACAAACCAAACTTTAGAGGTCAGTTTTATTAGTTCATTATTTCCTTCTAATAACAAACCAATATTTGGGTTTTACAGAAGGACATGAATCCACATCAAAAATGGCTACTTCGGTAAGGAAATATAATAGCAACTTGGGAACTTGATTGTTATCTCTTTTAGTGCAGGACATGAGATTATATATTTTTACTCTGACAATAGCAGTAGATGATGTAAACGCATATACTGTTTTATGCAAAAAAGAAGTTGCTCATTCTTCAAACAAAAGGACGACTTTTACTCAAATATATAATAATAATATGATGCACACACTGGGGCTATAAAATGCATGACCTGATGTAAACGTTCGTGGTTTTCAAATTTCGCTTTGATTTAAAATAGGATTTCATATCTGTATATTTTCCATTTTCATGCCAAGCACAGTGCAGCCTCTACATTTGATTGATTCGATGTAAACAAAATGCATTATGTTGCGTTTATCCTCAAGGACAAGTAACACGGAATATAAACTGTACGTTTATATCCAGTGTTATTTGAGAACATTAAAATGAACTCTGATTCAATTCTTCAACCACAAACTCCACAGGCAACAGTTACGTTAGTCTAACACACACCCACGCAGCAGCTTCGTTGAAGCTACCGCTCGTTAGCCGCACTGCACCTGCTAGCATTATCACTTTAGCTCTTTTATACTCGTCATGTG
This sequence comes from Datnioides undecimradiatus, assembly GCA_008933995.1. Classification (NCBI taxonomy): domain Eukaryota; kingdom Metazoa; phylum Chordata; class Actinopteri; order Lobotiformes; family Datnioididae; genus Datnioides; species Datnioides undecimradiatus. The sequence continues at coordinate 1,542,910 of WARS01000028.1, read as the reverse complement.
GCCAAACAGTTAGCTTCGGGCATCAGTGAAGATGACAGTCCGTTTTAAAGTGTTTGAAAGATGCCGCAATATTTCCAACGTGTACACAAATTCATAATAAAAACGGAGCTAACGTGTCATTGCTAGCCCGTTTAGCTAGGCCACTTAACCGAACGAACGGAACTAGTGTAAACAAATGTTTTGACAGCGTTAAATTAGCAGTTAGCGCGTGATAGGTCGTTGTAGTGTGAAGCCACAGTAAATTACCCCATAAATCTCCACCTAACAATTGTAATTATCGAGCAAATACCGTTGTAAAATGATAAGGTTTACCTGCTAATTGTAGCAAAACAAACATCGGTCATTAGTGTTGGTTTCCGGGTGAACCGCCGAAGGACCTTTTCATATTGGTTCCACAAAAAGTGCCTGACTGAAATAACTATTATTTAGTTTAATTTAGACTTTAGACTTTTTCGTATTTATTGACTTATTTGTATTATGTAATTTAACATTATTGAATTATTATTTAACCCGAACAAAGGTTTATATTATGGTACAGTTTAATTATGACACATCGACAGGCAAAGTATAGGGCGACAAGTCGTTTAACAAGGCAACGACGGTGACAAGCTGAGGCTTTTCCCCCCATAGATTTATTTGGCCACTTGGGGGCAGAGCAACAGGCTCTAAACACATTCTTTCACATGGGAATGGCAACCGTTACCTGAAACCTATGCAACATAATATGTCTCATATAAAAATACAATGCTTTATTAGAGCGTATACTAATTAGCTGCAACTGGACCAACTACAGTGAAAGTAGTTGTTTTAGTTAGTTTACTTTAGTTTACTTAAATGCGATTATTTAAATGGGATATTGTAAGCAAACTGCAGGAATGTAACTTAAACTTAAAAAAATGGGCTGCTACACTGATTTAATTTATAAAAGTGTTTAAAAAAAAACTCAAACTGAACCAATGTAATGTAATTAAAGTTCAGTTTAAACTAAACTAGACCCTCAGTGGAAACAGAAGAGTCTTTGTGAGGTTGCTTTAAAGCCGCTCCCAGAGTTTCCCTCCCAGGAGACTGCAGGTATTTTCAAACACACACTCTGTCCAAGTCATTCATTCATCTGAAATTTCCTCCCAGCACAGCCGCTCTGTGTGTGTGTGTGTGTGTGTGTGTGTGTGTGTGAACAAGGGTTGGTGTTGTAGCTTTATTGACACTGTGTTAATCACACTCACACACACACACACACACACACACACACACACAGAAATCTCAACTCAGAGCCAGGGAAAACTGGATAGAGAAGCTGTTCACAGGAAAACTATGTGTGGTTATAATAAATATAATCATTCTGAATTACAGTTACCTACAGCAGGTTTAGTGACTGGTTATTGTTATAGTTTAACCCACAGCGATGCCCTGTAAACTTCTAGTTATATTTAAATAACTTTTAAAGGCTCAAAAGGGGCAAAACTCAAGGTGAGAACCTGGAAACACGGCTTCCTTTTACACTTTGAATACATTTTTCTGATTATGACAATGTACATTCATTTATGATTTTAAGATTTTTGAACTTCACCTGCAACCTAGCCTGCCATTCTCAAATCTATTTACCACAGGTTTGTATCCGTGGAAACTACAGCCAACCTTTCAACCGACAGAGATGCAATCAAAGCAGCTTCAAAATCAGTTTTATTCAGCAGACTGAAAATATTCAGCAGTAAAATGAAATGAAAACGGTGAAAGCTGCAAAGCCACTGAACACTCTGTTTGAATGCCTGTCATTGTGCGGTCAGATGATACAGAACATCACAGATATGGTCAGACATGAACCAGTATAAGACTGGAGTTTTAATTCAGCAGTGAAATGACTGACTGTGGTTTACATTTATTAAATAATAAAAACAAAAACCATGGATCCTCCAGAATCACCTCCTGGGGGTGTGCACTTGAAATGGTTTCTCAAATGGAATAAAATAAGTAGAAATCAATAAATCCTCTAATAAGGATCCTCGTCACACAGTTCTGTCAAATAAAAGAAAAAAGAAACGAAGTAATGCTCAGTAAGACTAACAGCAGCCAACTAGAGTCTGAAATCCTGGAGACCTTTAACACTCAGTGTAAAACGTGAAAAACAGATTCAAACCACAAACAACAAAATATAAAAGACTGTGAACCAACACCGGGAACTGTTCTGTTTTAAGGCTCAGTCACACCGTCTGTGTACACAAATAAAATCCAATGGATTCACACCGATCCATCCAACGATTACCCTCAATGTAACATGTTGAGTTCAAGCTAACGTAGCTCGTTAGCTGCGCTGCTTTATCCAACTTCATTTAACCCGTCTGTTTAACTACAGAGGAACAGTTACAGACAGTCAATGCTGCAGCTGACATCTTTTGAATAAACTGTGTTGATTTGAACTGTCCTGTTAGCAACTAGCAGCTAACAAGGTCCATTAGCTAGCATGAGCAAGCTTGTTAAACTAGCACTAGCAAGCTTGTTAGCTGTTGCCTGTAAGTTATTAGCTTTCAATTGGTCAGGTTACTGTATTTAGGCTGAAATATGTCTACTACACAACTCTTGTAGAAAATACTGAATCATTTGTTCTTAAATTAAAATTATTTATGTGGATACCTTGGAAACTGTTGGACCGTCTTTGTACGTCAGTGTCAACGTATATTAAAGGATTTTCTGTGTGTTAAAAACCAAAAACCCACTTCAAAAACACAGGAAAAAGACTGATGTTGTTAACAGCCCCGTCTTTTCCTTTAGCGTGTGGTCATAATGTAATACAGTAAACAGTAAACAGAAAACACTGTTTTCTGTGTTGGGATGATATGGATGGTGCAGCCAAGCAAATCATAAAGCCACTGTCATTAAAGCTAAAACACTGTCATTAAATGACAGATCCCTTACAGATAATGCCTGATAGAAGAGGCTTACTGCACTTTTCAGAGTCGACAAACAGCAGGTACACACAACTTGCATAAACAAATCCAATGGGCTTGGTTGTTTCAGGTTGATGAATTCCCTATTATCTTTAACAGGGTCTGTCCTTTGAGAGTCCTTTAACTCTGCAAACCATATGTTGACACAACCCTGCGGGTTTCTTTTGATAGGTTTGATAGGCTGGAAAACTACACACACCAGTGTATCAAAGGTCATCCAATCTGTCAACACAAACGTGCTACAAGGCAAAGAATTCTGGGAAGAAATCAAGCCAGTGTCTGTCTGTGCAAACGCTGTCTGACAACAACTTTTATCCGCTTTAGATGAAACAAAGACGTGATGAAGATTTTCACTTGAACGTCAGCCGCTGAAAACGTCCATCTGCTGATCTGATGAGCTTCAGTTTCCATGAAAAGCATAAACATCAGTGTTGTGAAGAGTGTGAAGAGCAGAGGATGTGCTGACACGTCATACACACTTAATCCTGTCAGGGAACCACGCTGAATTCTTGACTTACTCCTACAAAAATACTTCTAAAATGAAAAATACTTATAAAAAGAGGTCTCTGCAGCTGATCCCACCCTGGGCAGCCAATGGCACAGGTCCATCAAGTTGACTAACAGGTATGTCAGCCTATGGTCTTTGAGCCAGGCGGCTCTTGCCCTCCTCCTGCTCAATCAGCTTGAAGTGAGTGTAAGACAAGATGCCTGCCAGAGTGCAGAGGATTCCCAGTGCCTGAGCGTGAAACAGGAAGAGAGAAAGACAGGTAAGGAAACAGGGTTTGGAGAAACTAGCTGTGAAACTGGTGCCAGAAGGTTATTGGTTTAGATGACCAGGACAGCACAGTTGCACTCACCTGGTTGAGTGACAGTGGGTCATGGAAGAGCAGGTATCCTCCAATCAGAGTGATGCAGAATTTAAAATGACCAAACATGTTGTAGCTGCAAACTGGAGTCAAGAGAACAACAACAACATATACAACACATCTAAAAGATTTAAATCTAATAGAATAACGTCATGAGACCCCATCAAGAAGACAGACTACCTCAAATAGACCTGAAGCCCCTCAAATCTCCCAGAAACCTCAACAAAAAGACCAAAGACTGCTTCAAGAAGACCAGAAATTCCCCAAGAAGCCTTTAAAGCCCTTAAATCCACCAGATATAAGACCAAAGGCATATTGAAAGGTCCAAAAGTTCCTTTCAGAACCATGAAATCTTCAAGAGAAGACCTAAAATCTCTCAGATTCTCTCAAACCTAAAGTCCTTGAGCCCTCACGCCACCTAAAAGAACCTGGTAGCTTACAGTAAAACCCAACTGACCCCAAGGACCCTTCTAAAGAACCCCTGAAACACCCTTAAGATCCCCAGAGGCCTCGTTAGGCTGCTGCCCCTTTGAGGATACGTGACAGCTGAGGTGTTTCCAATGATCCAGTAGATGGATAGGTTGACCAGGAACGCCACCACACCCGAAAACAGCACTGTCACCTAGGCAACGAGAAGACAACACTATTACCCACACCAGTTACACCAATATGTGTCATCAAAACCACAATTAGACATTTTTCTCCAGTTCCTTCAGCCCAAATACGTAATACAGAGGTTGTGATGTGTTTGTATGTGATGTTGAGTCGGACCAGCGCAGCCAGAGACCAGGGTCCAAATATCCCTCCATCTCCGGTCAGGGGTTCAAACACAGGAACCACGCAGAGCAGGAAACCTGAAGACAGAGGAGCCTGACAGGAGAGTCCATGTGTTAACATTACCGTCACGACATCACATTGTGTGTTAATATAACATGCTACTGTTACAGTCACAGTATAATGTTCAGGGAGGGCACATCAGTGCTGGATAAGGTCAAGTCCACCAAGTTGCAAGATAAGGAATGCGTCCCAAATGAAGGGGAGTAAATCTAAAATCAAGGTCCAGGACAAGGTCAACAAGTCCCAAGTCAAGTCCCAAGTCAAGGCCAACAAGTCATGAGTACACTTTCCAAATGAGGACCAGCAATCCCATTTCAAATCAACAAGTCCCAGGTCAAAACTGATTGCGAAGTCCAGGGTCAAAATCAACAACTCCAGAGTAAAGGTCAACAAGTCCCGAGTCATGTTCCAAATCCAGGCCAGTAGGTCACAGGCAGGTTTATCTGTTGATGAACGGTGGCTGGTGCTGAGTCATACCTGATAGTACAGAAGCTGCATAGAGTTCACCTGGAGCTCATGTTGTTTAGCTCCCACCCACTGAGCGAGAGAGCGAGAGAGTGAGAGAGAGAGAGAGAGAGAGAGAGAGAGGTTCATTTAATTCATTTTCACAGAGACCACAGTGTCTTTGCTGTCAGTGAGACGTTCAGTGTCATTGTGTTTATTTATTCACCACTTGGTAAAGCGATGTCACCAGAACACCCAGCGTCGCGAACACTGTCCCCAGCAGGTTGAACCGCACGTCATAGTACGAGTTCAGGATCACCCCTAACGTTATGGGCACCTGGAGACACAGACACGTAAACACTGAAGCTCCTCTCACCTGAACTGCAGGAGCTTTACAGCTAAGCTGTTTTTCAGTTTCATCCGCTACCTTACCAGTGTCAGCTTAATCTTGGTGGAGAAGGTCTTCTTGTAGTACATGGTCTGGATGAGGATGATGACGGGGGTGGTCATGGCTTTAGCCAGCTGATAGGTTCCTATCGAGTTGTTCTGCAGGGAGAGGTTGGTGAAGGCCACGAACCCACAGAAGCTCAGAGCCAGCCACACGATCCTGCGAACCGGGAGGCTTTTGGGGGCAAAAATGTCCATTTTTTGGCAGACGTAGAGTCCCAGCCAGGTGACCACAAAGTGAACAAGGGTCAAAGTCATGTTGGGGAAGCCGTAGTGAACGTAGATCCACTTGTTGATGAAGACGATGCAGATGGAGGACAGCAGGTTGACCAGCAGGCCGGCGACGATGCGCCTGTTGGCTGACAACCCAAACAGCATCTTAGCAACTGCTCTGGACGTTTCCTAGCTTAGTTTATCCCAGAGGAGCTTTGTTCGACAGTTCACACTGCAAAAACAGAGAACATCAGTGTTAGAAAGCCTGAAACTTCATCAGATACTCAACATGACAAATGTTTCATTATCCCGTGCAGAAATGCTAATACACCGTGCGTAAGAGTTCAAGCATATTAAAATATAAAATACTTTGTTACAGTAAAAGTAAAATCCTACTTAAATGTACAAGTACTCATGTTGCAGCGGAGTTAAATGAATCATTTTCATGATGTTTAGCTTAGAGCAAAGACTGTAGACTGTATACATACAATCTGGCACGGGTGGAAAGTAATAAAGTACTATTACTCAAGTAGTGCTGTATTATGCTACTTTTCTCCATTACATTTAAACTTTAAGTTACAGGTTACAAAGCATACTATTTTGTTAGAGGCTAAACTAGCACACATATTATAAAATGTAGTTTGTACTAGTTTCACTTCCACTACCATTAACATAACAATGGTGCTTGTATAGTTCTGTTTCCGAGTCATAAATGCAATTTAGTGCTTTAACACTGAGCTACTTTGAACAGGTTAATCACAGTTTGTCGGCAATTCTGTCTCTATGGCTGTGAAATGAATCTGCTTCAGCAAAAAGTGGAATAGTAGAATAAAATGCTGAGTACAGCAAATTTCTTCTTACATATAACACTGGAGCAAATGTGTTAAAGTGTGTCCTACCACTACTGATCTGTTAAATAACTTCACAAACACACCTCTTTTCTTAAATTGCTGTTTTTTTAAATGAAGTTTGGCTTGACGCTCTGAACACAGACCACAGACCGGTTTTTACATGAAATCAGTGTTAAACATTCAGAAATAATCCAGGTTCAAACATTAATTACAGCTTAAATTTTGAGTGTGGGGTCAACGCCCAATAACAGTTTCAAGATAATCTAAACGCACAGACATGAAATTTGTTCATTTTCCTCAGACTAATTGCTTCACTGTCTGTCTGTCTGCCGGTCTGTCTGCTTGTCCTCATTCTGCCACGCAATAAGAAAAGTTTACCTGGGGTCTCCATCTTTCCATCTGTCTCCCTGCTTCTTCCCCTTTTCGGTCTTTATCCGCCTGTCTCACACCGACAAAAAGGAGGAACAAGCCGGGAGTTACCGGGTTGAGCGTGCGTCTATTCCGGGAATAGCAGCTCCAGTCCCGGCCTTACCGCTGAGGAATCCCCGCTGCCGTTCCGGAGGATTTTCCTCGTTGCTATCCTGCAGAGTCCAGCCGTGACTCCTGGTTATAGAAATGCTGCGTGTTCCTGTTTCCTCTGTGCTCAGCACCGTTAAACGCGCATGTGTTGGGCAACAGCAGCTGCTAGCGGAGCGGAGGGTGGAGGAGAGCAGAGATCATCTAATGACAGATGAGTCACTCCACACGGAAGACTGGGACCAGTCCAAAACACAGCTTTCAGTGCTCCATGAACTGAATCAATAGGAAGTAAAAACACAATACTGAAGTTAAAAATATGAAATCGTAGATGATAGAAATATGTAAGTAAAAACATGTGTAGTTCATTCGCAGAGGTAACTATGTACATGTTTGTATTATTATTATTATTATTATTGTTGTTGTTGTTGTTATCAATAATTGAGCTTATTTTTATAAAAGTATCTCAGTCTGGCTCGTCAGTTGTAGACTTTAACTGAAGCTACTTATCTGATCTTATTTAGTTTTTGAAAAACTTGTTAGCAGGTTATTACGCTCTTGTTTTATGCGGTTTGACACTCCTGCTCCAGTCTATGCTAATCTATTTGCGCTGAACTGTGGGGGGCAGCAATGTGCGGTGACGCATCCGGTCTGCCGGAAATTCAAAAGACGAAGAAGTAAAAGCGCACGAAGAAGAAGCTGGTTGAGCCTCGTGAAGCGGGAATTGACAGCTCACTACCATGGACTGGTAAAATACAGTTTTATTAAATAACTTCAAGCTTTAAACAGCGTCCAGACCTCGATATTTCAGTTATTTATGTGCATTGTTAGTTTGTTGTTTTGCCGGCTGGTGCTAACTGCTAGCTAGCTGGAGCTAAACGATGCTAATTCTATTAGCGGCGCCGTACAGAATTAACGCTAATGCTAACGGCTAACCGCTGGTTTGTGTTCTGTTGACATTCAATCGGGGCTGGTAATGACACCAGTAATAGTCAGCATTGTAGGAACTAGTTATTTGCTGACCACGTGTGAAATGAGTTGTTATCCTGTGACGAACAAACTAATATCAGCAGGGGTTTGTTGTTGTTAGCTAACAGAGCTGCTGGTCATTAAAGCTGTCAGAGAAAGTCACCAGAAACTTTGTTTTAATGGCTCCAGTGGGTTTTACTGCCTCTGAGTGCGTCTACTTCCTGGAGTTCACGGACAAATAAATACACAGTTAAAGTAGAAACACAGAAACACAGTATCACAAGTGCCCAGACCATACTTAAGTGTTAGACATAACATAACCTCTTACTTCACACTACAAATACTTATTATACATAAATAAGATAAAATTAAACACTGCTGCAGACAAAACATATCGCTCTACTCTTAAAGTGAGAGATCCTACAAATATGGATTGTTTTAAAACTACATTTACAGAAATATGGTAAATGGCACCTCTGGTTCAGACGTAACATGATAGCGTGCTTTGCGCTCAGTCAGAGTTCAGTGCCAGGTGTAAACACACACAGACACTTGTGATGTTGTCCTCCAGGGGTCAGAGTGAGCTGCTGTCTCCGGTGGTCCGAGAAGACGAGGTGACCATCGCTGCCCGCAGGAGGAGGAAGAAGGTGGCCTGTATCCTCCAGCTCAGAGTGTTTCATCACAGTGATTTATGCATTTACGATCCTGATAGTTCATCTTCCTAGATAAAGATCGTTTTAATACAGAAATGTGTGTGGGTGGTACAGACCGATGCCTCCACACTGCTTCACTACCAGCACCAATCAATAATGTCGTGAACTGTCAGCATTGTTGTTTTCCTGAGTGTTGGCCTCAGTCCCGTCACCCGGCAGCGGCAGCCCCATCGCTTCCACGGTAACACCGGCCCGCTCTCTGTTGAGGAACACCCCTGCTTCTCTGTACAGACAGGCTGGTAGGGGCACGCACACGCACACACACACACACACAATCACACAATCACACACGTTTGGGCGGTGATCTTTCACATCAGCTCATATTAAACTTCTCTCTCTCCTCCCAGTCACTCCCAGGGTTCCAGATGTTTCTGCCATTTTAGCTCCTGGAGGTCGAACGCCTCGATACACACACACCCCCAGGAATGCACTTAGCAGTATGGTGAGATACACACACACACACACACACACACTTACACTTTTGTTGTCTCAAACTTCTCTTAGAGCTTTAGCTCTTACATTGGTTTGAAGTTGGATTCAGCAAACTGTATAAAAACGAATAAGCTAGGCCACCGTCTGCCTGAGTTCCTGAGATTAACTTAATTCCTAATGATGGCGTGTTTCCAGAATTTGGATGACAGTGATTGGACCAACAGTATCTACACCTCCCCTGTTTCGGGAATGGAGAACACCAGCTTCTTCACAGAAGATGTGGCCAACCTCAGCTCAGCACTACTAAAGGAGGACGACCCGGGCGAGTCCAGTGAGTGAAACAAACGCACCCGAGCCCGCTCTGTCACTCAGGGTTTGTTCGTTTGCGGCGATCCTGTTAACACTGAGGTGTTTGATCTTTTCAGCGGCTGCCAGTCTTTTCCCAGAGTTCCTCAGTTCCTTTCTGAAACACTCGTCCTCCGCGGTGTTTGATCTGCTCGAGGATTATCAGACACTCTGCCAGGACAAGGTAGGCTTTGTGTGTGTGTGTGTGTGTGTGTGTGTGTGTGTGTGTGTGTGCTTTGCTTCATGGCTGCTGAACAGTAGCTTCATCTCATAATGTTCAACAAGTTACCATATATGCATACTTGCAATATTAAACTATTCCTTTAAGCCAGAAGCTGGAATGAGGATGCAGTTAGCTTAGTTTAGCATAACGTCTGGAAGCAGGGGGGAACAGCTAGTCACATTTCAAATATGCATTTACCAGCGCCCCTAAAGCTCAGTGATGAACCGACGGCTCACTTTAATAACCCACGTTATCTTTCTTGCCTTATTTAAGGTGGACTTGCTGCAGTCGGTGGTCCTCAGAGCGGGTCAGAACAGTAAAACAGCAGGAGTCCGGTGGCTGCTGCAGCAGGAGAACTGCACCTGGAGACTCATCACCTCACTGTACAGGTACCTGTCTGTCTGAGGGAGCACCCGTCTGTCTGTCTGGCTGTTAGCTTGTCTCTGGCTGATCACCTGTCTGTTTCTGCAGGGATCGGGTTCAGCTGGCGATGGAAGATGACATCATGACAGACATGGTGGTGAGTATCATGCAAACACACACTAACACACACTGATAGTAAGTGATTTGTCTGGCCACTTGTTTTACCGTCGTTGCTGAGTCCACTGGTCTGAGTGTGGAGGCTGCAGAGGTGAGGCTGTGTTTGTCTGTGTGTAGATTCCCAGTGAGAGCGAGAAGGTTGTGGTGGAGCAGCTCTTCCAGCGGGATGCCGTCATACGTCAGAGTCAGGTGACAAACACTCGCACACGTTTAATCTCATCAACACCAGGTTTACTTCTCTGGCCTCAGAAGACGACATGAGGTGAAACAAAGTTGTTGTTGTTGTTGCTCGTTGTTCATCACCTCGTCATGGTGTTGCAGCTGGTCGTTGATTGGCTGGAGAGCATCGCCAAGGATCAGATTGGAGATTTCTCTGATAACATAGAATACTACGCCAAAAACGTCTGCTGGTGAGTTTCCTCCGGTTCATCTGTCTTTTAAAATATCAAGTCTGTGTTAGTGTGTTTAAAGGTGTGTGTGTGTGTGTGTGTGTGTGTGTGTGTCTCAGGGAGAACACCCTCCACGCGCTGAAGCTGAGGAGGAAGAGCGGCACGGCCTTCACTGTTCCTCTGGTCACTGAGCTGGTGAGGCCTGCTACCATGACAACAAGGCATCCTCATCTTCAGTGCTCCTAAATACATAGATAACTCTGTGTGTGTGTGTGTGTGTGTGTGTGTGTGTGTGTGTGTGTTCAGGACCCAGACGCTCCCCTCAGGCAGCAGCGCCCCCTGGCTGACCTGGACAGAGAGGACGACGCCCGTCTGCTAAAGAATCTGTTCACCCTGATCAGAGCAGGGATGACCGAGGAGGTAGAGAGACAGTGAAACTAACAGGAAGAGAGAGAGAGAGAGAGAGAGTCAGCTGCTTCCTTACACCCACCGTTGTTTCTGTGTGTGTGTGTGTGTGTGTGTGTGTGTAGGCTCAGAGGCTGTGTAAGCGCTGCGGTCAGGCCTGGAGAGCAGCGACTCTGGAAGGCTGGAAACTCTACCATGACCCCAACATGAACTCAGGTAACCTCCTGAGTTTTCTCCTTTCAGTCTGAATCTGGTTTTCAATCATGTTTCATTTTCCAGTTCCTCTGCTCTCTGTGTCTGTGCAGGCAGCATTGAGCTGCAGCCTGTTGAAGGAAACCCTCACAGAGGAATCTGGAAGGCCTGCTGCTGGAGAATGGCTGAGGAGGTCAGCAGTCATCTCACTTTACACTCAGTACAGCTGATACTCTGCAGTTTACTGATGAAACAGAGATATATCTATCTGTAACTACAGAGGCTTCAGTTTGTCCTGCAGCCTCCAGGTATCACGTGCTAACACATCAGTTTCTAATAAAACACAGGAGCTGCTGCTGTTCTCAGGTGTGCACAGGAGTCTGAGTACAGTTAGTGTTTACATCTGACTGTTAACCTGCTGCTGTGTGTGTGTGTGTGTGTGTGTGTGTGTGTGTGTGTGTGTGTGTTTCAGGAGCAGTTAAACAGATATGAGAGAGCGATCTACGCCAGCCTGAGTGGAAACCTCAAACCGGTAACACCATGATGAGTTTGTCTTTGTTTTCAGTCCATGATGTCACAGATTTGACATGCTAAGCTAACACTGTGACTACTTTGTTAGCATTTAGCTAAATGTGCCTCACAGAGCTGTTAGCCTGGCTGTGTTTGAAACTAATGTCACACTCCTGTGTGTGTGTGTGTGTGTGTGTGTGTGTCTCAGCTCCTGGCTGTGTGTGAATCGTGGGAGGACTGCGTGTGGGCGCACTTCAGAGTGATGGTCGACTCACTGGTGGAGAAGGATCTGATGTCATCAGGAATGGCCCACCACGAAGTGGAGACGCTGCCACGAGAATACCTGGAGGCCAAGTACGACCTGGCTGACATCACTTCCTGGACTTTTATGAATGAACCTGCATGGAGAGCAGAAACACTGAGATCTCTCTGATCGTTGAACTGTCTGTGTGTCTCCACAGCTGGACCATGGAGAAGGTGTTCGAGGAACTTCAAGCCTCAGAGTCGAAGGTGAGACTCGCACATTAACTGCATGTGATTGGTGAAAGTCACGTGACCAAACCCACCATAAAACCAGCGTCTTGGCGTGTGTGTGTGTGTGTGTGTCTGTGCGTGCGCGCAGAGGGTGCTGGAGGAGACAAAAGAGCATTACCACATCATCCAGAAGTTTGTCATCCTGGGAGACCTGGATGGTGAGAGAGACCCCCCCCCCCGACCTCTAAAGACAGTATCAAACCAAACTGAAGACAGTCCTGAAACCTTGACCTGTCTGTCTCTTTCAGGTCTGTTGGAGGAGTTCTCTGATTGGCTGACAGCCTCTAAGCCCCTCCCCTCCCACCTGCTGCGTTTCATGAGTCACCTGCTGCTGTTTTTCCGCTCTCTGGGTTTAGCTCTGAAGGTAAGATTGACAAAAAGGACGTTCATAGTCCCCAGAGGATGAACCCTACTTACTTCAGTGAAACATGATTATGTTAAAAGGTTTAAAATGAAACATTAAAACATTAAACCTACCTCTCTGTCTCTGCCAGGAGGAGGTGTGTGTGGATGTGCTGAAGGCGTACGTGTCCCTGCTGATTCGGGATCAGCAGACCGACCTCGTGGCGAGCTACGTCAGCCAGCTGCCGGCCGAGATCGCCACTGCTCAGTACGCCACCTTCCTGGAGACCGTCACCCAACCGGAGCTGCGCCCTCGCTGCCTACAGCTCGCCACTGAAGCAGGTGAGACAGGAACACACAAACTGAGGCCGGTAAGAAACATGACTCAGCAGAAAACTGATCTGGTTTTGGTTTCTGTAGGTCTGGATGTTGCTGCCATCACCAAGCTGGTGGTGGAGACGGTGAGAGAGCGAGACGAGACGGAGTTCACGCATCACAACCAGACGCTGGAGATGGGAACGACTAAGGTGCAGAGTCTGACGAACAAGCAAACCGAGTCACACGGCAGCATTGGCGTTTTGCTCTGTCACTCACTGTGATGCTGTGCTCTGATAGGAGGACCTGAAGAAGATCGACATCATTGATTGGCTGCTGTTTGACCCCGCCCATCGAGCCGAGTCCCTAAAGCAGTCCAACGCCATCATGAGGAAGTTCCTGGGTACTTCTTGGATTTTCATATTGTTTATTTATTCGTCAGTCATGGCTGTGGACCGATCACATGCCGAACAATCAAATGTTCAAATTAAACTGAAAACAAACCGAGTCACACGTCACTCGAATGCAGCACACGTGCGGGCACCTCGGTGAGGACCATGATGCATTGCTCCTGACTGCTTGTCTGTCTCTTTGTCTCTCAGCCCTGCAGAAGCACGACGCAGCCAAGGCGGTGTTCTCCAAGGTTCCCGAGGATTCAATGAGGGAGATTTACTGCCAGTGGGCGGGGACGGGTCAGACCGCGACGTCTCCTGAGGACGAGAACGCCATCAGGGAACACCTGTGCATCAGAGCCTACCTGGTCTGTCACTCGACTCTGGACTCGTACTGTAATACAGGAAATTAACCACCTCTAACCAAAGTGTAGAAGACACCACCGAGGTGTCGAACGATTTGACTGAAACACTCGTGGTGCTAATCATGACAAGTTCTGATTCAATCGATCAGTATGTTTTATTGATCTGAACGTGCCTTTCAATGATCTCACAGGAAGCCCACGAGGCGTTCACTGACTGGTTCAGCCACAGCAGCTCCGCCCCTCAGAAGCCTGCACCTGCTCCTGAGGCCAAATTCACAGAGAGAGTAGCCAATGAGATGAGAGAGAAGGAGTACCAGGTAAGTTCCTGTATATAGTTTTTCATATGTACAGCTTGTCTATCATTATAACATATGATTGTGTTAATAAATCAATGTAAAATGTTAATTTTAGTGTTCCCGTGTGTGTGTGTGTGTGTTTCAGGCGTCCCTGGCTGCCTGGTCGAGCCGTCTGGACGTCCTAACTGAAGACGTGAAAGAGAGGATCTACAACGTGCTGCTGTTCGTGGATGGAGGATGGATGATCGACAACAGACAGGTGACTGTCGACATGAAATATGGTTTTTCAGTTTGTTTCAATCAAAAAAAACATCAAATACTCTGCAGCTTTAAACTCTGTCTAATTAACTCGGCAAGTGATTCATTTCCATGTTTGTTTGTTTGATGAGTGGATTGTTTGTGTTTTCAGGATGCAGAGCAGGACTCGGAGCGCAGCCACCAGATGGTGGCGTTGCGCTCACTGTGCCTGCCTCGCCTCACCTTCCTGCTGCTCAGCGTGCTGCAGAACTCCTCCAGACACCAGGAGGCGCTGCGACTCGCTGACATCATCTCATCCGACCAGCACCGCCTCTATCAGGTAATACAATGAATGGTCTTCTTTTTGAATCTTCTCTGGGAGCAGTTTGCTCTTGTTGCCATATTTGTTAATGTTGTGTTTTGTGCCTCGTTCTCTCCACACGACCAGGTTTTCTCTAAAGAGGAGCTGAGGAGGTTCCTTCAGAAGCTGCGCGAGTCGTCGCTCTCTCTGTTAGACCGAGGACTCGACCCACTGGGCTACGAGTTACAGCCGTGAACACACACACACACACACACACACACACACACACACACACACACAGACTGTTGTCTTATTTGATTGTATTCATCTTTTTTGCAAAATAAAAGCATTTTTTTTCCTGTTGTGGTTTTCTGTAAACTTTATTTAAACCAGTAACACCAACACTGCAGAGTTCACTGCTGCCATTTACCTGCATGAGAGAGTCTTTGTTTTAAAATGTGATCAAACCACAAGTGTGTAAGTGTTAACGTGCAGTGGGTTTATCTAATTACATTATAAAGATGATAAAATTCATTTAGAGGTGTGATATCAGTACCACCAGTAAAAGGCATGTTTTGCAGACAGATGATATTCACAACTTAAAATACTGTATACTGATACTATTAGAGTGACTACAAAGGAAAAGTATCTGATTTGGGGAGTTGAGTCATTAATATTACAGTAATTTTGAGAATAAAATAATTTCTGAGAAACAGTCAAATTGTAAATCCTTAAAAACTAAATAATTCACAATATATTTATTCTTTCTAGATTAAAAGTGGAATATTTAAAACAAGTCGATTTTCAGGAAAGCTGTAGCATTTAATGGAGAAACTTTAAGAAAAAGGTCAGCATTGTTTGGATAAAGGTTTTAATGTTTCAGGAGCAGGACTCGCATTTAATTCTGTCTTATTTTGACAATGAGTTAAAAACCACTGCACTGAAAAAAGAAGCAGCCAGTATTTCAAGAAAAAAAGTGAATTATTTGCACAAAGTCGCTGAATTTAATTAACGGATAATGCGGAACTTTGGTTTGAGGGTAGTATCTTGTATGTTACACTCAGATTTACTGGATCACGCATATATGTTTTAGCATTTCCTGACAGTGACTCATGGGTTTATATCATGTAAATCATTTAGTTTTACTACTCTAAAATCTGACAATAAGATGCTTACCGGGAGCAAAGTGAACCATTTCAGCTCATCATCACTCATGTGACACACGAGCTCAGACTGAAGCCGGCACACGTGGCTCCAGCAGGCAGCCGTGCTCAGAGTATGAACAGTAAATTAGGTGTTTAAAGAGAATTTACCTCACAACAGAATAAAATCATTTAAATTAATATCCCATTAATATTCAAACTATGCGCGTGGGGTTTTTTCCCTTTGTTTTAATCAAATTTGAAAAATAACAATGACTGTAATGAATCTCTAGCTGCAGTGTCAGTGCTCCGCCTGCTGGGGCGCCACATTACCCACTGTAGGAACAACAGAAAAGCAGTTAACACAGCGACTCTGGTGGTGTAACTGTCCGGCGCGAAACTGGGAGTTGAACGTTGTTTGTGGATTTTATTATTTTATCGAAAATAACTTATAAGGTAGGTGGATGCTGGTTTGGTTTACTATGCCAGGCCTTTATCTTGTAACAACTGTAGTAGCAGCAGATAGCAGGTGGTTAGCAGGATGTGAGCAGGCCGCGCAGCCTTGTGTTTTCTTGGCCAAGTAGAAGCCGAACGAGGAGCAGCGACGCGGCCCTCTCTGTTTGCCAAGATCCGGAACTTTTTTTTAAAGGGGTTGAAAACGTCTAAATTTAGGTCGAGGGACTGAAATTCATCAGTTTCAAATTTTGTTTACGGCTTTTAAGTTCGCAATAAGTCTCGTACATTAGCTAAATAGCTATAGCCGAGTAGTTTGACTAACGGTTGGCTACTATAGGTTAGCTATCGGCTAGCCGTTAGCAAGCTACCTAAAATAGCTACTTCAGGTTGAAATTATTCTTAGTTTCAACGTAAACTACAAAATGTATATGTAACCGCCATGGCACCAGTGTTTTTGCTTGGAATATAGCGAGTCTGAAATCGTCCCACTGTCGTGAATGCGGTGGTTAAACTTGAGTTTGGGCAGACTTGAGTGTTTGTTTTTAGCCTGCTAGCTAACTTATCGGCAAGTGTAATTATGTCACTTTAGGTTTGCTTTTAGGGGGAGATGGTGTTTTATCGGGCGAAGTCATGGCAACGGTAGATTTAACATTAGTTTATCAATTATAAATTAGTTTAAAGCAGCGATCAAGCTGGAATAGATGTATTGTTAGCATCTTAAGAGAGTAAAGATTCACTTGACTTGAAGTCCGTCAGCCGTTTGAACTTAAGTTTCAGTCTTAAGTTTCAGTTTCAGTGATCTTTAATCACATCTAGCGGTGTGAGTTAATGTGCTGGCGCTGCGGTCATCCTGACAGGGTGATGGGATGTGATCTGCCTTCATCAGGTGTGTGGGTGATGTCACACAGAGAGAGAGAGAGAGCGCGAGCGAGGGTGGGGGAGAGTAGTGCGGGACAAGTCTGGGCATATTTTCACTGCACACGTTTGTGTTGTAATGTTGTACTGTGGAGCAGCTGAGTCACGCTGTTTGTCCGCTGTGTGTGACGAGTCATTTCCCCCGTGCACTCACTCAGACATCTGCCCAGACATATTTACACACAAAGGCCAAACCGGGCTGAACGGTCTGCGATTGGCCATTTAAAAATAAAATGCACATTTTGGCTGTAAGGTCTCATTCAGACAGTCAGTGTCTTGCAGACAGACGCGTAAGAGGAGGTATCCACCGGCCAGAGAAGAGAAGATTATAGATTATATTGTAAATTTAAAGGTTTATTACAAGTAAATATGCAACATGCATCATCCAGTTTAACCTTATTGTTCATGATCGATTAGCTCTTTAATCAAACCTCAGTCTCGATTACAAATGTCTGTTATGTCATGTGCCCCCCCCCCCCCCCAAAACCCCTGGGTCAGGATGTTCTGCCCTGTGGCTGAG
This sequence comes from Datnioides undecimradiatus, assembly GCA_008933995.1. Taxonomy (NCBI): domain Eukaryota; kingdom Metazoa; phylum Chordata; class Actinopteri; order Lobotiformes; family Datnioididae; genus Datnioides; species Datnioides undecimradiatus. The sequence goes on along the minus strand of WARS01000028.1, from coordinate 1,525,261 downwards.
CAGACAGTCTGTCTGCTGTGTACTCCACAGAGACAGACACTCAACTAAATTTTATATTATTTATAAATAGAATTTATTTTATAGTAATCTGATTATGCATTTGATATTTAAAATTTGATGTCTCAAATATTTGTTTTCTGAAAACATCAAAATATTTCCCTGATAGGCAGACTGATAGATTATTATTTATAGGATTATTATGATTGTTTGTTTACTCATTCAGGCTTGTTTGTGTGCAGGGCTGTTGTTTAACAGCTGTCTGAAGTTTCTATTTCACTCTTACATTTAAACTCATCTCTCTGTCCCACAGACAACGTGGAGCGCTCTGTCTGTCAGTCTAACAAATTATTCGTCCAAGTCTTAAAAGTATGAAAACTTTCAGTATTATACATAAAACAATAAAGTTTTGTCTGGCCTGTCTCTTGCAGACTGTGTGCTGATTTAGAAATACATTTTCAGGCAGGCTTATAGAAAGACAATAATGCTGCTGGACACCTGAGTTTCCTCTGGGATTAATAAAGTATCTATCTAATAAGTTAAATAAGTATAGCGCCTGTTTCTGGGTGGAACTATATTTAACTCGATGGGCTGCCCAAATAAGTAACAGGAAATTCATGCGTGGGTGGATTTTTTTATTTTTAACCACTTCTCTATTTTCCCAAACGCCCGATGACAGTCCTGCTGTGGAGACACTCCGGTCAGGCTGTGTCTCATCTCTGATATAACCCTGGTTGTCATTGGTCAGTGTGGTTGTCATTGGTTCTGGTTAGTTTGGTTATCAAACTCTGACAGCGATGAGTCATCCTGGACTAGTCCCGACATGCCTGCACGAGCCGTGTGATTGAATCAGCTGGTAGAGTCACTTCACACATGTACATACAACACACTGCTGCTGACTCAGCCTGGAGTAGCCCTGGTCGGCCCTGATAGGCCCCGGCGAGGCTAGACCAGGCCACTGAGACTGGTGAAGTCCTGACATGTCTGAGCAGCTCTATAAGAGGCTGCAGCTGTTCTCTGCTTCACTCTGACGGCACTTTATCTGCTTTTTCTTGCACAGGATGGACTGCTGATGCTTTCTGCTCCATATTAACGGTAAGATTTGAATTTCTGTCTGATTAATGTCCAGAAATACTGCAGACCATGAATAAACTTATTTTGGTGAGAGTGAATACTGTTAAATAACTTCTTAAACTGTTTATATGCAAACTTTTGGTGGCATGTAACTGAATCATGCTACATGATGTTGTTTCTTAAGTTTGTGATGCCAAGAAAACAAAATTAACAACCAACAAAAGTGATTTAGGTTTAGGTTTTACTCTGGTTTTATCAGGAATCATGTATTTTAGCGGTGCAGAGTTGACTGCACTGAGCTTTCAAACACTTGATTTGTGATTTTGTCCACATTTAGCAGCATGTTTGTAAAAAATAAGGTGGCCAGAAAATATTTAAATATTGTTTTGTCCAATTAATATTCCAAATCTGAAAAGTATTCAGTTTATCCTTATAGCCAGCCAGAAACATCTATTAAAACATCAAATATTCATTTTTGAGAAGCAGGAAACATTAAGTTTTATAGTTTGGGCATTTTTTCATAATGTTAATTGAAAAAGTTGCTGATTTCTTTTGGTTTGTTTTAAAATGTTGGGTATTTGTGAACTGAATATACACTCTGTTCCATGTTAATCAAATCTGCCTGTTCTAATTGAAGCTGAACCACCCTGCAAAGCTGCATTTAAAATAAGAAAAACATAAAATTGTAGTTCCCAGAGCTCCTCTAACACGCAGCACAAGGAGAAAACAACCACAAAGCTTCATTATCACAGCAGAAACAATACGTTTTGATTTAAACAGACACATAAAGCTGTTCATGTTTGGCGTTTAAAGGCTGATTCAGAATCAGCCTCCAGTGTAAAGCAGAGAAATCCAACCGTTTTCATCTGTGTGAACCGGGGACACGTTGGAGCTGTTCTCGTGCTGGATTGAATTTGTCTGCACTGAATTCAGGTCAGATTTCAGTCTGTCAATCATCATCATGACATCAGGATAATTGGTGTCGCTCTGGTCGGTGGGATTTGAATTTGATTGTAAAGCGATTGAGCTTCATCCCCACTCCACGCTGAGTCACCTCAGCGCAGGAGTGTGTTTCTTCAGTGGGAATCATCCAGGCTGTGTTAGAGGATGCTGGAGGCACTGACCTTTGACTCAGCAGGTGTGGGTCAGCTGAGGTTCAGCACCTCAGAGGTCAGACACAGGTCAGAGCTTTTGATGAGAAGGTTCTACTTACAGGACGGTGGCATGTTTGACATTTCTAGATTCACTTGCTTTGAAGTTTACTATATTTAACGTTTAAGGTGGCGCTCAGGCAAAGTCTGCACCCATCTCTGCAGCTTCGCTCGGCTCTGATACACCCACGGCACCCGGTCTGCACAGCGCTGATCACAGACGACAGGCGGTTCACAGCCGACTGGTGGTTACAGTAGTTTCTGCTCCCGGGATCGCTGCAGCAGCAGTGTGGGTGCAAATCAGCGGCTCCCTTCAGCGAGCTTTACTGAGATGAATGATCAATTCATTGATCAGTGTGTGTGTGCAGGAACCATCAGCGTCATCATGTCGGCCGACAAGCTCAACGCTGACGTCACAGACGACAACAAACTGGTGAGAGAAACAAGTCGTCGTCATCTTCACCGACTGTTCACTGTTTACTGTTTGGCTCGATGTTTACATGTTTGTGTGTGTGTGTGTGTTCAGGTCAGACCAAAGGTGGAGTTCCACACTTTGCTGCAACAAGCCGGAGCAGCTAAAGATGTCTTCACCATGAAGGAGGTAGAGCGCGTCCACGTGTCCGTCTGACAGTTTCCTGTGTACTTCCTGTTTGACGCTGTGCATCATCATGACTCTGCGGTTTCTCCCTGCAGGTGATGTTCTACCTGGGACAGTATATCATACAGAAGCAGCTGTACGACCAGAAACAGCAGCACATCGTCCACTGCTCCCAGGATGCACTGGGGCGGGTGCTGGGCGTCGACAGCTTCTCAGTGAAGGAGCCACGGTGAGGTTTTCTTTGTTTTGCTTCTTCTTGAAAACAACGCGACAGTTGGGTCAGTGGCGCTGACTCAGGCTGCTTGTGTTTCAGAGTCCTGTTCGCCATGATCACCAGGAACCTGGTCGCCGTGAAGAGCCAAGGTAGGAACGCTCTGTGGACGCCACGCTGTGCTGGGAAACAACCCAGAGTTCATAGCAACTTGAATAAGAATCCCAGCGACCAGTTCAGGCTTCTGGGTTAATTATGTTTTAGCGTGTTTGTTAAGGACGAGCTCCGGCTTTATTGTCTGAGGCGGTTCGTTATGATCCACAGCTGGTTTTCATCCCACTAAGATGAATCAGACCACCCACAGTGTGAGTCCTCTGACGGTCTGCTGTGTGTTGTTGTGATAATTGAACATAATGGAGATGAGAACAGCTCAGCACACGTCTCAGTTCAGGACAGCTGGATTAAGCTCTTCCTGTTCCTCCTCGCTTGTTCCCGTTCCTCCGGTGAACGGTCTCCATGAATTTCCTCCTTTTTCCATTTCCCTTCTCCCTCGTTGCATTCAGCTCCTCTTCACGTGTTTCTCATCTTCCCTTCTCCTTTTAGCTTCCTCTCCTCCTCTTCCTTCACCTTTCACCTCTTTCCTCCTCCTCTCCTCATAACCTCCGTCTCTTTCAGAGTCGCAGCCGAATTCGAGTGAACCTCATGGCGACAGTCAGGCAGAGAGAGGGACAGAGGTAACACACACTCACACACACACACACACCATATAATACAGCCGATGATGTGTTTAGAGACTCATCTGACATGATTATCGTGTTTGTGTCTGGTTTCAGTTATATCACACACACACCACTTTTCAGATTTAAGTCCTGTGAGCGATGAACAGAGCAGATTTGGTTTGTTTTGTAAACAATGTTTGCTGTAGGTGTAAACAAAGCTGGAGCTGAGTTTGTGTTTGTGTCTTTTCAGGAGGCAGATTCAGAGAGCTGCTCTTCGTCGCCGGACAGGAGGAGCAGGCGGCGGAGGAGGAGGAGCCGCAGGAACAGTGAGCCAGGTGAGTTTCTCCGCCGACACGCCGCAGTGGCGTTTAAAGCAAACCTGCGATGTTGTGCGTTAAACTCCGCCCACCTGATCCCATCAGGACCCTCCCACGGCCGAGACAATGACGGCAATGAGGAGGACTCAGAGGAGGAAGAGGAAGGAGACGGGAGGAAGAGGAAGAGGTCGGACAGCTACTCCCTCACCTTTGATGACAGCCTGTCCTGGTGTGTGATTGGCGGGCTGGGGAGTGGGCGGGACAGACACAGCAGCCAATCATCAGACTCACACAGCACGGTGAGTCTTAGACACACACTGAACTTATCTGTGTAAAAGCTTTGCATTGATTTCTAACGTGTGTGTGTGCGTGTGTGTGTTCAGTCGGGGAGGTCAGAGATCACGGTCGCAGCCTCAGACTCCGACAGTGACAACTTCAGCGTGGAGTTCGAGGTGGAGTCCATCGCCTCCGACGATTACAACGAAGACGATGCTTCTCTGTCTGCAGACGACCAGGTGAACACGGACGCCACGGCCCGAAGGTCGTCTGACGCTGTTCTGCGTTTGATTATCAGCGATTAATGTGTGTGTGTGTGTGTGTGTTCAGGTCTACGAGGTCACCATCTTTGAGGCTGAGGATGACGATTCCTTTGATGAAGACACCGAGATCACTGAAGCTGTGAGTCTAAACACAGAACACACCTGTAAAGCGCACGCACGCACGCACACACACACACACACACACACACACACTCACTCACACTCGTCTATGAAGGTCTGACCGTGTGTGTGTGTGTGTGTGTGTTTCTCTCTTAGGACTACTGGCGCTGTGCCAAGTGCGATGAGTTGAACCCGCCGCTGCCCAGAAACTGCCTCCGCTGCTGGACCCTGCGCCACGATTGGCTGCCTGAGGACATAACAAAGCCCGACTCCTCCAGTCCTAAAGCCCTGCCCCCAAAGCCAACCGACCAATCAGCAGGCAAAGAGGTTCCAGGTGGGATTTTAGGTTTTTAGTCTCAGTTGTCAGGAAGCGGCGAAATGGGCTCAGCAGGAGTTTTATAACCTGATCCTGAGTGTTTGGTTCAGGTGTCTGAGCTCAAATTATGAACGAATCAGCAATAACAGAATAAAAATAATATTTGTATATGAATGAAACCCAATAACCAGCACGTTCACACAACCCATTGATGACACCCATTGTGTCTCTTAAAGGTTTGGATGTCGAGGAGAACGACGGAGTCGATGTTCCAGACGGGAAAAGAGCGAAGACTCCCGTCCTGTCTCAGTGCCTGTCTGACTCCGCGTCCTCCGCTCCCGACTTCCAGGACCTCCAGTCCTGCTCCCAGCAGAGCACCTGGACTGCCGACTCCCAGGACCTCCAGTCCTGCTCCCAGCCGTCCTCCTCCCAGCAGAGCACCTTGACTGCCGACTCCCAGCTCTCCTCCTCCCTCGACTCCCAGGAGCTCCTCCCGACATCCCCCGTCGATCCACCTCCTGTCCTTCCGCCCACGCTCCCCGATCTGGAGCGCAGCGTGTCGGCGGAGTGGCGGCTGCCGGACTCATGCCTGGACCCGTGCCTCATCTGCCAATCACGGCCCAAGAACGGCTGCATCGTCCACGGACGGACCGGACACCTCATGTGCTGCTACGTGTGCGCGAGGAAGCTGCAGAAGAGGAACAAGCTGTGTCCGGTGTGCAGGCTGCCGATCCAGCACGTCATCCTCACCTACCTCAGCTGAGACTCCCCTCTGCACCCAGCTAACACAGCAGCGTACACGAACAATGACGGTCCTCCTCATTGGCCTCATGTGAGACTCCAGCTCGCGGTTCAGTTCCACAAAATAATCATAAAATCAGAATTGACCAAAAATCAGTTTCATGTTTCAGTTTTCTGTTTGTCCACACGGCACATGTCTGCACTTTGAGTTTCTCCGAGTCTCTATCGGCTTAAATGTTATTACAGCAGAACAAGAGGAAATAGTGAGTTTGTTAGAAACTAACTTAAAAGGCACAGATGAATCATCAGCTATTTGGGGCGGCAGCACGGTGTGTGTTCATGGTGATGGCACGCCACACAGAGGATGTGTGTCAGGCTTTAACTCATGATGCTAGTTAGGAAATCAGTTTGTTGTTGGTTGGAGTGGTTTAACAGGATTTGTTTATAATAAAAATGTTTAATATCAGATTTATTCATTTGCTTAAACCTCAAACATTTGTATTTTTGTCCTGAAACAGATGAAGCAAACATTGTCTGTTCTCAGCTTCCTCAAACTCGTTCATTCTTCTCCATCTTACTCAGAGTTGGGTGAAGTGATTGGGCTGTTTGTTGACAGGAAGTAGCTTCGGTTTCACAAGTCGACAAATACACAAAAATGACACGATCGTCTCATTCGAGTTTGGCTAAAAAGATAAAATGTTGGATTGTTCCTTTAATTTTAAGTCTGTTCGATTGTCTCAGCAAAGCTGCCTGTGGTAATGTTTCGTTTCACAGGTCCAACATTTTTTTTAAAGACATTTCCTGGAAAGTATTCTGTAATTTGATATTTATTATAGGAAAATATGAAGAAAAACGGCAAAAAAACTGTTAAAACTCAATTAAATATTGGTTGTTTCACTGTTTAAACAGATGAGAAATGAAAAAACGGAGCTGACCTTCAGTTTTCAAGCTCAAACACTCAGCAGTTAATTTGATAGATTTACCCACAGAGATTAAAAACCACTTTCCTTTCAGTGATTAACACATTACACGATTGTTTCTGGGAGATTTTGTGGGAAATGATTAGGAAATTATTCAAAAATGTTGGACTTGTGTAGTGAAGCTGTACCTTATTTTGCAGGCTGCAACCTGCCGATCCTTTAATTGGAAGTTTGCTGGAAAGAAATATGTAATTTGGTGGTAATTATAGTAAAAATAGGAATTTCATTAAAGGTAAACTAATTTATTATTAGAAAGTATTTGGATTATTGTTTGCATTATATAATCAGTTTGAACTGCACCAGAATAATTAAAACCAAACGACATCTTTCTTTCCAGGAGCAGTAGGTCCAGCCCAGACATGGTAGCGTCACCAACATCTTTATTATTTATTAAAAGTCTATTTAAGATGCTCTCGTTTATTTAAGCAGACACTTTTCTATGAGCTCTTTAAATAATAAGATGAATATATGAGATCTCTAATTTCTGATGTTTTCTGTGAACTGAATAAAGATTGATTTCTGTTAACGAGTGTGTCACTTCCTCTGATTATTCTGTTTTTGCCTCTTCACTCTTATATTTGCTGAAATTTGTATAAACACATTTTAGAAATGAACGAAATCGAAGTTAAAGGATTTTAACTCAATTTCTGGGTTAAAAAAAAAGTTTTCTCTGTAAGGACTATAATACCCATGATCCTCAGCTGCCGTTGCCTTGGAGAAACCGGAAGTCAGCCAGAGGCGCGAAGCTTGACAGCGCAGTGGACGCCATTGCCGATTCTTAGGTTAACAATTTAAACTTCCAACTTGGTCTTCCTGTGAAACCTCAAACTTTAACATAATTATATTTAATGTCCTCCCAATGAGGTGAAATGTAATGGAGTTAGAATGAAACGATGCTTCTGGCCATTTTTCCACCACCGCAAACAAAATATGATTTTACCGCTCTATTTGCACACATCACACAGTGCAGGACATCACTCATCTGTGACCGTTCACTGACCCGATTAGGACAACACTACCAAGATTTAAGATTCACGTCCAAGTTCATCACCAGTTTGCTAAGCACAGCGCCCAAACAACACAGGACCACCGCGGACGGATACGTTCACACAGCTAGCGCGCTGTATAGTTACAAACAATAATTCCTCCGCTCCGCTGCAGATTCAAAACGGACATTTAAAAAAAAACATGAAACAAGTATGGACAACCAGTTGAACGAGCTGCAGCAATCCAGCAATAATAAATCAGTTTCACTCACCAGTGACGTTCACTTGAAGACGACATCCATCCGTCCGTCCTTTCGGATGACCTTTTCAGTAACTCGGTCATAAAGCTGATCACTGGTTTTCAGATCCAAGAGAAATTGCTTTTCTATAGCCATGGAAGCTAACGCAGAGTCTCAAACCCTCCCAGCAACAGAACCTCAGTGCCGAACCGAGCCTGAACATGGCGCACATAGTCCGCTTTAGCCTGAGTCCGAGGTGTTCGGGCGTTGGGCGGACTTTTTCTTTTTTTTTTTTTTTATCAATGTCCATCTTATCGCTGAACGCTCGTTCTGAAAAGGGCACTGACAATAAAATCCACGTCAATATCCTTTCCACCCACTAAGAATCAATATCATCTCCACCTGTTGCCATTTTCAATGTCGCTTCGGACCACTAGTTAGCATTAAGCTAGGTCTCCTGTCAGAGTAACTGAGCGGGTCTTACCCGGAGCCGTGGGAACGTGATTGGTTGATCAAATTGTCAATTCAAACATACGCTCTCATTCTGTTTAACGGTCAGGACATTCTATCACGGAAATAGAATTAACCAAACGGGAGGTATTCTGCCTAGTGACTCAGCAGAAAAATATCTGATTGGTTGCATTTTTTTTCCAACACACAACCACTGAATGTGCAGTGCGCGGGTGGAAAACAACACAAGCCGGCGTAACACTGTCATACCACAAGTAAGCATCACAAATTAATTTTAATTGAATTTAAAATTTTATGATAATCAAACTTTCTTTTTTCTTCTTATTGCAGGGCCTTCTCTGAATACATTGAAAGCCCTGACCATTCGCCGAATCATTTCTCGTTTGTTTTTAAATAAATACAACATAATACTATAAACTGATGTTATTGTTACAATTTGTACGTCTTCGTATTAAAAATCCATGAAGAAGAAAACTGGCCAACTTCCATAAATGTGTTTATACTGCCCCCCTGTGGAGAGAGAGGTTATTTATCCAGAGACATTTCACTAAGAAAACAAAATTATTATTACAGAAAACCTTAAAATGTGATTTTCTGAGCTGAGTTCTGGAGCCTTTTTCCTGATTTCTAAGCGAATTATATGACTTTTATAAAAGATAATGACATGATCAGAAAGTGAAAGTGGGTAAATACTGAAAATAATACATGTTTAATGTATTTGCGTTAAGATCTGACTGAGTTATGTCTCAGAGAGCTGAGATCAGAAAATCAGCTGCTGAGCTACAAACACTGACCTCCAGCTGCTGTTTTAAAGCGCGAACATGTTCCTCTAACCTCACACAGTGTCTCTGATTCACTTACACTAACCCGCTCTTCAGTTTGACCTTTAACAAAGAAAGAAAACAGGATGCGTTCAGTCTGCTGCTGCTTCAAAGTGCAGTTCCTCATTCAGACCACAGAGGGGCAGTGTTGGCGCACATTTGTCTCCGTACAGCGGCTGAAAATCAGAGTGTTGTTGTCAAAACTACGGTTGATCCGTCAGATTAACTGTGAATATCAGCAGTTTGCTCTGACACACAATACTTTAATTCATTAAAGCAGAAGTTCAGTAAATTTAAAACAGACAAATGTGAAGATGTTTGGTGAATATTGTCATGTCCTAAAGAAAAACTCAATAAATCCACTGAATAAATCAGTTTGTTTGTGTTTTATTAGTTTAAATAATTAATAATCGTCATCCTCCGTCTGGTTTGACTTGTTTTCCATATAATTTTACTCCACAGGGACGCAGCAGCTATAAATGATGCACAAAGTGATTCAAAACAAAACAAATATACATGAATAATACATTTTCCTCACTGAGTAACCGCTGCACACCTGTGAATGTGGATCCAGCTTTGCAGCGGTGCATCGCGGTCAGGAGTTTAATGGGAGATGTGAGGGCAGAAATCCTTGAACGATCAGTTTCTATGAATCATAAACAGGAGTCTCGTCTCTGAGTAAAACCCTGCGGACGCTGCGTGTCCTCGCCTTGGGCTGCGTTTGTCTGTTAAACACTGTTTTTTGCTGCAAAGCATCCAGACAGGACCTCTTCTGATGCAGAAAACAGAAACCTGACAAATGGTCTGAGGCTCTGCTCTGCTTTGTTTGTTAAACATCATTTTAATAATCATATTTCAAAGTCAGGCAGGTCCTTAATATATATAATTAATCATCTGTAGACAGATATCTTATAAATCAAAAGAAATTTCTTACACTGATGCCATGTTTGCACCTGTTTCAAGCATCAAGTTATAGTTAGGAGGCGATTAGCTTAGCTTAGCATAAAAAACAGATTATGCACACAAATTGTCTTTACCTTTGTGTTTTAATACATCTGTTGAGATAAATCTGTTCATAATGAGCTTTTGAGGTGTTCTGATATGTATTTTTGAATTTTGGGCAGGGCTAAGCTAGCTGTTTCCCCCTACTTACAGTCTTTATGCTAAGCTAGGCTAATCACCTCCGGCTCCAAGTCCATATTTTAGAGCACTGACACATGAGTGGTCTTGATCTGCTCCTCTAACTCTCAGCAACAAGAAGAAGACCGAGAAGACAGATGAGAAGACACCAAAACAAAAGAGGAACACTTTAAATTCGTATAAACATCTTTTTATTGGATATTTGGACTTCCTAGATCTGGATTATCTGCCCACTTCTCCACTTCCTTCAGAAGAGTCACTGATTTGGGCTCCAGTCCAGACCAGACCGGTTGGTTCCTGGTCACTTGTGGTGCTTGTTTCAGTCTGTTTGTAAAGCCTGCACTCGGTCCAGTCCGTCCAAAACCACTTGTTTCCTACAATGATGTTACAAGAATAAACAATGGGAAAGTCGTATTCGATGTACAAACTGTTATACAATGGTAGAAACACATTTAACCCTCGTGATGTCGGGGATCAACATCGGTACCACTGGGCATTTTTTTTCTGTATAACATTCAAAACCTCTCGTTAACTTGTGCCTCAGAAAACAATATATATTTCTTTTACCAAACACGTCATTAAAACACACAGACCCTCAAACAGCCCACGAATAAACCGACTTCACAGCGACGGCTCAGCTCCCTGTGCTCATCCTTCATCTGAACCTGCGCCTGAACACCACTCAGCTAAACATCCTCACGTCCTTCTAATGTGCACTAAACTGCTCGGGAACATGGGGAACAGACAGATAAACAAAGACCTCTCACAGGTTTTATGCCAAACATCCAGGATGCTACATCAGCGGTTTGTAAATTAATTATCAACAATTTTTGACACAATTTTCTGCAAAATTTCAACATTTTCTCCTAAAAATGCAGATTAACAAAGTCTTAACAAAGGGGAAAAGCATCAGTTGGTGTTTATTTTGGCTTGTCTTAATTTTGATGTCATGAAACGACGAATAACGTGGTGTCACGAGTTGCTGCAGAGGTAAAAGCGAGGCAGAGATGATCCGCCATCTTGGATTTGACATTTTTGGCTTAACCCCTTCTCCACGAGCGTCCGTAGCATTGACGCTTCTCTCAGACTGAATTTCTTTCATTGGTTGACTGAAACGATGACATGTTGCTACTTTTCCATTAGATAAATGAGCGTCTGCTGCTGAGCTGCATGGAAAAAGGTCGTTATGCTAAGCTAGGCTAATCACGCTGTGACATGACAGGTGTGTCTCAGGAAAATGTCGCAATTTGATTTCAAAATGTTGAACAATGAATTTTGGCTGATGCAGTAAATATTATTATTTATTATTATTATTTATAGATTTATAATTATGGATGTTGACGAACTCTTCGACCAAATAAAGAATGGATTCACTCAATCTACTGTGGAATAAACACGGCGTAGGATTTATGAATATACTGTTGACGGCTAACAAACGTCGTTATTATCATCATAAAAATATTCTAAAACATCATTAACCAAAATGATTTAAGGTAGAATATGAACATAAACATGTTTGTGATTAAACTTAATCCGACATGAATCACAGGCTCGTTAGGAGAGTGGGTCAGGTCGTCAAAGGCGGATTTAATAAACCATTAAAACTTGTAATTAAAGCTGTAAATTGGCTTCTAGGAACATCTGTTAACATGTTTTAATGCAAAAGTGTTTAGTCAGCGTTCATTAGCATTAATAATATTAACACACGTAATGAGACTGAAATATGACATTGAGCTGAACTGACTGACGTTATCTGGCAGCTTAGTCAAACGTTCATTTTGTTATTTATCGTCTTGTTTTTGTTCAAAATTATTTTAAATCTTTGACTTTTTCACCATCGTCTCTCAGCATTTCTTAAGTTTCAGGTCACGTATGTTGATCTTGTTCCAGACTACGTCTCCTAGCTCTATAAACGGTTCAGACGTTAGCATGTTAGCTAACACCTGGCGGCTAACAGGTGCTAAAACTGAGCCACCATGATCTTTGACTTGTGTCCAGCAAAAATAAATATTATTTTTGTTTTTTTTCTGTAAATGTTTAGGAACCCTCATTATTAATTATGTTTTCATTATCTGACACTTTGGTCACGTTTGTTCAACTTGGGATCCAGAAAACCTTTTGTGTCTGAACAGTAAAACAGGAGGAGGTTTGATTTTGGCCTGTTGACCAACGTTAGGTTACAGTTCTGTCTCTGGAGTCCTTTGGTTTGTATTAAGGACTCGTTTTTGTGGTGCAAACTGTTTTAATTCAGTTATTTAAATATTAAAACTGTGCAAAGTTTGAATTTTATGAACACGACGACTCTTATGTGCTGTTGATTAAAGAAGATGAGTCCTGTGGTTCGGAGACGTGATTTTCTGAACGCGGCTTGTTTGTTGTTTTTTTTTGTACCGTCTCTTCTAAACTTTCTAAAACCTCCTGTTTTTGCTTCGTGATCTTCCAGCAAAGACCCACGAACATGCAGCAAACCGCCGTCACCGCGCCTCTGCACACCTGTTTTTTGGCTTTTACTCCCGAATCGACTTCCAGCTCTACTCTTTAAGGCACTCGCCGGTGGCAAAAAGAAGGCAGACAGAAGCGAATGTCGGCGGAGAGATGTCTTCACGAGATATATTTTACCGTTAATAAACGATATATTTGTCATCTGAGCTGTGAGAAAATGTGAAACAGCATTTCATGTTGCCCCCCCGCAAAGCAAATGTGTGCGTTTGCTTTGAAAAGCTGGTGACGTTTTGCAAAAGGTCTTGTGATCTCTGACCCTCAGAGCCGGCACCGAAACAGCCTCCAGAAAAAAAAAGTTTCACATTTCAACAGTTTGTTTTTTAATATATAAAAGTACCACCAGGATATTTTTAATATTCAAACAATCGTTTGTTCCCCTTATTTCTTATTTCTACACTCAACACACACACACACAGCGACACACGCGACAGTTTCTTGAAGTTATTTGGCACCAAAGCGGCTTTAAAAAGCAAAACTGTGAGAAAAAGGAATAAAACAATAAAAAGCTCCGATGCGTTTGCTTCGGCCTTTGTGTCTGGAGGTCATCTGGTGCCAATTTGTGGTTGTGAACCTTTCAGCAAGTCCACAGTTCAAGAAGTTTGAGACACGAGTACAAAGAGGCGGCATCAGCCCGAAGGTCGTATTGCTTTAAGTGTTTAAAGACGCAGTTTGCAAGAGCTCAAACCTCCAGACACAAAACCTCAAAAACAAGCAAAGAAACAATCGTCAGGAGCAGAAATGCTCGATTCCCAGGAAGAGAAACCGCCAACGCTCCTCACAAACTGCACGTGTAACAGTGGATTAACTCAAACACGACATGAAGCGCGTGGTCTGGGCTCAGGAGTAACGCAGATGTGCGACGGCTCCGCAGCGACGACGGTGATTAATGTGAAGCGCAGGTGAAGATGAATGAGCTTCATTTACACTTCAGGTGTGTAACGGCACTTAAACCCAAAGGGCTGCTCGAGATCTTCTGATAACTTGGTCCACGGTTCATTTACAGACGGGTCGGTGATTAAATGTTCACGTTTTACGCTTTTTTCTTTTCCTCTCATACATTTTGTCTAATTAACAGCAGACGTGAACACATCTTCCGTCTCTCATCTTCAGCATCAAGTTAACGACCCTGGTGCAGTTGAACAGAGTGAAGACGGTCGTTTGTGCAGGTTTGAGGAGGCTGAAACTGAACCAGCCTGATTTAACACAAACATTATGAAACACTAAATAAGGTGGAGGCACATGCATATTCAGGCGCTGCATAATAACAATAACAATAAGAATTTGTACACAAAGATACATTTTGTGCAACACATCAGACTTTTTTTGTTGTAATTAGCTTCATTTCTTTTGTTTTAATCGTCTTTACGCCGCCTGCCGACCACAAAAGGTTGGGGTGGTGTTTTAAATGCGTACGTTGAACCACCAGGAGAGCAGCTCTGATCAGCTGAAGTGAAGTCAAACTGCATCAGGTAGTTACGTCGCGTTAGATGCATGTGTTTTTTGTCATTTTGCAGCTTTTAAAAGATCCAAAATGGCCGAATCGGACCTGTTAATAACTGGATTTAATACATTTTACCAACCATTTTCGATTTATTTCAAGTCTTTTGAAGGATGCATGGATACTCTGGCTTCAGAAGACACTTGGTGCTCTCACGTGTGCAGAAATCAAGACAATGCAGCACGATACATGCAGGGAGTATCGCAACAGAAATGACATCATTCAGACGCTAAAAACAAAAATCACGCTTAAAAATGAGAAAGTGTTTGGCTGTTTTCAGGTCACATGATCAGGCCACACATGATTCTTCACAAGGTTAAAAAGAAAAAGCTGCAGAGCGGCAACTGCGTTGATACCTACTGAACACACACACTCACACACAGGATATGACATCATGGACCACCCTGATTAACACTTTGCCAAAGGAAATAAACAGTGGCACTGTCTCAGTCCGTTAAAAAGATAGATTTCATGTTGTTTATGGAAATGCAGAGAATAATAATAATAAACAAACGAAACAGAGTGAAATCATTCAGCTGTGATTTGAGTCGACAGCGCGGCGTCGTCAGCGTAGAAACGCACACGGCCACTGCTCTGATACGGAAAGACGTTTGGCCACGAAACGAGACGAAGCTTCTGTCGCTGTTTGATTCTTTTTGGACTAAACTCATCGTACCCTGAATTCCCCCTCCTCTGCTGTGCCTTCAAGACAAACCAGGACCCGTGATTGGCCAGTGGTGTGTACCGTAGTGGGTTTTCATTGGTTGATCATTTCGAATCCGAGCTCGCTTGAAAACTCGAAGTTCATCCAAGCGCTTTATCGCTCGTCTCCTTTTTAGTGTGGAGACAGAAGAGCTGGAGCAAATTCACCTCAGATCCAGTTTGTAGACGTCGCCGGAACACGTTAACGGTAAACGCTGCCGCGCTTCGGATCCGAACTTCAAAAAAAGAAAAAAAGAAAGAAAGTCTAATTTCTTCAATTATCTCCAATCTGTACGTGGTAAAAATCGGAATTTGTGGTGTCGAGAAGCCGAACACGGGAACAGCCGGGCGCGTGAACCAAACGCCTGGCGAGCTTTAAAAAAATAACCCTTTGAATTCACAGAGGTGGCCGCCGCCGTGTGTCGGGACATGGTCGCGTAGCTCCGCGGTGTTTGTTTTGTTGTGAGATGTCGAGTGGAAGTAAGACACAGGTAGATATGAGCGCTTCAGTTTCCACCGCAGTTCAACACTTCATTTGTCCTAAAAGTCCTGCAACCCCTCCCCCATTCAGTCCTTATGTGGTCACCAGCTTCCTGTGGCTCCACTAGCCCCTCCCACTTCAGTCCTTACATGGTCGAACATTCATTAGAGTCCACGAGCTCGTCCGCCTTCGAGTCCACGAATGGGGAAACAACAATCCTGTGTTTGAGTAGCTGTTAGCTCCTCCCCCCTGACCCCACAAGGTGAGGTCAAAGGTCGGTGACCTTGTTCTCCAGGGCGGCGGCGATCTGTTGGAGGCGGAGGGTCAGCTGTTTGTTCTGGGCTGCTGGGTCCTCGTCCAGCGACTGGATGATCTGAAGAAGGCGAGAAATCAAACTTTAAAAGCTTTTATATTCTTTTAACTATAAATTAAAACCAGTTCATCGATTGTTAACATGGACAGCTTGATGCTCACTACACCCAGGCTGAACATGCTGCCTGTGCTGCCGCCTAGTGGCTGCAGCAGGGCCGTCTCATCACGTTCAGGTCGGAAGCTTTTAATCGTTTTCATCCAGGCAGGACTGAATGTGTCGTCGCCTTTTAAAGGATAATTACGTTTAATTAAGGTTTTAAAATGTTTTAAAACAGCAGGTTTAAGTGAAAATCTTCCAGCGACTGTTTTAAAACGTTCGTAGTTAAACTGGAACGTTTCATCATGTGGAGGTCAGATTGAGCCGGAGCAGGAAGCTGAAACGCTTTGAAGAGGCGTTCCTCACCACGTCGTAGTACTTGCTGGCGTACTGGTACAGCTGATGTAAGGCCACCTGTGTGTTCAGCTTGTCTGTGTGTTGCTGCGGAAACAAAGGAAAACATGTTGAAACGCAGCCGCGCCTCGGTCGGACACCACTGACTGCACCGGCACGGATCAAACACCACAACCGTTTAATGTTACACTGACTGTTAACACTGTTTTTACAGTGTGTGTTGCTCAAATTCATATTATCATAAAAATGTGAAATCTTGTGTTTTTATATGTTTAATCTGTGAAGTAACTTGTAACTAAAGAGCATTAACACACACACACACACACACACACACACACACACACACACACACACACACGTTTCATACCCTGGACACCTCGGCCAGGTGTGTATTCATGTCCTGGTCACTGACTGGAACCATCTGCCTGATGCCTTTGTAGTAACTGTGGACAAAACACACACACACACACACACACACACACACACAATATCAAACAACATGTAATGGTTACTTCCCAGAGTAACAGATTACTTTTATAACCAGTAACTAATCAGTAGTTTTATAGTGTCTTGTTCAACACAGGTGTTAAGACCAAACTGTCCAATCAGAGAGCGACGTCTCAGTCAGGATCAACCTGACGTCTACTCGTCCGAGCGGACCTTGAATGCATCATGGGATGCGCTCCTCAGGTGAGACAGCAGGTGTGCAGGCGTCCTGAGTCCTGACCTCTGACAGCGGCTGAGTGCAGCGGGAACACGCCGTGACATCAGCGCCGCTCATCATCAAGTCGTTACTGCGTTTGTCTGCAGCTGCTGCACATTAACAACACTTTGCTGCTGTCGCGTCATCTTAAGTTTGAAAAACGGGACTTTTTGCTGTCAAGAGCAAACTTTCGGGGACTGACGGCGCCGCCTGCAGCCCAGCTGTTCTCTGAGACACATCTGTTCACTCACTCGTCCACCATCTTCTTGTACGTGGAGATCTCTTTTGCATAGAGCAGCTTGTTGCTGGGAGACTCCTGCAGTCACAGAGAGAGAAACGAGAGGACAGATCAGAGAAGCTGCTCGGAAACGCCCCCCCGCTGATCGGCCCTGACGCCTTCAAACTGTCCTGGGTTCAGTTTGTGATAAGGTGCTGTAATTAACGCTTCTGCCACAAAGGCCGAGGACGTGTTTTCAGCTAAAGACTGCAACACGTAGACATGTGACTGACCCTGCTGAGCTTGTGCTCCGTCTTGGTGCAGGCGTCCATGAAGGTCTGGGAGATGACGTGCAGCGACGCGTCCACCACCTCCGTCACGTGCACGTCGAAGATGAAGTGGGGGTTCCTCAGGATGTTCACCCAGAACCGCAGAGGCAGGCTGAGCAGAGAGAGAGAGACAGGCAGAGAGAGAGAGAGAGACAGTTTGTGGAATCAGGACTTGAATCATGAAACTCGTTGACGAACTGACATCATGAGCCTTTAACAATCAGATCAAACAGACTGAGCTGTAAGTTAGTAACTAACAGGGAAATGTAATTAGAGTATTAAAAGTAACTATTGTTGTTGTTGATTGTTTGTTAACAATGATGACCGGTTGTATTGAGCTGTTCTGCAGTTTAACTTTGACTAAACAAACAAATAAATAAATAAATTTACTGAAGAAGAATTTTTGACATAAAAAGATTCAAATGAAGTGAAAATGAATCAGGTTTGTGTTGTTTGTGTTGTTTGTGTTGTTTGTTTTGTTTGTTTGTTTTGTTTGTTTTGTTTGTGTTGTTTGTTTTGTTTGTGTTGTTTGTTTGTTTTGTTTGTGTTGTTTGTTTGTGTTGTTTGTTTTGTTTGTGTTGTTTGTTTTGTTTGTTTGTTTTGTTTGTGTTGTTTGTTCATTTACTGCATCGTCTGAAGTACTTTAACCGTGTACTCGAGTAAATGCAGTTACGTTTTCACTGCAGCTCATGGACAATTCATGGTCCACTGTGTGTGTGTGTGTGTGAGATGATTGACAGGCCGGTCTAAAGGCAGAGGAGTTAAAGGAAACAGATCTGTGTGTCTGCATCGCTTCTTCTTCTTCTTTGTCATCCAATCAGATCGCAGCTGAATCAGCGGAGGCGTCTCACGTCGACCAATCAGAGTCGAGTCTTTTCCCACCTGATTTTGATCCGTGTGAGACTCTCGCTTTGTTGTTGTTTACGCTCTCCGATGGGAACGTTTGCTGTTTGTCGTCAGAACCTGATTCACTGAGTTTCAAACCCTGAATTTAAACTTTAACGGACTAATTCAATTCAGCAAAAAGCCCACCTGCAGTTTGTGTTTTTGTTTTCTTTGTTTGTTTGTTGACAGAAAGTCACCTGTTGGTTTTCCAGATGTGCAGCGTCTCCTCGTCCACGTTGTCGTGCCGCAGCGCCTGCTCGTCCAGGAAGTCGAAGAAGTATTTGACGGCCGGGGGAACGACGGAGCTCGAACACAACACGCTGCGGAAGAAGTCGTCCACGAACTGCTGCAGAGTGCCCTGTAACACACACACACACACACGCACACACACACGCACACACACACGCACACACACACACACACACACAGGCTCAAATCTGTTGTGCACGTTTCCTCTGATTCTGAACGGTAACGCTGTAACAACCGTTTGAGGTAAAAAGGTATAAGAGGACGATCTGAGCCTGGTAAATGGAGGGTTTGAGATATAATGAACACACACACCTTGACACACACACACACACACACACACCTTGACACACACACACACACACACACACCTTGACAGACAGCAGCCGGGTCAGGTAGATCTCGGTGATGGCTTTGGTCATGGCCTTGTCCTTCATGCTGCCCCTCTTCGACTTCACCTCATCGATGTCGTCCGCCGGGCGCACCAGGTGGAAGGTGTTGTCGTCCTCCAGCAGAGAGTTTTCTGAGAGAGAGACAGGCAGACAGAGAGAGAGAGACAGGGAGACAGAGAGAGAGAGAGAGAGAGAGAGAGAGAGAGAGACAGGCAGAGAGAGAGAGAGACAGGGAGACAGAGAGAGATAGGCAGACAGAGAGAGAGAGACAGGGAGACACAGAGAGAGACAGGGAGACAGGCAGACAGAGAGAGAGACAGGGAGACAGAGAGAGAGAGAGAGACAGGCAGACAGAGAGAGAGAGACAGGGAGACAGAGAGAGAGACAGGGAGACAGAGAGAGAGAGAGAGACAGGCAGACAGAGAGAGAGAGAGACAGGGAGACAGAGAGAGAGACGGGGAGACAGAGAGAGAGAGACAGGCAGACAGAGAGAGAGACAGGGAGACAGAGAGAGAGAGAGAGACAGGCAGACAGAGAGAGAGACAGGGAGACAGAGAGAGAGAGAGAGACAGACAGAGAGAGAGACAGTTTGTTTTCAGTCTCTTTGTTGAACCTCAGGTGTGAACTGAATTGAACCAATCAGAGTGTGTGTGTGTGTGTGAGTGTGTGTGTACGTACTCTCCTCGTGGCTGTCCTGGTGCTGGTGGAACGACTGCGTGTGCAGAACTCTGGACAGAACCAGCGTGGCGTTGTCCCGAACCTGGAAAACAAGGAGACATCAGAGTGTGTGGGTGGGACACACACACACACACACACACACACACACACACACACACACACACACACAACAAAACAGGAACACCGACTCTGCGGCAGACTCACGTTGTAATGAGCCAGCGTGTTGAGCCTCTTCCAGCGCCCCTCCTTCTGCGAGGTCAGGTCGAGGTCGGACAGGATCTGACCCGTGGAGCCGGGGCGCCACTCTGCGGACGGAGCAGAACAACGCGTGGGTGTCAGGAAAGTCGCCACAGAGACGCTTTAATGTGCTTCTGCTGTGTCTGCGCTGCTTCAAATCAGTCTGTCGCCTGATTAAATGAAGGTTTCCACCTTATTTCTCTGCGTTTCAGCTGCTTTAACAGTTGAATTTACCTCCGTGATTAATAAACAACTTGTTATCTAAATGACATTAAGGTGCAGCCAATAAATAAATAAAGATCTGTCAGTCGTACCCAGGGCAACACTCTCCACCTTCGGCCTCAGTGAGTACGGCAGGTTCCTGTACACCTGGTCGATGATCTTCTCCTTCACCTGCAGCAGCACACGCAGCTTAAAGTCATGCATGAACACCAACAATCCACTTCCTGTTTGGTTAAAGCGTCTGACGCGGGCTGGTTTGGGGTCAGATTTAAGGCCGCGCTGTTCAGACGCAGCACGTGTGATGAATGTATGTATGACGGGGAGTCTGAGCGTCCCCGGGGACCAGCACGCCATCAAAGACCCGGGGTGGGGGGGGGGGGGGGGCTCACCTGGGAGATGGTGTCACAGTTCAACACCTTCACTGGAGTCACATCTGGTCCCTCCCCGTGCACCAACACCTGCAGAGTCTGACACCACACACACACGCACACACACATGAATAGAGTGAATGATCATTACTGTGTGTGTGCGTGTGTGTGTGTGTGTGTGTGTGCGTGCACTGACCAGCACAGAGTACTCCACGTCGTCTCCCAGCAGCCCCGTGTCGTTCAGCGTGTACTTGGCCTTCTTCACCTTGGCGTCCACCGGCCCCTTCTCCACCTGGTGCTTCAGGGCCTTGAACAGTTTGTACAGCGGCTCCCCTGCCGTGTCCTGCAACCAGAGCGCCAACGGGGTCGGTGACTCGCACCGGTTTGACGGGAACCAGCTGATCGAAATGTTTGACGAATCAAGCGCTCCCTCCTCACAGGCAGGGTTTAATAATATTACTCAAAAGTTACTTAAGTGTTGTTGGTGCTGATGGTCTGGTTTGTAAATACTCAAATTATCCAGAAACATCAGATTTTGAAGCTAGAAGCTGAACTAAAGTCGCTCTCGTGTGTGTGTGAGTGCTGTGTTTTGAGTAAAAGTACTTAGTTACTTGTCTGAGGGACTGAATTCAGGCCGTGCTCGACTCGTTCTGCAGCTCAAGTGTGAACGCGGCGTTAAATTATAGAAACATCAGCTGCAGCAAAATCAGCCGCAGCTGTCAGAAAGAGCCCAGACACACGGCGGCTTCCAGCTAAGAGGCAATTATAAGTGACGGAACAGAAGAAGAAGGAGGAGGAGAAGAAGAAGAAGAGGAGGAGGAGAAACAGATCGAACAGAGACAGAAGTAAAAACAACAGAAGAAGAGGACGAGTGTGTTTTACCCTGAGGAACTGATAGAGACAGATGGACATCCAATTACAGAGCATCCTCTCCACCACCGTCTCCGACCTACATTCACACAGACACAGTGACGCGTCAGGAGTGTTCCTGTGTTTACAGCCTAAACAAACAGTAAACAAATGCAAATCAGTGGGTCTTCTCACGTCCTCACCTCCGCAGCATCAGCTTGGGGTTCTTGCTCTGCACGTGCTCGTCCATCAGCTCCAGCAGCAGCGTCCTCATGATGTCCGTGTAATACTCCAGCTTCCCGTGCAGCGCCACCGTCAGCAGCGAGGCGAAGTAGCCGCGAGCGCGGGCGTTGAAGTCGGGGCGGCTCTCCAGCGTGTGGATGAACTGTGGGGCGGAGGAAGAGCTCGGCTTTTAGCTTCAACTCGATTTATGCAGCTTTTGGTGCAAACAGAAGGTGACTCAGCATGATAAACAGACCAGTGAAGAAGAAGAAGAGGGCGGATTATAATAAAACGCATAAACTAAAAAGCTAAATCAAGCCACATCAGGCGAGGACAGCAGCATAATTTAGTCTTTTCCTTAGAAATAAAGTGTGTTTTTAGCTTCTTCTTGCAGCTTTTAACTGAATGTTACAGGAAAGAAGAAGAAACTCTCAGTGATTTGTGCTACGGTGCTGCAGGCTCGTCCTCTGAGGAGCATGACAGGCTCAGTTGATTCTGAGTAATTTAATTTAATATCTAATTAGCAGCTCACGCCGCCCGCTGAAACACGAGCGGCGACTGAAGCGTCTCACTCACGTTGATGAGGAAGGGCTTGCTGTTCAGCAGGTTGGAGAACTGGTTGAGCGCCTGGGCCACGATGGCCCGGCGAGCTTCTGGGATTTGTATCTTCCTCGTGATCATGGCGTCATTGGCGCCGTCCTTGGAGGGCAGGAAGAAGTTCCGGTCGGTGTAGGTTTTGTAGTCCAGGAAGGGGATCCGGGCCTCGCTCAGGTCGCTGGTGTGGTCCTCCATCTCGATCATCAGATCTGACAAAGAGGAATCATGAAATATCTGGTTGTTCACGTTTGTTATATTAACTCGTGCTGCTTAAAGCGTTCTCAGTAACTTGGCAGGAGAGAGGAGCTGAGCAGAGTTTGTTGCTGTGGAGGACAGAAACCGTAGCTCAGCATCTCTAAAAGATCAGAAACCAAACGGTTCATAGCTGCACATCTCTGACCTGTGGCAGCAACACGTCACACAACACACAGCTCAGCTCTGTCGCCTCTGTCGGGTCAGGACAGGCTGAAGTCACGGCTAGTTGTTGCTCCAAACGGATGCTAACGCTCCCGTCCACACGCTGTCGCTGCTGCCCATCAGCTCTGCAGGGAGCAGTGTAACCGGGATGACTACTGGCAGCCAGAGAAGAGAAGAAACCCTGAACCAAAGCACAACTTCCTGAAGAAACATGCTGCTGCAGACTGGAGAGAGCTGCTGCAGACAGGCTGCAGCTAATGCTATTAGCTAAAGCTACTGTGCTGAGCTGCAGCAGGACACAGAGGAGCAGGTTTCATCATGTGACAACAACAACCTGAGTCTGTCAGACACACACACACTGACTGGCTCCATTAGCTCTTCAGCTACAGGACGAGTGCTGCTTTTATTCATCTCTGTGTGACTGAGACGTTCAGGGGTCAACCGACTCCTTGCCAGACTGTAAACTGCTGTTCAAAACACACAGGAAGAGGAGTTAGAGCTCGACAGAGTACAGCAGGTCAGGATTTGGCTGCTAGAAACTTGGATTGTATGTCTTCATTGAACCTTTTGCTTTGTCCTAACGCCTTCACGCCCCGGCAGTTTGCAGCCACCTAGCCTGAACATCCCTCTCTTAAAGTCTCTTCTCGAGGCGCTCATTATGTGAAGAGTGTGCCCGGTAACAGAGCTGTCACACTTCAGTTGAAAACGGTCCACCGAGCTCCCGCCGAGGACCTGCGGGGAAGCGCCTGATGTTCTGGAGCCAAAGCCCGTTCCTGCTGAATCGCGTTGGCGGGGCTTCACATTATGGAGATAAACTGTCAAAGCGGCGGCGTCCTCTAATCTGCAGCGAGACGAAGCGTTTAGAATCCAGCTCCGCGACAACCGCAGCGGGTCCCATGCAGTTTCGCCGGGCTTTACAGCATCGCCACAAACACGCTGCCGAGACCGTATAGCACCTGGATAACGCCATTATGTGACTCCGGCGGCGCCAGGTGACGCCGGCCACCTGTGAACTCTTTTCTGCAGCGGTCGCGACACTTTCCTCCAGATTCTCCAGCTGCGCTTCACCTTCAGCATCTGCTTCCGCCAGCGACTTTTCCTCCTGTTTGCGGAAGCACATGGAGGGAGGAGCTTTTAAAGACGGAGGCAGGAAAACAAACGCGACCTGTGTGTGAATGTTCTGGTCGCGACCTTGCAGTAGACGGACACGGCGATGAAGAGCAGCATGGGCACGATGACTGCGGGGATGATGATGGCCAGGGGGATGTCGTCCTTCCTAGCGTAGTAGACCGAACCCACCATCCACTCGCCGTGACCGAACTTCACCTGCAATAGGGTCATTTCCAACCTTTTTACATAAAACTGTGGGACTGTATTTGTTTATATTTTGGCAGATTAGCTGCCATTTAAAGTGGGCACTAATTAGTACCAGTACCTTGTTCGCAAGATTGCAACAGTAGTTGGCGCTTGACAACCATCACTGGATTAATTTTAATCCAGAAAGTAACTTTAAAACGAGATAAACGGCAGGCTCTGGGTCATGTTTTGTTTGTGATGAGCTTTAAAGATAATTATATCATCTGTGCGAAAATCCAGCTGATTCAAACACGCCCCTGGAAGGTGAGCACTGTTGACCTTAATCCTCACCTCCTCCTGTGATCTTAATCCTGACCAGACTGGCTTTTAACTGGTCGTTCTGAGGCTGGATAGCCTGCAGCTGTTTCTTTTTAACTCCTTTAAAACAACACGACTGATTGTGTATGTTTACCACGAGGTCCAGCAGGTCGTTGGTTGTGTCTCTTGCGCTGGCGCTTGATTCCGGCTCTGGGCTGAGACGCATTTATCTCCAGGATCAGCTTTGTCGCCCTGCGCACGGGTGAAAGCAGACAGAGGAGACGTTAGACTCTGATGTTAGACTGTTGCACGAGCTCATATTAATGATTATCAGTGATATCCGTCGTCCATGGGCTTCAGCCATGATTAGGTGACTGCAGCTCATTAATTAAGAGTTTTATTAATTAAAACAGCAGCAAAATGATTTTACAAAGCCTCCAAACGCTCCCAGCTCGGTGTTTTCAGCACCGCGACGCCAGAGTCCCCGTTTTTGTCTCTGAACTCGATAAAAGGTGTTTGGTCGGAGTCAGAAATGAAACTTTTCATCTGTTAAATTCAGCTCAACGCTGCAGAACAGGCAGAATAATGAGGAGCGCCTTGACACCCCGCTACCAGAGAGAGATGAGGATCACCTCCACATTCACACCTTTATAAACCCCAGCTCTGGGCGTGTGTGTGTGTGTGTGTGTGTGTGCACCTGCAGTATGTTGACGTGACAGGAGGCGTCCCCGACAAACGCCTGAGCCTCTTCTTTTGGCCGCTATCGCTTTGGAGAAGCCTCGACCCTGAGGAGCAGAGGAAGAAGAAGAAGAAGAAGAAGGAGGAGAAGAAGAAGAAGAAGAAGAGTGAACTCAACAGAACATGAGAGATGAAGAGCGGCGCGATGCATGCAAACAGCGTGGCGGCGGCGGCTCACAGTGACGATGATGATGCTGGTCTCGGTGATGACGTTCTTGGCGAGCTTGTTGAAGGTGGGCTCGGGGTGGTAGTCGTAGCTCTTCAGCTGCTCTTTGACGCTAGTCCAGATGGAGGAAGGTCCTGAGGGACTGGCTGTCGAGGCGTCATTCGGCGGAGTAAAACTGGAGCACGGTGTCGTTCTTGCTCAGAGCCTCCTGGACGAACTGAGAGTCAGACATGTTGGGATTCAGTCCGGAGGAAATGACATTTAGTAAACAAAGATATTTCATGTGTCTCCACTGGCGCCGTTTTGCCACCTAATGAAGCCAAATTATCTCTACAACCGCGCCGCCATCTTGGTGACGATTCAGAAGATCAGAGCATTTAGGCCTCGCCCTGAGCTGTCATCAATCATGATGTCAAGACCTCTTCTCATAGCGCCACATCAAAACTCATCAGTCATTAGGGAGAAGGTGAAACACTTTAACGCAGGTGTGTGTGTGCTGCTTCTGTTAGCTATGCAGCAGAGCGCGTGGTCACATGACTGCTGTTGATCACATGACCTCACTCTGTATAGTGAAAGCACGGTCACTGGGCTCAGGTGCTGCTCAGGAGCATCAGACGCCTCTGTGGACACATTTACGACGCTCGCGTGCTAGCATGTCGGTTAACTCTGCCAGGTCCTGGTGGAAGCGCCCGCGCAGGTTCACAGTCTGTTTCTGTCAATCACTGGAGCAGGATTTCCACTGCAGGTGTAACTTTTACTTCAGGCTTCTCCTCCTCCTGCTCTCCCGGCTGCTCCCCTACTGGGCGCCCCCACACCTCCACCCTCCCTCAGCTTCCCCCGCTGTCTTCCCGGTTCAGACAGCATGGATGAAGGACGCATAAGACGACTTCACCTCCTCTCCTGCAGTGAATCGTTCCTAAGAGACTCGTCACCAAAGCTACTAGCGGTGAAATAGAAGCGTCCTCCTTTCCCCCTCTCTTTGTCTCCCCCATCTCAAGGCTTTTTTCATTGTCGCGCAGGGCTGCAGACCGCCGGTAAGCTGTACCACCTCACAGATGCGGTGTTCTGGGGAGAACTCGTCGGTGGACGGCAGGACCCTCATCGTGGCTCTCTGGATCAGGTCGAAACCGTTTCCGAACACCACAATCCTCCGACCACCGCTGACAAACGCACACATCGAGTCGACACATTGAGTAAGTCTCACGGTGAAACCTGCTTTATACCAATAACCTGTGCTCTGTGTTTACTCACCAGAAGAAGCTGGTTTTGGGGGAAATATTCAGATCTTGGGGTTGAGTACTGGTACGCAGTCGGGACGCTTTGGTGGTGTTTTTTGCCGAGCTTCACCGCTACCGCTGCCAACGGTCGGACGGCACCTTTCTGCCCGCATGTACTTTCCCCCCGCTCATACAGGTGATCAAAGTGCTTAACGCCATCTCTGAAAGAGGAGACGGGACGAGACCGTTAGCAGAGATCGCTTTGAACGCGGTTTGCGGTGACGCTACAGGAGGCGTATTACATCAGCGCAGGGGACGCTGTTTCCACGGGGACGGCCACGTCGCTTCGTTGCCGCGGTCCAGGTATTCGCCGCTGATGACTATGGTCTTCTCCAGCTGCCGGACCCCTCACTGGATGGACGGACAAGGGTTTGGGGTCCTGGATAAAGAAGATGACACATCAGCTGCTCGTCCAATCAAAATGATTAGTCTTGACTATTTAAAGATGGCCGACATGACGGCTTCCCTAAAGTGACACCAACACCTGATCGCCCGGTGTCTGGCTGCAGTACAGCCTATGGGCCCCGCCCCCTGGTGCCTGGCTGCAGTACAGCTCATAAGCCCCGCCTCTGGTGTCTGGCTGCAGTACAGCTCATAAGCCCCGCCCCCTGGTGTCTGGCTGCAGTACAGCTCATAAGCCCCGCCTGGTGTCTGGCAGCTGTCACTGGGAGACGGATCAGGCCCACACAGCTCCTCGTCAAGAATCCTCCTTTCCTTAATTAATACCCTTAATTAGTTTAGAAAGTAACCATCAATTACAATCTGGTCACGCTTGGTTGTAGTTTCTTAGCTCCAGTCTGAGAGCAGTTATCTTCAGAGGGAGCGCTTTATGGAGGCGCTGGCGTGAAAACAAACACGTCTCAAAAACGAAATTAAATAAAAAAACCGTCAGAAACGGAAACAAAGAGAAAGATTCAACGGGAAACATGAAACTTTAAACCGGAAGCCTAAGCCCACCGCCGGCCCTGCACCATGAGGGCTTTGATTGCTTTAAGCTA
Source organism: Datnioides undecimradiatus (assembly GCA_008933995.1). NCBI lineage: Eukaryota > Metazoa > Chordata > Actinopteri > Lobotiformes > Datnioididae > Datnioides > Datnioides undecimradiatus. The sequence continues at coordinate 1,497,740 of WARS01000028.1, read as the reverse complement.
CATGCCCGCCTCCCACGTGTGTGTGCAGGCAAGCAGGCAGAGCCGACAACAAACAAACAAACATACAAACAAACAAACAAAAAAAACTAAAGTCAGCGGAGTCAATCTGTCGTGCACTTTGGAAGCACAAAGTGGATATGAAATAAATAAATAAACAAATAAATAAATGTGCAAAACTAAAGTGAAGAAGTAAAACAATGTTTTAAATTGGTAGCACCAGCGTGTGTGTGCGTGTGTGCAGGTGTGCGCGTGTGTGTGCAGCTGCTGAGATATACTTTAAGCATTTGGTTTGTTGGTGTTTTCAGATTTGTTCTGCTGTTTGGAAGTGAGCGAGCCGCAAACACAAGAATAAATATCCCCTGAAGAGACAAAACTCATATAACAACGCTGCCCGGCTGGAAGTTACACACACACAGAGCCCAGCGAGGCGGGAGGCAGCGCCGACTGAAATGTATTTTGGTCTGCGAGGCAAAGAAAACACAGGCTGCTCCACATTTCGCCCGTGAAGACGAACTCAAACCCAGAGAGACTCAAGGATGAAATATGGACGGTTACGAAGCAGAGCGGCTCATTAACCATCACATCACTAATTAATCCTCATTTAAACTAAAATGTGTGAAGTCCAAGGTTTTGCATTGTAGCACTGAAGCAATAGCTTTATTACCAAGTCTCGCCACCAGACGTCAAAACGTATTCAAATCTCCCTCCGGCCGCCGCCGCCACCTGACACCATTAAATCACCTCAAACCGTCCGTTATGCAACAACGCGATTGGCCGGATGTGTTTCCTGTGTCCTTACAGCTGTTACACAGCAGACGATTGGCTGTCTGGGGCTGAAAGGGGTGGGGTTATGTGTTTACATGTTTTAAGTGGTCCGTCTCCTATTATAAAACACATATTAGTGTCTTTAGCTCATTGTTTTGGTTTTTAATGATCATGCCAGTTAGCATCTAGCTAGCAGCACGGGTGCTAACAGCTAAACGGAGGGTGGATAGCAGACTTACGACTCTGTATCAATGCTAATGCTAAAGTGTCTGCTCGACGGTCACAGCTTTACGAGCTGACAGGATGTTAATCATGTGTTCAGACTGTCCCGGCGAGGTCAATATGGTTGTAGAACAGAAACAGGAAGTGTAAGCCGCACACGGTCGACAATTCCGATTGGCTAGTTTTAAGCTGTATTTGTTATTTTACAGTTTGTGGTTTTCTCTGTTAACAGATTCGTTGTTTGGGTGTGACATGTCACTTCACACTCATGCCAAATATTAAACTGACACTCTGATGAAGAAAAGCATCACATCGTCACTTGTGAGTGAAACAGGAGACTGAGCTGATTTGAAAATGATCAAATGATTATTTCTGATTGATTTTCTATCGTTTAACTAATCGTTTGAGTATCGATCCACTCTTCTCCTCTTTGCAGCTCGAGTACTCTTTAAATAACCTGAAGACTGAAAAACATCACCAACGTTTGTTTTTGTGCCTTAGACTCATTAAAATGACGATTCTCACGTCCCCGGAGCAGCGAGCCGGGCAGCACTGCTTCGCTATTTCAGCTTTTCGACGTGAGAATCAAATCAGAAGTGAGAGTCTGGAGAGTTTACGCGCGGAGACTCGCCGCTGCTGGAGAAAATGAGTCATTTCGGTCTCAGCGGTTCGCTTTAATTAGCTATGCTGACTAACAGAGAAAGAATATGAAAGTGAACCACAGCAATTAAAAGTGAACGTGGCAGAAACAAAACAGAACAGCAGGTGAATCTTATTTATGTTGATCAGATCGTGGGAAGGAAGGCGCGCCCCGGAGCTGGATGCGGGTCCGTGCGGCGGTGAATCTGTATGCGGTTTCTCTGCACCTGACCAGAGGAAGGCTGCGCCAGCTTCCCTTTACTTTGTTAGAAAACCCTCTAATGTTTCTGGGATTTGATCTGCGGGGTTTGAAGTGGCTGTGTCACACAGTCTTCTGGATTGCCTCAGAAGCTTTGATGAGGTGTGCGTGTGTGTGTGTGCGTGTGTGTGCAGGTTTCAGGATTAAGACTTAACATGTAAAAAAGCTCTCACGAAGCGAATCCCAAGACGCTTATAAATACAAACACAAAGCGTGTAAGCTTGTGTGTTTGTGATAGCTCAGAGGCTGAACGGAAACAAACCGCTGTATTAAAGGGACGAAGGCACCTGGAGACGCGAAGAAGTGAAAATTCCGCGCCTTTGTAAAGCCGATGGTGATGAATATTGTTCCGCTAACAGATTAAAAAGGCGCCCGGCAGGCTGCACAGCCTTTTGCACGCTACGCTTGCATGAAACCGTGAGCGGAATATGTTTGGCAACATCGGCGCCTGAAGCAGTGAAAATAAAACCAAGAGTCACTTGAAGAAAGTGATGAAAGAGAAATCCAAATATTTTCCAGTTTATTGAAACTTTTTATTGAAAGCAGGCTGTTTCCTAATCTCATCAAATATTAATTAACCACACAGACTCTCGCGCATGATGCTATTTCAAATTGTTGCTATGGAGATTGTAATTTTCCCATCGCTGACTGACAGCAGAGATATACGTCGCTCCATGGCAACAAGTCAATAGCGTTTGTTATTGATCCACTGGCTCTTTGTAGTGGAGCAGGTAGCTCACAGGCCGACTGGAGCTGATTGATCGAAGTTCAAAACACGCCAAGAAAATGACATTTGTGCGATTTACTTAACTGCAACAGAAACAGACCTGCAGAGGTCATCTCTGGTTACCATGGGGACGACTAAAAACCTGTCGCAGAAACATGAAAAACGATGCAAGATATCCTGACATCCACACGTCAGTCAGCCTGTTAGCAAGATTCATTAGGTAGCTAGTTAGTCAAGACGCCACATCTGTTTAATTAATTGATCTCTGAGTATTAATAAAGATGTATGAACATGTTAATTTGGCTTTACACCTACCCTATTTGAAAAATGACCATTCCTTCCTGTTTCTCCTCCTTCCACCTCGATTCCACGGCTCCGCTGTTGGTCGGTGGTTAAACGGAGGTCGGATGGCGGGCTCGCCTGCTGGGCCGACATTCTCACACACACGCCAGGAGAGGCGAGGCGCTTAAAGGTACAATGATGTCTTTTAATAAAGCAGTTCCACCTTAAAAACCACTGTTTCTCCCAAGCTGTGAAGGGGCGGCGAGCCGAGCTGTTGCTAACGCTTGCTCAGCTTGTTTCTCTGATAACTTCAGATCCAGACGCCCTAATTTAATTTCTAGAAATCCTTCATCTGCTTCCAGACAGAGTTAAAACAAGCAGCTGCTGAAAAGAGGAGCACAGAAATGCCTTACAGCTGATCCAGAGTCAGTTTATCAAGCTGCTGCTGACACACACAGAAATGTGTCTACAGCTGATCCAGAGTCAGTTTATCAAGCTACAGACACACAGAAATGTGTCTTTACAGCTGATCCAGAGTCAGTTTATCAAGCTGCTGACACACAGAAATGTGTCTTAGCTGATCCAGAGTCAAGTTTACATCGCTGCTGACACACAAACACAACACTGACACATGCACAGAGAGGAGCCAGTGTGACTACGACATATAGAACAGCAGATTTTGGATGTTTTTGGGCATTTTTGCGCAGAATGTTCCATATTTTTCAGAAACAGGGTCTGGAGGACACCCCTAAAGCACTAACCAGCAGCACTAACGCAGCTTCCCCATTCAGCTGAGAGCGAAGGAGCCGATATTCAGTCATCTGCAATTAATTAATGATGGCAGCCTGCCGAGGTCTGCGGCGAGCTTCACCCTGATCGCGTCAGCCTTCGCCTGCGCTGTTAATGAGCGGCCGCTTGTCGTTACCCAGGAGACGGAGTATCTGTCCGCCCAGGACACAGTCCACTCCGCCACCGCGATCTTCTTGATGTCCTCCTCTTTATCCCCATGTTGGAGCCTCTGATGGTCACCGCGATGCGACCGTTCAGGGGGCCGTAGCGAGGGATGATCTGCAGGACGAGACAAGAGGAAACGCTTCAAACAGGAGCGAGGGCCAGAAACAGTGAGGAGGAGAGCAGAGGCGATGGATCGGGAAATGGTCTGTTTGTGAAAAGCTGCAGATCTGGAAAACGAGAATTTGGCTCCAAAGAATGACCTGCCATCAACGCTACTTCTTCTACTAATGGTATACTTTTGTCCTCTTCTTCTTTCTACCACTATGTCTTTTACTTTCTTTTCTACTCTTCCTTTCCTTTCCTTATTCTTCTTTCTACTGTCATGCATCTTTTTCTCCTTCCACGCCGATTTCAGAGAAACAGGACGCTCTACAGCGCTCACCGGCGAGTTTGTTGCTACCTCACACGCTAGACTATAACTACATGTCATGGTGACACATGACAGGAAGTGACATCATGTTTTTCAGACCCACACGGGTGATTTCGGTTGGGGCAGCAGTATGCCGGGCTGCACACGGGCAGAGTTCTAAACGCAGGTTCTGTGGGCGTCACAAGCACCAAACACACTGGTACTTAAGGCCGGGCGTGGTCGACAGACTGCAGTCCTTCCCGCCCACTGAGTGTTATACAGCATGACTGATGGAGAGGGAGGAGGAGGAGGAGCAGAGAGGGAGGAGGAGCAGAGAGGGAGGAGGAGGAGAGAGAGGGAGGAGGAGGAGAGAGGGAGGAGGAGGAGGAGCAGAGAGGGAGGAGGAGGGAGAGAGGGGAGGAGAGAGAGAGGGAGGAGGGGAGGAGAGGGAGGAGGGAGAGGAGAGAGGGAGGAGGAGGAGGAGCAGAGGAGGAGGGAGGAGAGGGAGGAGGAGGAGAGAGAGGGGAGAGGGAGGAGAGAGAGGGAGGGAGGGGAGGAGGGAGAGAGGGGAGGGAGGGAGGGAGAGAGGGGAGGAGGAGAGAGAGAGAGGGAGAGGGAGGAGAGAGGGAGAGGGAGGAGGAGGAGAGAGGAGGGAGGAGGAGAGGAGGGGAGGAGGGGAGGGAGAGAGGGGAGGAGGAGGAGAGAGAGAGGGGAGGAGGGGAGAGAGAGAGGGGAGAGGGAGGGAGAGAGGGGAGGGAGGAGGGGAGGAGGGAGTAGAGAGGGGGAGGAGGGAGGAGAGGGGAGAGGGAGGGGAGAGGGAGGAGAAGAGAGGGAGGAGGAGGAGGGAGAGGGGAGGAGGAGGAGGGAGGGAGAAGAGGGAGGGAGGAGGGAGGAGAGGAGGAGAGGAGGAGGGAGAGAGAGGGAGGGAGGAGGAGGAGAAGAGAGAGGGGAGGAGGGAGGAGGGAGAGGGAGGAGGAGGAGAGAGGGGAGGAGGGAGGAGAGAGAGAGGGGAGGAGGGAGAGAGAGGGGAGGTGAGGGAGGGAGAGGAGGAGGAGGAGAGAGAGAGGAGAGGAGGGAGAGAGGGGAGGAGGGGAGGGAGAGGAGAGAGGGGAGGAGGAGAGAGAGAGAGGGAGGAGGAGGAGGAGGAGAAGAGAGGAGGAGGAGGAGGAGAGGGAGGAGGGGAGGAGGAGGAGAGAGAGGGGAGGAGGAGGAGAAGAGAGGGAGGAGGGAGGAGAGAGGGGAGGAGAGGAGGGAGGAGAGAGAGGGAGGGAGGGAGGAGAAGAGAGGGGAGGGAGGGGAGGAGGAGGAGAGAGAGAGGGGAGGAGGAGGAGGGGAGAGGGAGGGAGAGGGAGGAGCAGAGAGGGAGGAGGAGGAGGAGGAGAAGAGAGGGGAGGAGGGAGCAGAGGGGAGGAGGAGGAGGAGGGAGAGGGAGGAGGAGGAGGAGGAGGAGGGGAGAAGAGAGGGAGGAGGAGGAGAAGAGAGGGAGGGGAGGGGAGGGGAGGAGGAGCAGAGAGGGGAGGAGGAGGAGGAGAGGGGAGGGAGGAGGGAGGGGGAGGAGCAGAGAGGGAGGAGGAGGAGGAGAGGGAGGAGGAGGAGGAGGAGAGAGGGGAGGGAGGGAGGAGGAGGAGAGTTAGATCTCATTGGTAATACCAGCAGGAGTTGAATTGAAACAGAAACAAAGCCAAACAGCTTCATTACTGTCTCTGATAGGGGGGGGTGTGTGTGTAGTGTAGCAGTGACACACCAACCTGTCAGGTGCTGTCAATCTTCTCCTCTCTGACTTTCTTTTTGATATGAAAGGAACGGCCCACCTCCTGCTGCTTGGGTCATAGGCAAACTGCACACACACACGCACACGCACACATGCACACACACACACACACACACACACACACACACACACAATCATCATTATCTTTAGGTTTTAACACACAGGAACAAAACATTCCTCCCTATTTGGAGCTCAACACCAAATTACACTACAGACATCTATCTAACTGTGAAGGCCAACCACACACACACACACACACACACACACACACACACACACACACACACTCCTGTAGCCATAAATCATGGGAGGTTTTGGATGTGTGTGAGGGAGGAAAAGAAGAAAACGAAAAAACTCACAGAGACAAATACGAGATAATGAGGAGAATCACACACACACACACACACACACACACACACACACATGCGCGCACGCACACACGCACACACATTATAAATGCATATTGGCAGTCTTAGACTCAGCATGAGGTGAGGATCAATGGAGGCAGAAAAGTGGAAAAGCTGAGGGGTGTGAGAGAGAGGAGAGCTAAAAGTCTCTGACACACACACACACACACGCACACACACACACACGCGCGTACACACACACGCACACACACACACGCACACACACACACAATAAGCTACCTGCAGTTCAGTGACACAGTGAAAATCATTATGTGGCTTTAAAGCCCATCAGGGGGCGCCATACGACGCGTGTCTGGGAACAAGCAGCTGAGTTATTAATGAAACTGAAAGGCAAATAAAGTATAAACATAAACATCATTAAAACAAATAAACAGACAGAAATTAAAAACAAACGGCACAAAATATGAAAAAACACAAACAGAACCGAACTCAAAAACTGTTCCTGCCTCACAGTCACGTTCATTTACTCCCAAATTAGCCACTAATGGTTCCCTAATTGTCTAATTATCATTGATGACACACTCCGTGGTTTCGTTAAAGCGCCCGGTGGCGTTTCGCAGCAGAGCCTCGGAGCGTGAAGCGAAGGGGGGGGGGGCAGGCGCTCTGTGGGGCCGCTAATGGACACAGTGGAGGAATCAAAGTGGACTGAACACATCTGATTGAGGTGCAGACGCAGAAAAACAGCTGACGACAGACGAACGGAGACGACTTCCTGCTTTCATCTCAGCAGCTGTCTGCAAACATGTTGCTCTGTGCGTCTCACAAACTCTTTAATTGTTGAACTCAGTGGGAACAGACTCTAAATCGATTGACTGGCTAAAAATGAGAATTTGTCTTTAAATAAATACGTTTATGTTTATTTATGATCTCTTTAATAACTCTGGTGAATTACAAAAACACTTTTAAGGCAGTAAATAAGTAAACAAGGTCACTCCACATGTTGAAGCAGCTGCTGTGGTTCTCCGCCGTACTCACCTCGTAGCCTCCGAATTTGAACTTTGACCCCTGCTCCTGTGTGACCTCCTTGTCCGTGTGCTTCATCAGCTCCGTCCCGATGGTAAACCTCCGGCCCTGGACCCAGAGAGGGGACGTTACAGACGAATAACATCACGCAGCATCACAGCAGGTGATGATCACAGAGATGCTTCTTTACCATGTAGATGTCCAGGTTTCTGCCCTGGAAGCTGATGGGGATCTCAAAGCCCACGGGGATGAGAAGCGGCTCCGGAGACTCGAACTGAGGACATCTGTCGGGCTTCATCACAGAACAGACAGACACAGAAATGCTGAGTTCAAGGGCCGTCAGAGCCGCTAATGCTAACATCTACACCCACTGGAGGTGCTGTTTTGCATTTTCATTACAGATTAATCAGCTGCGTCTTCTTCAATTAACGGTTTAGTCTATAAATGAAGAAAAACAAGCGCACACAACTTCTCAAAACGACACCAGAGCATCTTAGTGGGAACGGCAAACGTATTAAAGTCTTTACATTTAAAAGGCATCAAGTAAAATAACTCATTAAAGTCAACGAGCTATAAAGACATAGATCTAAGTGTTCAAACGGAGCTAATTAGCTGTTTAGCTAACATCGGCTAAAAGTTACCAAACTGTAAATTGTAGCTGAGGCTAACGCTGAGCTAGTCATTAGTTTTAGAGGTGTTCTGCTCAATTAACAGTAATTAAAGTGATAGTTTTAATGGTTAAACATGTTTATTTACTTTTATTTACATGTTTATTTACTCTATTATTTAATCACAGTTAGCTTCTGATGCTAATTAAAAGCTAACAAGGATTCTGATGCTAATCTTCTTGGTTAGCGATTTCCAAGAAACATTAAAAAACACAAAAGAGCACAAACACACACACAGACACACACACACACACACACAGACACACACACACACACACACACACAGACACACACACACACACACACCTACCTGTTGGGGTTTTACTATGTGATCTCCGTCCACGGCATCATCTCTGTCACTGCAGCTGTGATCCTGGGCGCTCCACTGACAGCCCCACTCACTGGTCACACAGGCTATACACCTGATGACACCACAACACCAACACACACTTAGGATGTGTGCGATTCAAGTGTGTGTGTGTGTGTGTGTGTGCGTGTGTGTGTGTAGTCTCTCTCACGGTGTGTTTTGGTTCTTCCTGACGGTGGCAGCACAGTTGTAGAAGTGATACTCTCCGGACGTCACCTTGATGTTGTCGTTCACCAGGATCTCGACGGGGACGGACACATAGTCTGAACACACACACACACACACACACACACACACACACACACACACACAGTATAAGGTGAGATAGAGAATACAGAAATACAATAAAACTGAAATTTAAACACTCTGTGACATTACACACAGTTTAATCTGACAGGCAGAACGTCGTTAATCTCATACTTTGGTTTACAGAAAGTTATTAAATTCAGATATTTGGGAAATGGGCTTATTTGCTTTCTTGGCAAGAGTTACATGAGAGGATCAATACGTGTTCTCAGACCTATCAGTTAAATATCAGGGTGATATTCCTGCTGACATCCGTTACCTTTGGACGCAGCCTCTCCCGGCTGTAACTTCATGTTTGGCGAACAGAAGTCAGAGGTATCAATTGTTTCATGTTACTCTTGAAAAGGAGCCAAATAAGCTTAGAGCGTTTCCAAACTGTTGCCCTAAGGGTCGCTGTTTTTGGTTTTTGTGCATTTTAAATAAAAAAATCTGTTTTTTAAATCAGGTTGAGTTCAAATCCCTGAATTTTATATTCAAATGTATTTAAAAGTATTCAGTTTCCTGCTCCGAGTGAATCCAGCTGAAAGCTAAAGTGTTTTTTAATACCAGTGGGTAAACAAAGAGCTAAATTATCTTATTTATTCGTAATTTCTGGAGTAAGAATAAACAAAATGAGGCGTGTAAATGGTTAAAGATGCTCCAGTCTTGCAGAAAACAAGGCAAAGGTATTTGTTTCAACAACAAGGCGATTCAATTGAACAACAAAAGGCATGAATACACGTGAAGATAAGATATAAAAGGCAATAAAAAAGGACCTCATTTGAATTTAAAATGAGCGGAGCAAAATAGAGGATATTAATAACAGGCAAAATTGAATGAAACCGATTAAATGGGACAATGGAAAAAAGATTACAGTGCAGTGTCAGATGTGAATGAATACTGACGAGTTTAGTTTAATACCAGGTTGAGGCAAATAGAAAAGAGTTCTCTGGGAGTTTGTTCAGATGTGTGGCGAATTAAAAATGAATGCTGCAATGTGAGAAGTCTGGATGTTTCAGAAATGTACTTTGGCTGATTTGAGCTGTTAAAATCAATTCATTGCTGCACAGGAAACCAGTGGAAATGGCGGCAGTGACGCCTGCTAGACACAAAAGGCCACTTTCACAGTAACACATGAAAGCGTTCATTTTAAGGGTGCGTATTGGCAATACTCTTGCAACTGTATCATAAAACATGGGTTAGTATAGTTTGATATATCGCAACAGACGATATGTTTTTTTTATTTTGATCTAATTTTAAGAAAACAGTGACAGTAAATTATTTAAATAATTTACAGTTTTCCTAAAAAACGTCATATTTATGCTATAAAAACCTATTTTACACTATTCATGTGTAAAACCGGCATTTTGAGTATCATAAAACATAAAATCACAATACACAGGTATACTGGTGTTTTCTTATAGTGCTGATATATAAAGAAACACTTTGGTGCATCCACCTACCCTGCTGGTCGGGGGTGGGCGGGATCTGAATGGGGTCGGGCAGTGAACAGGTGACCTGACCCTGGATCACCATCACGGCTTCACTGATGAACGAGCCGAAAACACAGTGCAGCTGATCAGAGCTCCTCAGCCGGGGGTGGGTGGGTACGAGGATGTCGACCTGGAGGGCAAAGAGAGAGAGGGCGGAGGGATTAATGGAGGGAGATGCAGAGCAGAAGGAGCGGGAACCGGGAGAAAAGAAGTCGTGGGAATAGTTGAGCGAGCTCGACTGGCTGCAGCGAGATAAAGAAACGAGTGTGTGTGTGAGTGAGACGGAGTGTTTTCTGTGTTTGTGTATGAGTGACAGAATAGGAGCGGTTGTGACAGAGTTATTATAGTCAATGATTTGATAAGTTTTAACAGGGGAAATGGTCCAAAACTCTAAACTAACCCTAATCTTTTAAATTAAAAACTATATCTGTTGTCATATTGTGTTACAGAGGAGTGTTTGTGGGTGCATTTTCAGCAGCGCGGACACTACTGCTCTATCACAGAGATATTATAGGCATTAAAGGAATACTACAGGCAGCACTGTGGCTCTATGATCCTGTGGCTCCTCTCTGTTTACTAATACAACTAATATTGCGACTTGTCACTTTGATCATGAAGATATATGAACTGTAATATAGTATAGACTTGACTATTTATAGTATAAAGTTTAGAGATTGTTATAAGCATATTACAGGAAAGCTACAGACAGCAGTGTGTCTCTATCATCCTCTTACTCTTCATCACTGCTTCTTGTCATTATGCTATGGAAGGTGACTCCACTTTATAGAGTGTAGAGGCTGGTACAGAGTAAATAAAGTATATAGTATAGAGAATATTATCGGAATACTACAGGCAGCACTGTGGCTCTATGATCCTCTCGCTCCTCAACTACATGCTGTTACTTGTCACTTTGTTCATGAAGGTGATTCCCTCCAAAGAGTGCATAGGCTACAGTATAGTATAGAGTGAAGTATTTAAAGAATATAGTATATAGACTATTATAAATGCAGTGTGCCTATATGATCCTCTCGCTGCTTTATGACTATATATTGATGGTGTTCACCCTAAAATCACCTGATTATTGGCATGTATGCAGGTTCCATGAATTATTGAATTATTATGAATGAAATGAAAAGTCCAAATCCAACATAACTTCATCCAGATAATGATAATTGTTTAGCCAACATGTGAACAAACAGCTCCGTACTAGGAGGTGGTTATCATGCTACATGCATTTCCTAATGAGGTAACATTACATATTGTAATTTAGTACATTTCAAAGTGATCAAGGTTTTATGGTTAAGTGTGTTAAGTAATCACTTGCAGCCAAAACATGAATGTAAATAAGATTTTAATTACCTGGAAAAGGAACGAGTGTTTGTCTGAATCCAAGTACGACTGGCTGACCTTGATAAGTTGTGTATATGTCTGCCTGCTGTGTGTGTGTGTGTGTGTGTGTGCGTGCAACAATGTGTGTCTATGTGTGTGTGTCTGCTGCAGAAATAATTGATATTCAGCTATGCTGTTCAAACATCAGTTCCTCATTACTCCTCGCTGACCCCAACCGTTTTAATTTCACCGCTAAAGTTTTAATTTCAAACTTTTTGATCTTGGGGAACGAAGAAGCCCCTGAATGAATTCACCGGAGACGTTTCCTCTTTTTAAGAATGTAAAGCTGCTTTTTTTTTTTTTTTTTGTTTAAAGGCAAAATCCAACTGTCTTATCAGATTAAAATCACAAACTGGGGGCTGCAACAGAGATAATAGTCCCAAACCCCCTAATTAACATGCAGCAAATTCATCCATCTGGACCCAAAAGGATTCCTGGTGTTTGCTGAGGTCAAACTTAGAGAGTCGCACGTTCAGAGGAAGCTGAGCTCAACTCCACCCCCACCAGAAACGAACGTCATCTCACGGGATTCACACGTAATGAAGTCCAAACTAAAATACTTTAAGGCTGCACTTGTGTGGACAAATTATAATTGTGTGACTGTGCAAATTAAAAACCCCATTAAAGAGGAAAGATCTGTCAGAGTCAGAGTGACGTCGCGAACTGAGGACGGACTCTCTTAAGACTTAACTTCATAACTATAAAGACTCTGTAATACAAGTAAAACTTTTAGTTGATAAAATACTCAACAATGAAAAAAATATAAAGTGAACAATAAAAATGTAAAACTGTCTCTTTTCCAAATGAATTTCAAAGACATGTTGGTGCTTTTTAATGTTTTTTAAATGAACTAAGGTTCAGGGAAGACGTGTGTTGTAAAATATTCAAAAGTCAACAGACGCTGAGAAAGAGACAGAACAACTTTTTCTCCTTTTGTGGCGTTGCAATGAGAACTGTAATCATGAAAACAGCAGCATTCAGGAGACTCTTTTCTCATTTTTCATTAAAAAGATGATTTTTTTCCCTTAACTTAAACATAACAAACTTTAAAAACAAGCAGCAGATCACAGATGAGCGTTCCTTACACCCCGATATTCATCCCGACAGCGTAAAAGACGTCACACTTCCTTGATTGGAGCTAATGTTCCTAAAGAAAGTAATCAAGGCAGAAACTGTTTTTCTTCCTCCAAAACATTATTTGACAAAGCAAATCAGAGGAAGTTAAATATATTTCGTATGAGACAAAGTTGGCACACAGCCTGCATATTGAATCACTTGTAATTGGCCTGACTTGTGTAAAAAACACAATATTAGCATCTTTGAAAGGAAAAGTTCAAATGTTGTATCTTAAATGGTTTGAATGTGACATGACTCGTCCTTTAACCTGCAGAGCCTGAAACAGCATCACTTTACATGTTGATATGTTGAACCGACTGGGAAACAGTTGCTAAATTACAGCAGTTAAACAGCAAAACTCTGATTTATTTGGAGTCAACGTGCTCAGCCTAAGGGTTTTTGGACTCTCTGAGTTGGCATCTTCAGACTAATCAGTGAATCTGTTTTATCTTTCGGCTCACTCTGGATCTCCGATCGGATGGACCAGGGCAACCAAAGCCCACAAACCCTTAACTTTCCAGCAAAATCCCACAAAACAGTAACTAAAAAGCAAGAATAATCAATCCTCTCTCAGAATGTTGATCTATATCTGATCACGACTGCCTGGTTTGTCATCTCAGTGTCGTTCCTCTTCAGCTCCAATATTCGATAAACAGTTGTGATTGGCTCCGCTCTGGGATGATGCATCTGGTTCCCAAACTAAATCCCAACCAGCTTCTGCGATAATCATCTGAGTCTTCATCTGCAAAATGCTCCACTCTCCGTCTTCAGCTGTGAATCTGAGCCAAAGCAGTCAAGCTGCAGGGCGTGAAGACCCGAAACAACGAGCTGAGAGACTCTCTGAAGCTGCGTCGAGCTGAGGTGACGCTGCAGAGCTGGTGTTCATTCTTGCAGGGTTTGTTATTAAAAGCAACACCAGTCCCATTAAACAATCATTTGATCTATTATTAACACAAAATTATTGATTAGTGCAGCTTCAAAGTTTCAAACTTGCTTCCAAGGACTAAAAAAAGCTGCTCAGACAAACATAAAACCACACGCACAGTCAAAACAGACCCAACCACCTCCTTCTATTAGCATACTGCTTATTATAACCTGACCTGATTGTAATTATCACGCACACATAATGTTGTTTTGCTGCCTCCTCATGTCTGATGAGGACGACTGTGAGAACTATGTTACTAAAATCACCAATCAGCCAGTGGTTGGATCTACATACCGACACACTTCAGTGCTCTGATCAGCGCGAGCACAATGAACGAATGCACGAACGAGGCATCGTGCATCTTATTTGGCGCACAGCTGACCGTGTGTGTCGGACAAACTCTGAGCAAAGTCTGAGTGATTCAAAGAGGAGCGAGGCATGATGGGAGGGATGGTCTGCTGTTGTACGTCTTGAAGGACGACGTGTCTTTCTGGCATATCAACTCTTTGATCAATTCCTCATTAATTCAGAAAGTTCAGCCGTCAGGTTCAGACGGAGCGTTGCACCACAGTATCCTTCGCCTGTATTCAGGAGAAAATGGCTGCCGCAGCACTTTGACTTTGAGCTTTACAGAGATTAGTTTGCTCAGTGTTACTTTCATGCTGTCGGCAGTGATAAAGTGGCTGTAGTTAGACAGAAACCAGTGATAATAGAGTTTATTTTAGCTTCTATTATTTGATTGTAAACCACGAATACAGGAAAAAGGTTTCAGCAATACATTAAACAGTGTGCAAACATTAGCATGCACGGCTAACTAGCTTAGTTCCTTCACCCATTAGTCTTAAAGCAGTGGAGAATACATTTTCATTTTATGTTACTTAAAACTTCTACACCACTAAACTTCAGAGAGGAGAATTATAACAGTAACTGAACATATTCATATTATTCACAGAAAACACAATCAACAAATAAAATAGTATATGTTTTAAGATTAAGCTACACAGTAGCATATAGAGTTATTGAAATAACAGCTGCAGCATTTTTACCAGTGTCTGTGTGTCAGCAGCTTCATGAACTGACTCTGGATCAGCTGTATGACATTTCTGTGTGTCAGCAGCTTGATAAACTGACTCTGGATCAGCTGTAAAGACACATTTCTGTGTCAGCAACTTGATAAACTGACTCTGGATCAGCTGTAGACACATTTCTGTGTGTCAGCAGCTTGATAAACTGACTCTGGATCAGCTGTGCAAGACACATTTCTGTGTGTCAGCAGCTTGATAAACTGACTCTGGATCAGCTGTAAGACACATTTTCTGTGCTCCTCTTTTCAGCCGCTGCTTGTTTTTAACTCTGTATCTGGAGAAGCAGATGGAAGAGTTTCAGTCAAATTAGAGACGTCTGGATCTGAAGTTATCAGAGAAACAAGCTGAGCAAACGTTAGCAGCAGCTCGGCTCCGCCGCCCCTCCAGGACGTCCCGTGTGCGGCCGACAGCGTGAAACAGTGGTTTTTAAGGTGGAACTGCTTTATTCAGTGTTTCTCTGGGTTTGAATCAGCGGCTCTGTTTGTTTTGGAGAGGAGGAGACCTCTGTGGAGAATTCAGCTCCCAGTAAAAACCTCCTGAACCATCAACACTGAAGGAATCCCAACTGGGAAAGTGTCTCTTCAAACACTGTCTAAAGCCAACAGTTAGCATCTTTGTACAGCTGTTTATTAGATTTTGGAGAAGCTAACAATCCAGTAACCACAGCCAAACTCGTTAACAGAGACAGCATTTCTGCAAAAAGCCTTTTCTTTTGTAAAGTTACAGCAAATTAACGCCGGCTGCCACAAACGGGAAGCTCGGCAGACTCATCGGGGTGAAAATCACAGCAGACGACGGCAAAATATTGACATTTAGACAACAAGGTCACTGATATCAAATGGTGTTGTCCTGAATCTCACTGAGATTAGCGCTGTTGCTCGTGTGATTCACCGAAACGAGGTGTCATCAGCAGCTTCGGGGTGTGACAACGTTTCCAAAGCGGCATTATTTCACTTTATCAGCTGAATCAGCAAATGAAACTACAAACCAACTGTCAGCACAAACAGTGTGGAGCCTCTCCAATAAGAATCTGGCCCAGATCCAGAAAGTGTAAATTATAATGTCACTGTGCATTACAAATGTCTTGATTTCTTTTGTAACTCACATGATGGGACCCCTGGAGGGCCCCCGAACCAGAGGTTAAGAGCCTCTTTGAAATCCTGCTGACAGCACAGAGACTTTCAGGAGGTTTGACTGGTCTCAATTAAGCAGAGCTCAGCAAGAACTGAACTGCACCGGTCCGTCCTTCCTACCTGCTGTGTCTTCTTGCAGCTGAGGTTCAGCGGGTCAAAGGACTGGATCTGCACGCACTGCTGATTGGGCGACCACAGCCAGGTGTTTTCCTCCGTTGACCGACTGCACTCCTGCTTCCTGGTGCACCTGTCAGACGAGCAGATGGGATCGCATCAAACTTTATTAACAACGAAACTTTCACTTAAACACACACTGTGGAGGTTTTATACAGGAAGCGTCATGCAGCAGTGTTTTAATGAGTTTCATGCACTGTCATTCTCATGTGCGTTGCAGTGGAGACACATGCTTTAATGCTAATCCACAGATTAACATTTAGTGATGATATGATGCAAAGAATAGAAGTCAAAGAATAAGAAGGCTGCATGTTAATGACAAGGACACAAACACGTGTCATGTTCATTCATCTATTTATGTGACGTAGGAACGACTAAAGAGCGGGAAAATGGCTCTTTAGTCACCCCAACCGAGCTAGCTAGCTACCTAGCTTGCTAACTAACACTTAGTTGGGTAACTTTAAGGAAAATATGGATAATTAGTAAAGGAAAATGCGTTCACACTTTATTTAAAAGACATATTACGACATATTTGTGTCATAACTGTATCCAAACCATAGTTTCAACTGAGCTGGAGCTAATAAGTGATGCTAGCTTCCTCCAGTTTGGTCTCTCTCTGTTTCGTTAAAGTCTAGCCTCAATGAGACAAGCGGCTTTCGATGAAATGCAAAGAGTTTGCGTTTCAAAACTGATGAAAGATGAACTTTGTTTTTTTGTTGGGGCTTTTGTACACACAGACGCACACACAGTGACTCACCTTCCCTCCAGGACACACCAGCCACAGTACGGATCCTTCATGGAGACGCAGGACTGGCAGTCTGTCTTCAGGTGGCAGGCCTGGACTGGGACTTTGGTGATCTGCACACAAACACACACACACAACAGGCTTCTTACTTAGTAACTGTGCATAACATAAGGATAAAAGGCCATACTTTAAATAGTAAAACAAACAAACAGCAAATCATTTAAAGTGATGATGCAAGGGAATCTTTTTGCTAACATGCTAATTTTGGCATTCAAGTAAAAGTGCAACAAAACAAAACAAAAAAAACCCATTTAGCTCCTCTTGTCCATCCTAAGCGGCATCTTTACATCTTAAACTGCATCTCTGAGTCTTTTTACATGTAAAATTTGACCCTTTCTGCGAAACCAGATGTAGAGTTTTTGCTAATCTGGCGGATGAAAACATGCTAACACCAACCCCTGGGCCTATCCAGGGAGCAATATGGTCCCTGGATAGGCCCAGAGGTTGGTGTTTGTATGTTTTCAGAACTTGAAAGCTAAAAAGAAGTTTATTTTGTTTATTATGTTTGTTTTGGCTCAATTAGCATGTGCCAAATTAGCTGTTAGCAGTTCCTGTTTGCACTGAACCCATAGATGTGCATGCATGTTATAACTAAATTACTTTGCTACTGAAGAAAACTTGTGGTGATTTTAAGCAAGTTCTGACTTTTTTCTCAGATTTTTGGCTAAAATCCACCTCACCAACTATCAATTCTACTCCGCCGTCCTGGGGGGGTTTCACTTTTGGCTAAGCTAAATCATAGATGAGCTAAATCACAGCAGAACATTTCATCCCCACCTTCCCGTGTCACGTTAACCCTGTTCAAACGGGGCCAAAGTCAGTGCAGGCAGTAAAACACAATGTGATCATTCCTGTTTTTTATTATAATGGGAGAAAATACGGGATCTGTTTTCAAACATGTGTTTCGGTTTTGTGTTTTGTGTTTGTATGGTTTTACTGTCACAGCTGTCAGCAGCTCTGATGTGCCGCCCCAGTGATTAATCACGAGTTACACCCAAGATGCGTGATACATTTCAGTGTTATGCGTTCAGGGCTTGTAAGAGCTTCATACAGAGTTATTTCTCAACAGCTTCGACTCAGATCCTTTGACATGAAACAAAGATAAATCCCTTACGTGCCTCACTAAATACTGTTTTTCTTTGCCCCGTTTCGTGTGAAGAGGCGGTCTTTGCGTAATACTTTCGCAGAGATCTTCTTGCAACCAGCTGTGGAAATAATTTACCTCTCTGACAGGAAGAGGCAGGTCTAATAAATTTAAATGAGCAGATGGAACAGGCTCGAGTATCGTCACTTGACTTGATCAAAGTGAATTGCCCTCTTGAAGTGCATTCTAATTAATTCATTTCTGAATCAATAGCATCAATTTCACTTCGCCGTGGCGGCAGAAAAGAAAGATGGTGACGCGAAAGATGAAAAGGACAAAGGGTAGAGAGAAAGACAGATGAAGAGAAGAAACAGAGGGGAAAACAAAAGGGGGCCGGAGAAAGAAAGAGAATGAGTGAATAAATCAATGGCTGACTTCTGTGTGGTAATGTAGACGGATGGATTGGTGTTAGTCGAAGGAATGAATAAATGATCAAATAAGACAGACGGAATAAATGAAAGACTCATTAACAACCTGACCTGATGGATAAAATGAGCAAAAACTACGCACATGACTGAGTCCATGACCTTCTTTGTGTGGCGACACAGAGGTGTTAGATGGATGACGGGAGAGAGAAATGGATTTAGTTAAAAAAAAAAAAAGAATAATCAATACGTCTGAGCGTGAGTGACCTTTTTCTCGGTGGTGATGTACAGGTGTTGGAGGCTGGAATCGAACAGGAGATTCTTGTTGACTTTGTCTCCCGTGACTTCACCCGGCGCGCGTCCGTACACCTCAGGATGGTCCGATAGATGCACCTTCAGCACCTGCAGAAACAAGAAAACTGCATTAGCACCTGTCTGAGTTCAGACGCCAGCCCACACACTCAAAACTAGAATTACTGTCTCCACAAGGCAGACAAGTTGCAGACAACATCCATGTCTGTTCAGACTAAATGATATAAAATGTTAGCATTTCCTCATTTTATCCTGTTACAGAGCTCTGCTAAGTCTCAGTGACCTTTGACCACCAAAACTCATCAGGTCATTCTTGAGTCCAATTGAGTATTTGTCAATATCATCCAACTGGACGTTTCTACCAGATCTAATAAAATTCCTTGTGGATGTTTCTAAGATATTGGGTTAACAACAACATTTAGTCCAACTGGACTTTTTTGCCAAGTTTGAAGGGTTTACACTCAAGACCATGCTGAGATGTCACAATCACAAGCCCAAAAACATGTTTTGTGAGGTCACAGCCACCTTGACCTTCGACTTTCAGTTACCTGAATGTAAAAAAATCATTGTTGAGTCAAATTTAATATTAGGGCAGAATTTCCTAGAGATGTCCTGTTTGCAAGGCCTAACAAGGGTTTCGTAAGATCACAGCAGCCTCCACCTTTAGCCTTCGACTGCCAAAATAAACATTGTTTGGTCCAACTTGATGTTGAAATTTGTAGAGTTATTGAATGCACAACAATGGAACAGACAACCCGAAAACATATCAGTGGTCTCTGGTGCTAAGGCATTAAAAGCTTATTAGCTAACCAACTAGCGAGTAGCATATTAAGCTACTAAGATAAGTAAGTATTGCTTTTAAGCTGCACAGGTGAAGAATCTTTATTTTCTGTGGGCGTGTGAGGTTCAAGACAGGCTTAAAATGAAGGTTCAGCCCACAGAACAACTTTAACAGGGTAAAGCTTTGGTCCACAAGCTGTGGGTGTGCTACATCAAAGACAAGTTCAGAGGTCTTGAAATTACAGGCTCTGCCTTCCCGCAGCCTTTACAGTGAAGACAAAATGTCAGAAACCATCAATAACTTTCATTTTTAATCGTTTACACATCTGGGTGAAGGATATACGATCTGGCTTTGGGGGAGTCCTCGTGGAAAGAATAAAAATAGTGACAAATGAGGAGAAAAAGGATGTAAAACCGACTGAAGGTTGACAGAAACGTTCACCTCTCCAGTGGCGGTGCCAAGGAACGCCACAGCATGCCCCATTTCCACAGCCACAGCCACAGCAGTCATGTGACCCTTCCGCACCAGCGAGGGCTCAGCTGTTAGGGCGAACTCGGCCTTGCTGGCCAACGGGGAGGGCAGGAACTCGGCTCCGCACTTGTATCTGAGGGCCATGTTATTCTGATGGAGCAGAGATTAAACGTTCATATTAATGTAGAGTTATTGACTCTCAGTCAATATTTCTCCTGCTTTTATTTCGGCTTCTCTTTATCTCTGACACACAGACAGATCCCCTCACCTGATTGTTGCTGCTGCAAAGCTCCTCAGACTTGGAGGAGTAAGGCGAGTACACAGCAGCCTTCTCGTTAATGATGCCGTTGTCGCTGTAACAGGCTCCTATTATCTCCACCAGCCTCTTATTAATAGAGCGCAGAGGGTACATACCTACGAACAGGAGCAAAAGCACCATCTGAACCAGTTCTCAGGCACTGTTCCTCTGTTCTCTTTCACACAACGTACACATGCTAAATGATCTGAGACCTTGTTTTCTGGCAAATAATAAAATGTCAAAAAACCACAAACCAAAAAAAGTAAACAAAGAAAGCAAAACATCAGCCTGCAAGTCTGCAAAACTCTCATTATTTACTGGATCACGCTGTGCTTGAATGCTGCTGTATTCCAAACACGATGCAAAGTTTAAATAGATTTACAGTTTCATAACGACTGACTGCCTTTTCTATTTATGTTGACCATATTGGAGTAGCAACACTTACACTGCAGGTGAAATGACATGTTCAGTGACCGCTAATTATGACCAAATTGGCTATGCCTAAACAAATTTGTGGGTCTTTTTGTATTGTTATTGTTATATTGTTAATTGGTTAAATCTGGATGAAAAGTGTTAGAGGACGGTTCAAAACACATTTCAATTCTTTTCCAAATGACATAAAATCGGTATTTTGATCCGTCCGTTAAGGCAGAAATGGCTGTATTGACAGATTTGTGCACAGCTAATTAGCTATTCTGGCGCTTTCGGTCACATTGCATGGTCCTCATCAGTGGATGGCGTTTTCCCAGCTGTTTGCCTGATCCACACGGTGCCTTGAGCTCTCTTTGGTGAAAAAAATAGTGATTACAGGCAAGCTGTAACCATGGTAACAACAACTGCATGACAGGATAGCAATAAAACTCAGAGTCTGTGCTCTGCTCTCTGATTTACTCCACATTAGGAGGTACGAAGACCCTCTCAGATCACCTGGATCAGGTTTACTCAAAGCTCCCGAGCACCAAAACTAAATCAGGTGCAGCAGCTTTCAGTTTCTCTGCCCCTCACTTGTGGAACAAACTTCCTGAACACCGGAGATCTGCTTAAACCATGAGCTCATTTAAATCAGGACTTACAACATGAACAGTTTACTGCAGCTTTCCATTAACCTAGATCCATAACTTCTCTTTAACCTGTAGCTATTAACACTGTCTGCTTGATTTTACTTTAATTGTTTTTAAATGCAACTTCTGTTTAAGCTTTACTATTTTGTTTGTTTATTGTCCTTTAAATGCAATATTAATATTTTCCCTAAGCTTTAATGCATTTCTAATGTGCTGTAAAGCACTTTTAATTGCCTTGTGTCTGAATGGGTCAGTACAAATAAACCTGTTGTGCTTTGATATGCACAGCCCATTGGGAACTTCTCAGACTTGCAATTTAAACCTTAGCTCCACCTGTTGATGAAGCTCATGCAATAATCATGATCAAAAGCTCCAGAACAGTTAGTGAGTACCTCTCGTGGTGGGTTTAAGGTCAACATTGAACTTTGAACCTAAGATTTCTAAACAGATTTGTCTCTGGACACAACAAAACTGAAAAATTATGACTTTTCTTGTCTTGTGGCCAAAAATCCTGCAAAAAAACATCAGCCTTCGTAAAATATCAAAAACATTTGGCAGTAATAGTTTGACACCTACACATGGCGGAAGTCGAAGGGTCTTCATCAGAGGTGAAGGTGACAAACAGCACCTTGTCGGAGGCTGAAACTGGTCCGTACTGACCTGATCTGGTCATACTCTGAGCCAAAACCTCACCTGGAGTAGCTACATAAGCAGCCTGGGAGATGAGGAGGAGATACAAATATGTATTTAGCTGATACAATAGAGGTAAAGTGAGACTGGAGTCACTAAATATTGGAGCTATTTCAAGTTCAAGAGCATGTTAAATCCAATTTATGAAGTTTTTCAGGGGTCAGGACAGAGGCGTTCTCAAAAAGGCTCCAATTTAACACAAATTCATCCAAATGTAAAATGTCTAAAATGTGTTTTTCCGAGTCACTGCCGCCCTTTTAATAAAACTGCTGCCGCTACCATAAAACATCCTACCCACCAGCTGAAGAGTGCGTTATCATCACCTGAGCTTTGTTGTACTTGTTTGCAGTGCTGCAGTTGAGCTGCAGCTCGGTGTACGAGTAGTAACCCTGATCGTCCTCGCACATCCTGGAGATGAACGTGAAGTTCTTGGTGTCCTGAACGCCCAGTGTCCGCGAGAACAGGAAGTACACGAAACCACCGTCCTTGAAAGCAAAGCGGAAGTCGTGGAGGTACCGCAGCACAAAGGGGTTGGCCTGGACCGCCGAGGCCTCAATGATGCTGTCGAAAACCACCCAATCACCGTAGTCCTGGAGGATGCGGGTGGAGATGAGCTTGGTGCTGTCGTGGCTGCCATAACCCTTACCAACCTAGGATGGAAGAGACCATAAACTCACATTAACAGTGTAAAAAGATGTTCTGCTACTTTTAAAAGGATATCTAACGACTTTGTTGAGTAGAACGAATTTCTAGCTCTGATTTCTAAAACCCAAAGAATGGTTTTAATGCTCAAGTAAACCATTTTTAAATTCCTTAAGGTGATGGAAACAGCTAAAATGTTACAGATTATTGGACTTTGAGACAGAAAGATAACATTTGGATTTGTAAGTAAGCAGCTGTTGGACACATCTGCCACATCTGCTCCTTTAGACTTCAAGTCCTTTTGCTAAAAAACAGCTGGAGGTCTCTTTAAAGGTCTTTGGGTCACGCTTTGAGAACCAGGGCCCTCTTTCCTCCCTCTGCCTCTGACAAAGAGCTGAAGAAGGGAAACCTTTTGCTGAATATGCATATTTTTTACTCACCAGGAACACAGTGAAGTTGTCTCGGTCCTTGGTGAAGTATGACATCACTCCCACCACGGAGACGCTCTCCTCGGCGCTCGCAACGTACGACTTCTCTCCTTTGGTGTCGCTGAAGTACAGCAGCTGCTCCACGTTGCTCAGGTTCCTCAGAGAGCAGATGCCTCTGAAGACACTGCCACACACCACCAGGACGTCTTTAGCACCGTGGACCAGCAGCAACTTGTTGTGGTTGTCGGTGTCCACGGCCTCCTCGCAAGCGTCAGTGACGGGGGGCGTGCACTGGCGGTTGTCCCGTTTGGGGCCCGTCTCGGTGCGGGATTCGACCTCAAGGTCAGGGTTCAGCTGGTAGAGGGAGTTGACGGCGCCTACATACAGGCGGCCTGTACGAGGGTTGGCCACCACGTTGTTGATCAGGGTTTCCGAGAGGAACTCTGTGTTTTTACCATGGGTGGTGCTGAGGTAAACGGTTGCCAGGGCGACCAGGGCAAACTGCCATGCCCACCACCGCTCCATGATGTCTGGTGGAAAAGCAGAGAAAAAAGAAAGATTTAGCCATTAATCTCCTACATCCTATCACTGATTAATCTTCATTATATTTTTCAATTAATTAAATGTCAGAAAACTGTGGAAATGCTAATTCATCGCACGCTCTCTACAACAGACATGCACGACTAGCAGCACAGTGCTCACACACACTTTTGTCGACTCTTTGCTCATTAGCAGGAGCTGGGTAGTGTCTTGTATCTATTTCTGTGGGTTGTGGCTTTGCGGGGTTCAGAACCTTTATCTCTTTGGTATGAAACCATATCTGCTGTTACAGGACTGGGTGTCTGTCTGGATTTTGGGGATTTGTGGTGATTTTATGTTCAGTTCTTGTGCCCATGCTGCAAGACAAATTACCTGTGGGACAAAAAAAGGTTTTGGCCAACCAGACAACCAACCAACTAATGTACCAATACAACCAGACAATGAAAAGACCCCAACTAAACCAAGAAGCCATTGACCAACCAACCAACAACTGTATCAACAACCAGCATAGCCACCCAATGTAACCCAACCAGCGTACCATCCACCCAATGTAATGACCCAGTCAACCACTGTACCAACTAAATAGGCGGTGTACAAACTAACTCAGTCTACCAACCAAAGTACCAACACATCAACCAACCCATCCAAGAAAGCAACATACCAAAATAAACCAAAAGTTATGACTTAAAGTTGGATTACAATTGCAATACAAAGGTTTACACAGTATAACAGAAACTACAAATGCTTTAACTATTATGGAAAACACAACAACCAGTTATACCCAACCAAACTGGGTTTTTGTTGTTTTGTTTTATTGGAAATTCACTGTACTACCCCAACTTCTGAGACCAATCCTACGTCTTATACAGCAAATAGCATTCAAGGTAATGTCATAATCATATCTACCCATCTCCAATCTACACTGAACTGTTTCTAAACTAACTCAAACATGACAAATCTTAATCACTAAGAGGAGCAATGCCCTGTGAGCTTACACTAACATATGTGTAAACGTACTAGATGGCTCTAATTCACATTGATTTAGAGGAAAAAAGCAGTAAATCCTCATGTTTCAGGTGATATTGGTGAATAGTTGTAGGTTATACTGTGGGGTTTGTAAGACTGGAGCTATTCAGGGGTATGGAGCAAGGAGGGAGATGCATTTTGGGCATTTTGGTTGTAAGGGGGTTAGCGTCCAACTTTAAACTTACCTACTGTTTTGGTAACACAGTGTCTGATTAACATTCCCAAGAATAAACCCGCTGACCTTGACTTCAGAGACAGTCGGGGCTTTGTCCTCTAAACAAAGCAGAGTTTCAACAATGCTGTGACTTTGCACTGTGGCTCTCAGCAGCAGAAACTCAAGGAGAAAAACGAACGGGCGCTGAGAGCGAAGAGAGACGAGAGGCAATAATGAGGAGCTTCTCATTAAACCCAGAACATCCTTTACTGGAGGAAAACGAAGGAGGAGGAGGACGAGGAGGAGGAGGGGGTGGAGAAGGTGGAGGTAACAGCCCCCCAAAAAAGTGAGAGTTGCTGAGCCAGATTAGATTAGCAAAGACAAAAGAGGGGAAGTGTGTGTATGTGTGTGTGAAACGAGAGAGACTGAGTGTAGCAATTAGTTGTCTGACGTACTGAGTTTCTCCTTCCATTAGTCTGGATGGGTGTGTTTAATTATCGCTGCGGCCTGTGGCTGTAAAACAAGACTCCGGTGTGCAGTAACATCACGCTCACTATAATAACCATCGTTGTGCACAAACATCACTCTGGCCTGATCTCACGCCGTTTACTACTTATGCAACTATCAGGTTATCTCCAGGTGATCCAGGTGATCATTCAACATTAAAAAGGTGTCCGACAAATCAACCCGCTCACAGTCGCATCATGTTCATTCATTTATGCCGCCGTGATCGGGCATTTCACCGGCCAATCACTGGTTTTCGGAGCGGCTATCAGATCAGTTCTGATTGGTGGTCAATTGACTGGCGCTTCCCCTGTGCTTTCACTCCCTCCAAATTGAATTCACTTCAGTTCGCTTCACCGCAACCGGATTTATTAGTGTGAAAAAACTTATCTCTCTAACCACCTGCTCGCCTAAATTACCTATCCGCTGATATCTACAGTCAGGTGGTCTTAATGGCTGCAGTGCAGAGTTTCAGAAAGCATTACGGTGGAGGAACAGTTATCGACGCATACACAAACTTTTGAAAGCACAATCGGAAGGGAAGCTTCGGAAAGGTTGCAAACATCAGATTGCACATGAATGCATCCTTTCGGGAAGCTTTTCAATCAATCTTTGTTTTAATGCAAGACGGACAAAACCATGCAAACACAACACAAAGAAATCTTTTATGGACAGTTCAAATCTATTTTGTTGGACTGATTGCATGAATTCAACAGGAAACAAACCTTAGCTGTAAAATTTGTGTTGCGTCAACGGTTCTGATTGTCTGCAAAGGGGGAATGATGATGTCTGGGGTGGCTGAAGGTGGTTTGCTGAGTTGAGGGTTTGATCTCTGGTCCTGCAGCAAGACAACACACCCTATATCGGTGTTGAATCACTTGCGGCACTTCTGTGAGGCTAGTGTGCATGTTCACATGGTGGCTGCAAGAGTTGACCCCCCCAATTATCAAGACCATTTGATAAGGAGGGCCTGTGGTACGCTTCATTTGTGGTGTGAAAGCTAAACAACACGTGCAGTCTTAGTGATCCTATAGTCAGTCTGTGTTAAGTTAATCATTCAGTAAACACGACAATACGCACTCCAAGACTTTTCCCTGATGAATCCGACAGTTAAAGCAGTAACATTTCAGTCTGATCTCTGATCTGTGGTCTCAGTTCCTGTCTCACGTTGGCCCAGTTTTCTAAATGACATCATGAGCAGTTCTCATTGAGTGTTAAAGCTTATTGTGAATTCATTGAAACTCATCTGATACATTAACATCCAGCGCTGCCACCAGGTAGTGCAAACCCTCCACCAGAAGCAAAGAGTTCAGTTCCAAAACACTTCTCTCCGATCCCTGATTCTGCACATAAGCATTTAAAATGTGCTTGTTGCTGAACGTGTGTGTGCTGCTGGATGAGGCAGGTTCCCACTAAACCAACCATATATATATATATATATATATATGAAAAACAGCCTCCTCTTGCTTTGAGCTCCATGTTGACCCGGTGTTTGTGTCCCTGTGATGTGGCCTCCTCTCATTAAATTTCATCTTCCTCCTCCTCCTACACCACAGCGAGAAGAAAGGCATAAAGACAGCAGGTACATTCACCTTCTCTCTCAGAGGGCCTGTTATGGATGTGTGCATCTGCCACATCAAAGGAGATCATCTTTGGTTTCCACACGGGATCCATCGCCGAGCTCCGTCAGCCATCTTGCCCCTTTCTTTTCCTCTCTGCCTTATTTCCTCTCTTTCATCCCGCTGCTTTGGTTCTTTAAGCCTGACTGGTGTCGGCCAAGGAATAAACTGTGTCAAAAGGTGTGAAAGGGGTGTGTGTGTGTCTGTTTTTGTTCTGAGCAGCAGCTTGACTTTTAAGATTTTTCTGTTTTTAAGGTGAGTTGGCAGATAGCTGTTAGCTGGGGCCAGTTTAGGACAAGAGTGTTTGTTCATTGCTGACCTCTGAGAGTCATTGCTCCCTTTGTTTTGAGGAATTGGCACAAAAACCACGGTTGAGAGGCTCAGCAGCCTTTCCTGTTGCTGCTGTTGTTACTGTTTACTGCTGTTTCAACCTGTTGCCATCTCTGCGGGGTCAATTATTCAGGATACACTTTGTAAAATGAGTTGTAACGGTTCTTGACGAGTGTTTGACGACCAAAATTAAAGTATAATCTTAACCTAGTGGCTGCACTATGATAGACCACTGCAACAGCATCTTCCTGTGCTTAAACTGGTCATGACAGATTTATTAGCCACTTAGGGGCAATAGAAACAAGCTGGAAACACAAAGGCGACCGTTTTAGAAGTCAGAAGAGATGGATTTTGGAGTTGAGTGGATTTGGTGTCGTGTTTGGGTCGACTTGATGAATTGAAGCACAATATTCTGGCTCTTTTCGCTCTGTTTTTGGTCTCCACCACATTCTGATGGGAAAATCTGAGTCTTCTTGCTCTTTGTTTGTTCTCCACCAGCTCCAGAGTGAAAGACCTGGCTCTTTTTGCTCTGTGTTTGGTCTCCACCAGCTCCAGAGTGAAACACCTGGCTCTTTTTGCTCTGTGTTTGGTCTCCACCAGCCCCTGATGGGACAGAATCTGTCAGTTTTGGCTCTGTGTTCGGTCTCCACCACTGTCTGAGGGCCAAATCTGGCTCTTTAGCTTCTAAACACTCAAACTGTTCACCAGCTTGTCTTGAAACTTAAGTTGCCAATCACAGAGACTCTGTACAAACATGGCTGCTCCGGAGCATCAACCAAGTGATTGTGATTGGCTGGTTATGTGTTAGCTAACCCTGATTGGTTGCGTCTTCAAACCTGCAAATTCAAATTTGAACTTTGAGCTGAAACCACACTGAGGTAATGTTTCCCCCTGCAGCTGAAATTGTTTTATGCATCTGTATTGAAGCGTTGGCTCCCGCTTACTCAGGTTTTTCCATCTGTAACCTGTCTGCACACGTATTTAAGGTTCTGCTGTGTCTCGGTTTCGGCTTCACAGAGTTTAGGGACGAGTGTATTCGCTCGATAGTCCGCCGTCTGCGAGTCTGTGTGTGTGAGATTACGCTGGCACCCAGCAGCGAGACGCATTCGGTATGAAACATCACCAACAAAGGGGCTAAAATGCAAATGTTGTGACGGAAAAGTGAGACCAGCCTAAACACACACACACACGTTGATACCCATATGCACAGGAGGTAGAGCAGCAATCTGTGTCTCATTAAAATCCTGAGTGCATACTTTGTAAAAGTCTCGAGCACTGACCCCCTCTGCTAAAAAAGTTTGGAGTGAAACTAAATCCAGGAATGTCTGCCGAGGCTCCAGCCAGGGGAATAAAGCCTGACTGATTGTCTTTCTCTCTCTAACCTCTCTAAGCTTTTCTCTTTCTAACTTCTCTTTGTAATTCACATTGTTTCTCTCTCCGCCTGCTCGTCTCTCACCCCTTTTTCTCTCCCTCCCTCTGTCTGTCTTTACATCCTCACCCGCGGGAACGAGTTCAAATAAAACTGTTTTTTCTGACACATGAGATCCCCCGGGGACGAGCCACATCAGAAACTCCATCTATGGCTCTGTCTGTCTGCCTGTATCTGTCTGTCTGTCCAGATTCAGCTCTGGCTCGCTAATATTTGACACTAAGAAACATTAAATTGTTAAAATGATCAGATTTCCAAGTCAAAATGGTGAAAGTTGAATCCTTTTTTCTGTTTTGGCTTCACATTTTCACCAAAACATTGAAATACTGAAGATATAAGGATTTGCTTTTTGTGGAGCGTTCCAACAGCTCAGCGTCTGCAACAGCTTCAAACCAGAAATAATTAAAATTTGAAAAGGTTTAATCTATTTTCAGCAGGATTTTGGGTCCCTAAACGCAGCCGAAACCTCCTGCTTTCAGCCAGAAGACACTGATCAATATCAGGCACAAAGCACCTAAATTCCCCTGAACAGTCGAACTAAGCTGTGATCGAACTTCATCCAATCCAGTTCAGATCAGGAACGTCATATACTGGAATGTTTAATAATTTAACATTAATTAAAGTAAAACAGGAGTTAGAAAACTCACTGCAGACACATAAAAGAGACCCTGACACCTGACTCACTCACCTGGTCACATGATTTTAAGTTACCTGTTGATTTTAAGTTAGGCAGCATTGGTGACTGAACTGCATGTGATCTGAAAGTGTTACAATCATTGAATTTGTCTGCAGATTGATGAGACAGAGTTGCCTCACGACCAGCGAACTGGAGTAACCCTGAACACAACAGCGACTCCAGGTTATTACTCCACTTTAATCGGGTATTTAACAACTTTTAACAGACTCTAACACTCATTTTAAGTAAATTCTTGCCCAATGCTAAAATGCTAACAGCTAGCTCAGTTTGGAAACACCTGCTGTTCTCAGATGTGAAGCATGTTGTCGAATTGTGACGCAACAGAAAAGAAAATTCACCAAAAACGTATCAAAACCAAGTTTTCGCAACTTAAACTTGCTCATTTCTGTTATTTCAGTTCGCTCTTCCCCAGTATGCTCGTTCATAAATAGTATGTTGTGTTCATTTCACCTATGCTTCACTGTTTTGAACTGGTCATTCTTCCTTAGCCACTGCTAACTGCTAAGCTAAGCATCTAGCACATGTGTAAAGTAGGTAAACCAACTATGGGTTTAACCAGAAGGTCATGAGAAGCAGTTCAGCTGGTGTAATGAAGAAAATACATAAATTAAGTAGCAGGTTAGGGTCTGCAGATGATGCGTTTAGGAACATTGGTAAATTCTAGCTTTTACCGATAGCTTGCATGAGGCGTTTAAAGGATTTTGTCATTTTAGAATCAGATGTTGACGCTTTTTGGTGGAATAATTCCTAAAAATCATCAGTTTTGACGCATTTTCTTCAGTCCCAGAGATGAACCCACTCTGACATCAGCAGTTAAACATGGCAGACGGTGTGAGCGTCCAGTGACAGCTCCTCCAGCTCCTCTTTATTTCCGTCCTACACACTTCGACACCAGCAGACGAGGTTTTCTTGTTTATGGCTAAAATTTTCTCCCGAGTTGGAGAAAGCCCCCGTGTGGCCTCATTAGCATTCATGCCCACCACCGGGCGTCATTAGCCATTCATGACACCAGGCCGCAGGAACATTGAAGCTGATTGGCCGGGGCCTGGAGGGGATATGAGTGCTATGATTGGCGGAGCCCGGGGGAAATTGAGTTCTTATTGGTGGTAATGAAGAGGCCTGAAGGAGAGCATGGCTGAGACAACGTAGGCATAAAACTAAAAGACCAAAGAGGATAGTGCACACACACACACACACACACACACACAGCTGCTATACCTCATCTATCACCAACACACACAATCTCTCCTCCCAGTCCCAGAGTCCACAAAGGCATTACACACTCTGTAATGTAGAGAATAACAAAGAGGAACCAGACTTAAAGATGTTTTCAAGATGTTTCCAGGTCCACCAGGAGATTCAAGGTGTGCCAAAATAAACCAGACAACAGCAAATCCTGATCCTGGTGTCCGGTTCATGAACGCATCGTCTACATCGATGAAAATGTCAGAAAACAGCAGAAATGTTTGTTAAATCTGCTCCAAGTTCAGGGTTTCACCAATTATTGCCTGATTAGTTTCACTGTTGATTGATCAGGCAAGTATTCCTCCAGTTAACTGGTTGTTTTGTTTGTAAACTGACAGAAAAAGAGAGAAAATTACCTGTTTCCCAAAACCCAATTTAACATATTTAAATCAAAAAAGGCCAAATTGTTTTGTTTTTGTCAAATATGAAATCAAATAGTCACATTTTAGAAGCTGGAAACCAGTCAGAGTTTGACATTTTAGCACAAAAAAATAAATAATTGATTATCGAAATAGGAAAAACTGAATTATCTGTCAATCTACTGAGCAGTGAACACATCTGAGAAGCCTGAACCAGTAAGTCTCGAGCATTTTTGCTGAAACAATGACTGAAACTGATCGATCAATCATCAAAAATCGTCGTTAGTTTCACACCTGCACTTGTTTTGAGTAGATTTGAAAGTTTGTGACATTTAAAACTCTTTTTAACTTTAATTAAACAGACCAGAAGTGAGACGACATCACCCTGCGACGCTCATTCAAAGCCCGGTCAGCAACAGACAGAGTGATGGTCATCGTCAGTGCAGAAAATTTAAAAAAAAGGATACCAGGAAGTAATTTAAGTAATTTATTAACGACATGATGAGCTGAGTAAACCTGAGATGATGCAAATTACTCCACGAACCCTGGACGTTACTGCACAGTGACAAAATAAGATCCTCTAATGACTCGACCTTTGAGGGGAGGATTAGTCTGTGTGATAGAAGGTCTGAGAGGCCGGCGGTTATTAAGCAGGCTGAGTGCTTTACACACACACACACACACACACACACACACGCTCTGGGCAGTACCACTTGGTGCCATCTCAACATGGCGGTGACACAGCGAGCAGAGACAAACAGTGTCAGGGGGGAACGTGAGGACAAAGGCGGGCTGTGAGGCGACTGACAGACGGTCGACCAGTTAACGGCACTGGTTCACTGGTTCACTGGTGTTGATGGAGTAAAGCTTGTAAACGCTCATGTTGACATTAAACCTGTGTTTTTCTAATTAGTTACTTTGTTTAAGTCGACAGAGAGCATCCTGCAAGGACGGTGTGTGAATGCATCCTGTGAAAGGGCTGCAGCAGACGTGCAGCACCTGAGACTCCCTCCAGCCAGTCTAGCTAACTTCTGGTTTAGCCACATGCTAACTTGAAATAGCTGAATATGAAAGAGAAACCTGCCTGTGATCTGCAGCACTGAGCTGTTGGTCCTCCCGACTTTCCTCTCTGCGACCAATCAAAACGATGTACCTGCAGAATGCAGCCAAACCATCCACGCCTGCGTCCGCAGGAGTCTTTTCTTTCCGTTATACGATAGCAATTAGCACTGACGTAACCAACTAATAGGTTAACTGTGGTTGCTCCACAATAAAAGCAAAAAAAAGGTGTTTTGCAAAATGCTTTTAATATGAAGGTGCTGCAACAGGAAGTGCTGCATTAGCAGTTAGCTCCAATGTATCTGTCCAACAGAGACTAATGAAAACAGGCTGAGATCAGAGCAGAATCAGCTCTGTGGGTTTAAAAAGTTAAGCTTTAGTCAGTATTGTGAGAAACATGAGGAGGAGAGAGCGCGTGAAGGCAACACAGTCTACACAAACACCCGTCTGTCGGATGGAAAGTGATGAGCCTCTGGTTTTAATGAAGTGAGTGTTTTGCATCAGTTTATTTAACGATGAATGCACGATGAATGTCAGGTGCTGCCTCGTGCTACGGTGGCGCCTGGGAGCTGTCAATCATCATGAAGAGGCTGCAGGTTTCCCAGGAATGCACAAACCGGCTGATTTCAGTTTAGATTAAGGACTTTGTGATGGCGCGTTCAAGGACGCTGGGACGTGTGAGATTTCCCGGATGACTGACAAACATCGACAGTTTTAACAGGGGAGCATGTTTCCTGTTTTAATGAAGGCGGATTGTTAATTGGGCTCTTTGAACGCAGCGGTGTGTGAGCTGTGCAACTGAGAAACAACACAACAAAAACAATTTGACACCGCAAAATGTTTGAAATATATAAATAAAAATCGCAGGGAAACGTTCAGAGTGATGGATTACCAATCTAAAGTCTCAAGTCGGTGCAAATTTATTTTCACAGCGCATCGAAATGAACTGGGATCCGGCGGCTGCCTGCGGGGGAGGAAATCAATCTTCTTAAATAAATATGACTTTACATCAACGCATGGAAAGTTTTCAGCGAAGGTAAAGAGAGAGGGAAAAAGGAGGGGCGGGAGACAAAGAGAGAAAACCCGCCATGATCCCATTTCATGGCTGCAAACTCGCTCAGATTAATTCTGTGTTATGCAAATGTAATTTGGTGGCGGTGTCCGCGGCGTTGGACTGAGCGATTAACAGCCACTCTCCATCCTGCTGCACCTCCCCATTAACCCGCCAATGACACGCACTGATGAGGCTCTGAATGTGTGTGTGTGTGTGTGTGTGTGTCCTTACAAACCCACAGTCCTGCTTTAATTATCTCTCACGCCTTAAACTGCGTTTCCCGCAACTTCTACTGCGCACTCTGCGTTCGGCTGCGACGCTGCGTTCAGGTTCACCCGGGAGAATCCGTCAGAGCGGCAGCCTCGCAGCGACTCATCTCCGAGTCCTGAAGATGTCGCGAGTGATGTTTTCTGGGAGATTCGCGTGTCAAACGGAACATGAAAGAGACGAGCAGCTCGGCAGATCACAAACGCGGCACGTGCGCACGTCCATGTCGGTTCATAGCGGGAAATGAAACAGGAGCCAGGTGTTGCTCTAAGTGTTTCTCACCTTCTGCACCGTTCACACCTCAGAGACACCTCGCCGCTCTCTGGCTGACTTTTCTTCTGAAGCTCTTAATCTTTACAAAACAGGTAAATGTACGTTTTTAAATCAAACAGACAGGTGGAGAGCACGGGGACTATTTTCAGGGGCGTATTAATCTGCATTAGTCAGCCTTCAGGTTCAGAACTTGCCTTATAATAATCATATTTTTAAGTTTTCTTTGGTTTCACATTGATCCAGTGACAGCTGTCTGAGCGTCCATGTGTGCACTGCAAACAGGAAGTGCTGACTGATCATTCTGCGTATGTTAAATGGTGCAAATTTGCAAAAAAAATTGTAAAAAATAACAGATTTTTACCTTTAAAAGTTTCACAAAACTCAAAATTCACATTCAGAGTTACAGTCAGCTCATCTTGTACTGTCACTTAGAATACACAGACAGGATGAAAAGCAAAATACGTCACACTTCTGCATTAAAATGACTAAAAATGACAAATGTGCACATACGTCTGCTATCGGTTTCATTTCCTGTCACCGCCTCCTCTCTGGTCATGTGTCAGTGTTGTGTTTGTGTGTCAGCAGCTTGATAAACTGACTCTGGATCAGCTGTAAGACACATTTCTGTGCTCCTCTTTTCAGCCGCTGCTTGTTTTTAACTCTGTATCTGAAGCAGATGAAGGATTTCAGTCGTCGGACGTCTGGATCTGAAGTTATCAGAGAAACAAGCTGAGCAAACGTTAGCAGCAGCTCGGCTCGCCGCCCCTCCAGGACGTCCCGTGTGCGGCCGACAGCGTGGGAGAAACAGTGGTTTTTAAGGTGGAACTGCTTTATTCAGTGTTTCTCTGGGTTTGAATCAGCGGCTCTGTTTGTTTTGGAGAGGAGGAGACCTCTGTGGAGAATTCAGCTCCCAGTAAAAACCTCCTGAACCATCAACACTGAAGGAATCCCAGCTGACAGGAAGACAACAACTCCCAGCATCCCACGCTGCTCCACCACGTCACCTGATCGCAGCTTTTGTTTTTGTTTTGTTTGTTTTTGACAGTTTATTTATTTAAATGATGAAATGAAGAAGCGAGCAGTGACTCAGAAGCCGTTTGAAAACTAAATGAACATTATTTTGATTATACTCTCTCCCACACTCACATCAGAGGCAGAATAATTCCTGAATGGTGAAACCAATAAAGCAAACTTCACTCCTGTGTTCACGCCGCACATCGAGCGACTTGAGTGCACGGACCTGATTTAATGTAGACGTAAACGGCCGACAGATTTTGGTTTTAAAGCCGCCGCCGGCCCATGGTGTGCTGCGTACACACATTATGAGTTTAATTCGGTTTGCCTAACTTCCTTAATGGAAATTAAAAACAGCTTAATATAATCTTTTATTTATTTTTTATATGATTTTAGAAAAACCAGGAGGTATTTGGAGAATTGGATTATAAATCAAGCCTGTAATCAGGCTAATCAGCTCCACTCTGAGGGCCAGCTCCTGTGTGGACAAATTAAACTGGAGATATCAAAGTTAAGTCGCTGCTTCTCTTTAATGAAAGCTCGATTCATGATATATATGTTTTGGATGAGTCCGGAGGAGGAATGAAGAGGAGAAGGTGTTTGATGGTGTGTGACCGCACACTATCTGCTGCTGTACTTCGCAGCCGAGGCGGGCGGCCTCCGTGACTGCGGCTCCTGCTGTCGAGTCATTATGTCTGGACACAATCCAGCAGATTTACAGCTCCTCTCTCTTTCACACACTGGAAATTAAACCTCTGTCTCGCTCGTAGGAAGCGGAGGGAGAGGGAGGAGCGGAGCGAGGCCTGAATGCGAAAGCACTTTTTAATAAAAACTGCTTGTTTCTCTAAAGTCGTATCAAAAAATAATTAGTACCGCCTGCGCACGTGGCGCCCTGCCAAAGCCTCTGATAGCGTTTCAAATGCCTTCCTGTGCGTTTCTGCCCATGCACGGGACTCCTGTCCAAACGTTTGAACCCTGAAGTTCCCAACTTCTCCGTTGTCTGAACTTCAGCCGTGCAGCTCCTGCTAACCTTTACACATACACATAAGCAGAGAGACAGGAGAGCGAGGCAGAGGAGAGGCAGCTCTACCAGCTCTCAATTAACAAGGCAGGCTCTGTTTCAGCGCTGGTTTGGTGTGTGTGTGTGAAAATATGTGTGGAGAGTAAAAGACAGAGGGAAAGAAGGAGAGATTGTTCTTTGCTGCCAGAAGACAGAGATACAGGCCTCATTCCTGCTCAGATTAAAGGATTTAGAGCGAGAAGCCTTATTACAAACCCTAAGAAAGAGAAAGAGAGGGAGCTTTCTCCTTCTCCCTCTGTTCTGGGCTGATTAAAGCACAGATAACGCTGCCTTCCAGGCTGCAAGCTGCTGGAAGCCGACTCCACACACACACACACACACACACACACACACACACACACTCTGACTCATTAAAATCCAGACACAACAATAGTTTCTCTGAGTTTCGAAGGATTTTGACCTGTTGGACAGCAAACCTTCTTATGCACAACGCCCGACCTCGCTCGCTTATCAGTATTTACAGAATCCCCGCAGTGTGTGTGTGTGTGTGTGTGTGCAGATGAATAACTTAAGACTTCTTAAGTCTTTTTAATGCTACCTGGAATTGAACTCCAGGCCCATTTAAAGATGAGAATGAGGGGACACACACCGACCAAAGTCCTTTATCTGTTGTAATGTGCGCTAATGAAAAGTGTGAAACAGCAGGTGGTGCAGTGTGACATAAAAGAATAAAAAAAGAGCAATCGTCTCATTTCCAGCTGTACTTTCACACTGTCCTGCCTTTAAAAGTCAGATTTTATAATGAGGAATGCTAATATGAGGGTGTTTCCTCCTATTTCTGCTGGTAAAATGTGATAATTTAGCTTAAACTTCCCCTCCAGACACATTTTAAAGTATATAAAATAATAAAAGTGAGCTGAGCTGTGCACCAAGCAGCATCTTTTAGCATCGTTTAGTTAATGTTTATGTCGTTTGTTAGCTTGTTAGCTTGTAGCTGGCAGCAGCTGACAGAGTGCTGTGACGTTACGGTGTGTTCATACCTCGACAGATCAAGATTTTGAACATTTTAGGAAGAAAAAGACATTTTTGAGTGCAGGGAAGCTTTAAAGCCATAGTATATTTAATTTTTCTGGCCACTTGGCGGCAGAAGATCCACCTGTAAACACAGCAGCTAATGCGTTAGCAGGTGCGGTGCAAGATTAGCATTATATTTTGCTGCATTCGTGCGCACCTGATGAATATTTGCTATGTTTTAGCTTCAGTTTTGGTCTGTAGCTATATTTGAGGGAAATGTCTGCCTCTCTGGCTGCTGACTTCTTTATAATGTCCACAACGTTGTCTATAGTTGCCTGCTGCTGCAAACAGTGAGCTAACAGAGAGCAAAACAAGCTCTGCAGAGCGGATGGGAACCGAAGTATTGGATGATAATCGTGTGAGTTCATCACGACTCCTTTTAGATTAATTAAGCATTAGCCTGCGTTAGCTTTAGCTGGGGGGACCTAATAAACTGGCAACTGAGTGTTTGATCATTGTTTTATTTAAAAAAAGTTCAGTAATTGACTAAAAACAGATGCTCGCCTGTTTTTAGCAAATGCACAAGGAAATTAGAGCATGGTGCAGGTTTTTGGGGACTACTTTCAGCGGCGGATGAATCCACGTTTGGTGCTCTCCAGTCAAAAGCACTCATTGATCTGTTTTTAATAGTTTCTGGAAAACAGTGGAGCTCAGTGTTGGCCGTGGTGCCTTAATTGGAAACAAACTCGTGTATTTATATAGAAATTCAGACTTTATTGCCTTCGCTGAACCTGTAAAACATGTTCTTTGTCGCTGTTGCGCTGCTTTTATTCTTTCGTGATGTCACAAAGCTGTATTTCCCCTCGAGGGGGAGCTTCGCTGCACTTCAGCTTCTTGTAAAACTGTGAGCCTTTCAAAGCAGCTCGCCGCCCCCCCGGCTCCCGACACACTGCGGCCTTTATGCTCGAATCCAAACAGCTGATCACATCTAATTTTTTC
The DNA here is from genome assembly GCA_008933995.1 of Datnioides undecimradiatus. NCBI lineage: Eukaryota > Metazoa > Chordata > Actinopteri > Lobotiformes > Datnioididae > Datnioides > Datnioides undecimradiatus. Next base: position 1,460,085 of record WARS01000028.1, on the reverse strand, counting down.
TGGGTGACTGTTCGGATCTATTTTAAGTCCGTGAGCCGTATCCCGACACCTATGTGGGCCGACAGAGACGTCGTGCACAGTTACAAGACGAGACATCACATTTACATTTGTTTTCAGCCCGTTCTGGTTACAGTTTGTGCTTTGAGAGGTTTGCGATCTCTCTGCGTCTCTCTCCACATTCAAATCAAGGCTTTTGTGGCTGTTTTCAACTGAGAAACCGGCAGATGAGAGCAGAGGAGACTGAGCACACACACACACACACACACACAGGAAGATTTTAAAGGATCCTTCAAAACATTTTGGATTTCAGCAATTTCCTAAGTTTCTTGGAAGCCAAACATGAATCTAATGAACTTGTATATATGACGTCAAATTGATGATAAGTTGCTGAATCAGAGGTTCCTGCAAAAAGAGCTTGATAACAGCCAGAGGACACACCAAACACTGAAACCAAACCTTTTCTTTACAATTCCTGCAAAGATAATCACAACTTTCCTCTCACGTTGGCTGCGTTTTCGCTCCAACAGCTCAACATCGCTCAGAGTCGACCGACTCCTGCAGACGTGAAATCAAGTCGGCTGATTAGGAGCCAACAACCTTCTCACAGCCGCCTCTCGAGGCTCAGCAAAGAGAGCTTCACTTCAACTTCTCCCATTACATGCACTTTTTAATCACGACGTGAAAGCGCAGAGGAAGTGGTGCAGTCAGACTCAACAACAACAACAACAACAAACAGCAGAGACATGAATTATGGAGCAGGAAGTGCAGCCCAGTGTGAGGCAGATGCTCCTGATGTTCGGTCCACTCACCGCACAGCTGGACGCGTCTGAGAGTCGTTGGCAGAGAGGTTGTGGAAGCTGGGCCTGAGTCGTAATGATGCCGCTGTACTGTCCCGATGCGTTAAAATCAATCCGTGCAAGCTGCCTCGTCAATACACGGCATGCTGGGAAAACACAGCATCGCTACTGAGAGACCACTTCACCAAATCAGACTTGAGTCACGTCAACCTGACACCACCGGCGAGGTTTTTGGTTTTTATTGCCTCCGAACTGGAACTAATCACTATTTTTGTTGTTCGTTCATCTGTTGATCAATCAATCAATTGTGTTGTCTGTAAAATGTCCGAAAAAAGGTGAAATCGTGGTCTGATTCTCTCCGAAACTCTGATATATCAACTTTTCTATCATAGAAAAGTAAAGAAACCAGAAAACATTCACCTTTAACACACTTGATTAAAGATTTTTGACATTTTTTTGTTACAAAATAACTTAAATAACTGATGAATTGATTAGCAAAAGACTCAGACTCCACCTTTAAATTAAATGTGCAATAACTACATTTCTGGAGACCTGAGGGCAGCGCAAACAGATTGTTAACAAAACACTGATATTTCACATTATTATACATGCTTTTAGTTTATCAGAGCAGATATGTTTGCAAACATATCTGATATCTGAGTCTGATATTCGCTGTTAGCTCCAGGTTTGGTCTCCACCAACTCCAAACTGAAACATCTGGCTTGAAAACAACAACAAACAAGCTGAAATTCATGGAGCTGCGCGGCATCGGGTCTACTTTTCTTCATTGTGCTGTACAAGTCTGCAAGATGCTCGCATTATTCATCAGTTTATAAGTTTTGGACTCAAGTTTCTATGTAAACATATTCAAAATACCAAAGAAATGAACCCCTTAACTCCCCCTTCAGAGCTTTTAATGGTTCATCCTGTTTCACATGTTCATGCTGCAGGCTGCTATGGACCACGCAGCCTCTATGGGGGCGCTACCCGGGCTTTAGACTTTCAGTTTTGCCTCCTTTGTGAATAAAACCTGATCATTTATCATATTCTGTGTTGCTCGGGCGAGTCAACAAATGATTAATTTAACTAGAGAACAGTGGAGTCCGTGTTGCAGAGCTCAAGCTGAGATGAAGAGGGAAGCTGCACTGACAATATACGAGAGACTCACGAACCCGCCGCTGTTTCATCTCACAAACTGTACATAATAAACTGCAGCGTCTACCTCAAGGCCAACACACACCTTATTTAGTGTGTGTGTGTTTGAGAAGAAAGTGCATTTGCAGAGAAGCGAGTGGAGACGGGCAGAACACACCGACAAAGAGGTGAAGTACAGCGTGCATACCAATGTGTATTTATGAGCCAGCGAGAGATAAAAGGGGGAGAAATGAAGAGTCAGTGAAAGAGGCAGATCACGCCGTCGCTAAGTCGCCGTATTAAAAGTACTGAGGGGTGCATTCTGGGACACGACGGAAACTAAGCCCTGATGAAAAAACACAGAGAAAGACGACTTTAAGACTTTTTAAACCGACTGAGGAGAGATCGTTACGCTCCTCTGAGTGCCTGAAGCTCCGTTAAGTAAAGTTTAAAACAAGTTTAAATCCACCATTCGCTCGCTTTTAGCTCCGTTTTTGGTCTCCACCCCCAACTCCCAGTTCGGATTTCTGGCTCTTCAGTTGCTAAATGCTCCACTCTGTTTTACCAGTTATGGTTCTTGAAAACAAGGACAACAAGCTGAAATCCTTGAAATCCTTGTTACTGGGAATGTTGCTGAGAATCAACACGTTGCTCTGCAGCTCTGGGCAACTTTTAGCTTTGTTTTGATTTGCACAAATATCAGATTTGTCCAAAAAACCCCCACTGTTAATCATTCTTAAAAACCAAAACTGAAAGTTAAACAGTTAAGATTCAAAATGGCACCAGGATCCAGGAAGAAACTGACTTCCTGTGCAAAGCGCCACTGTGCCCACTGTCATAATTAGGGATTTTACACATTTAAAGAGCATTTTTTTACCTCATAAAAGGCAAAAATACAGTATACTTGTTAATTTATATTATATTTTCTTTTAAATTATTTAAATTTTTCAGTTATGCACTGATAACAGAGCATAAACAGGTCAACTGGAGCAGAAAACAACAACTTTGTACATGTAAACGACCACAATTACTCTAATACAGGCCTGTTTCAATTACAGGCCCGGTGCCCTCTGCAGGTAACGTGTAAACAGACATTTATTTGTTTATTTTAAAGCCTATTTAATGATATCACTTGACGACATGCTGGTCGGATTAAACACTGAGCATGTTTCAAACTAAAAACTATATTTTATTTTATTTTAATAACTAATAAACAAAAAACTGATTTCCAGAGCTGAACTCTGCAAGACTGCGTAGCACCGTTGCAGTGGAAATAAGAAGCGGTTATCCTGATACTACAGCAGCAATAAACCCAGGTAGGATAACACACACACACACACACACACACACACACAAGCATGCCTTTGTACTGGGGGAAACCAGCAAACCTTTGATATCTATATAATAGGACGAGTGTGTTGTTTGTTAAAACTATTGGGGTCAATTGGGAGCTGGCTGAACAAAAGGTACTGAAGGTAGAAAGACACACACACACACACACACACACACACGCAGTGGCAGAGAAAAGGTGTGACCCTGGTTTATGAGCCCAGGGAATTGAGAGGATTACCGGGAATTAAAAGTTGCACACTTTCTCTCTTTCTCACACACACGCACACACACACACACACACACACCTGTACAGTCAGTGAAAGTATGCATAAACACACTGACTGATACACACACACACACACAGCGAGTGTTTCTGACCCAGTTCATTATATGAGGGTGTTAGCAGGGAAATCCGCATTATTAATATGCACAGTGAATTTAGAGGCTATTACCAGCTAAATGGTACTCTGCCACACTCTGTCTGTGTGTGCCCATATGTGTGTGTGTGTGTGTGTGTGTGTGTGTGTAAAGTAATTTTCCTCAGCCTTGTAACAAAGCGTCTTCCAGATTTGCGGCTGGAACAGCGGAGACGGAGTGTGTACCGTTTTACATTTTACAAAACATCCATCAGCCTCTTAGTGAAAAACAAGCAAGCAAAATGCTAAAGCAGCCTTGAGGTTGTGTTGGAGTGTGTGTGCATTGTTGTGTGTGTGTGTGTGTGTGTGTGTGTGTGTGTGTGTGTGTGTGTGTGTGTGTGCGCGCGCAGCAGTGTTTCTGTGTGTAAAGCAGCAGCAGCAGTTGTGGTATCAGCCAGTGACAGCCAGCTGCCGAAGAGCGATAGAGAGACCTTTAGTTTACACCTCACTCGCTCTCTCTCTCTCTTTGCCCTAAGGGTGTGTGTGTGTGTGTGTATGAGAGAGAGAGAATGTGTGTGTGTGTGTGTGTGTTAATAGAATGAATGTGTGTACTATATCAACAGCTAGGAGGAAAACAATTACACCGACGCACAACAACAGCCAGAACATTCATTGTCTGCAGGGAAACGCACACGCACACACACGCACGCACACACAAAGGCCTATATATAAAACCAGTCAGTCCAGTCTGTCACTGAGTCGAGAGAAACTGTCACGTCCTCTCTTCATTTTGTGATTTCGAGGAAAAAGAAATTGTCAGATTTTAATGAAAAAGCTCCCAAAAATTCAAATAAATCAGTTAAAAATGAATTTGAGTTCGAACGAAACGAACAAAACGTCAGGTTCAGACTCCAACAGGTGAGTTAGATCAGGTGCTTCTGGAGTTATCACGGCGCAACCGCTGTGATGTCATCAGGAAGGGACTGACAAACATGGCGTCTGAAGCTCCGTGTGCGAACCTCACTGTTTACTCTCCTCACCGTGGTTACAGTTGCCGAGCGCCCTATGCTCCTATTGGTCAGCGTGATTTAGCATCTAACTCTGACAAACTGACTCGTGCAAAATCCATGTATCCATATTTCTTTTGTCAATAATGTGAATTCAACCACTTTTTCTTTTATGTTGTTTATTTATTATACATTGTTCTATTTACTGGCGCCTCTTGCTGTTAGCTGCTGTAGCATTGCTCATTTCCCTGCAGTGGGACAGATAAACCGAGGTGGGGGCGTATCAGAGGTGGTGGTACAGTCTGATCTGAGCACCGGCTGCACACTGGACCAGGTCTGGTCTCAAATTAATCATATAACCAGGTTTTAAACTGAGATCTAAGACGGATGCACATGCATTTCTCTGCAAAGCAAAGCTCAAACATCAGCTGAACACATCTCTGAGCACGCACTTGTTGTCGAATCTCATCTAAACTCATTACGAGCATCCGGACGAGGATGTAAACAAACTGAACAGCAGCCAAACCAAACAGATCTGGTTTGTCTAATCCCTGATTTCAGGAACCAGGTTTTTATGTTTACACGGTGTTTATGAGCTGTTAGAAGAAGCAAACTAACGCAGCTACTTGAAAAGCATGTGAACGCACCAGGTGAGCTGCAGCTCAGCCTTCATGCGGCGTGGCTGGCTGCTGACCTGCAACGCTGCCTTTCAGCGCAGTTATCCCCCCTGCTGTGAGCGCTGTCAGCCCATACCTGTCCCACGAAGGGAAACGGGGTCAGACGACCCCGGTTTCAGTTCGACAGCAGGCCGGGCGAGGGAGCGCGGGGAGGTGACGGCAGCCGACGCCGCAGGGTGTCATCACGCAGCGATTAGACTGTCCTGACTGTTACAGAAGAGCCGCTGTAAAGTCTGATAATACGAGAGGAGACAGCAATTATGGAGAGGTTGGTCGCCGGCGCTGCAGGTAGCACTTTTCTATATTATAGCCATGAGAAAGTGTGTGTGTGTGTGTGTGTGCGTGTGTCGTCCAGTCTGTGTGCTAGCTGAGCTATCTGACAGGGCAGATTGTGATTTTTAGCTGAGCAGCGCTAATCTCTTGTTACAATATGAGGCGCTGATTACACCACTGCACACTGTGGGAACCAGAGAGAGAGCGTGTGTGTGTGTGTGTGTGAGTGTGTGTGTGTGTGTGTGACAGGGAATATGAGAGGGCAGATAAGACGACAAGGTGAGGACGGCAGACATGGAATTAAATTTTGAAAAAGAAGAGAGGGGAAAAGGTGTGTGTGTGTGTGTGTGTGTGTGTGTTATAACCCAGGACAACCTTGTCTCACCTCTGTAACACACACACACACACAGAGCTAACAGCACAGTATGTACAGTAGGGATGTTATGACTGGAACGTGCCTCTGTCCTGTTGTGCTTGGCCAGAGCTGTTATACCCACTGTGTGTGTGTGTGTGTGTTGAGATAACGCAAGAACAGTGTGTTGGAGGACGCACAGAGGCCTGCATGGGAATGAATAGGTCACACGCACACACACACACACACACACACTCTGCTGCTGCTGAGAAACAACTCTGAGCCAGATCTGATCTGCAGACAAAGACGCGATCACGTTGAAGATGATGGCGATGATGATGATGTCATACGCTTCCTGGACGTGAAGCAACATGTTGCTGCACAATCTGTGGCTCTCGCCAACGGTTTATTCAGACCGCCCGGGAATCAAGTTTCAGAAGTCGTGGAAAGACTCAGACATCCAGATTTATAGTTTGATGCAGCTGTGACATCGTCTCCATGTCTCTAATGTCATTAATTATGACTTCCTCTGTGATTACAACTGTGTTTCTGCTATATTATCAGTTAATGCACATGCATCTTTACTGGTTTAGCACAAATACATTAGTTAACACTTAGAATCAGGCTAAAACTACATAAGAATGTGTTATAAACCATTTATTAAATGTTTATTTGGTGCATGAAAACATTAAAAAGCAGGATTTAAGGCAATGTGGTCCCCATTTTTTAAACTGAATGAAGAAAGATGACTATTTAACAGTTGTTATTTCTAAAAATCAACTTATAAACAACCTGTTCAGCTGCATGAATCTAAATTTGTCGCCACATGTGAAGGATTTCACAGCCCTGTTCTGCCTGTCAAACATCTTATTGGTCAGATTTGTGGCAACAAAGCAGGTTGAAAACTCACTTCATGTTGAATCTGAATGTACTTTAAACAGTTCATCACATTTTGTTTAATAAATCACTCATTTCTGCGACAGTAGTCCCAAATCAAACCTGTTTTAAGGCGCGGGGTACCACAGGGTTCCAGTCTTGGCCCATTAATACTTCTAACTGCAACTACGACCTGCCGGTTGTATTTACGACTAACAGGGTAATTATTTGGTCTTTTAATCTGTTTGTTTATGTTCAACCTTCAGCTCAAACTCAAAAACAGCCAATAAACCACAGAAAACAGCAAATATTCACACCTGAGGAGCTGCAACCAGTGAACTTCTGCCTCGTTGTTGTTGATTAGCGGATATATTAATCAATAACTGATCACTGTTTTGACTCCATTTACAATATGCAGCGCATCACTTTTATGCAGATGACACAGTTTTGTTCGCATTTGACTGCTGCCCTCATTTACTGTCCTTTATATTCATGCACACTCTGAAGCTGCGGATGGAACTGTGTTATATTCACCATCTTTCTCATGTAAATACTGCTGTTCATATATCTGTCCATTTTAATTTGTGTGTTGAACCTTTGTGAGCTCTCAACCACAGTGAAATGAGCAAATCGGGATGCGCTCTCTTTCTTGTAGTCACCAGCTATTTAAATTACAAACTATATTAAAAGTTAGACTGCCAGAACAGGCCGGATCGCAATAAAATTTGGTTCAGACATTAATATTCACCACTTTTTTCGTGTATTTGCTGGAACCAGCTTCTTCAATGTAAATAACTTCAAAGCTCTGATGCAAATTTAAATGTTTGCTGTGTAAAACGAGGCAACTGAACGCCTCATCTTGGAGTGTGATGGGTATTTTTTTTGCAATGTTCTGTTAATACAGATCAAACAAACAATTAATCAGCTGATTAGTTTGTAATAAGATGACTGTTAGCTGTTAGCGGAGCTGAGTTTAGCATCGCGATGACTTACTTCAAGTCCTTTTTCAGTCTTTTTTGTACTTTTGCTCCGAACACTTTGCTGTTTTAGAGATTAAATCTGCTATTTTTCTCTCCAAGCACTTCATTGCAAAAAAAAAAGAAAATTGGTCCTTCAATTGACTTGTTCTTGTCTGTGTGTAAATATAGACACACACACACACACACACACACACACACACTCTCCCGGGGAGATGCTTGTTAGAATCTCTGAAGAGGAAGGTCAGTGAAGACCTTTCATTTGTTGTCGAGTAAAGAGGAGAGAGGAAGGCGAGCTGGGAGCGAAGGAGAACAGAGGAGGAGAGGGTCAGGGTAGGTATTTCTTTGAAGACCTCTGCTCCAGGAGATAAACAAGAGAGAGGGAGGGAGAGGGGTCCCAACATGAAAAGTCAAACTGGAGAGGGAGGAAGGTGACAGGCGACTGGGAGAAGAGAGAGAAAGCAGCACGTTGACCGCTGTGCAGGAGCTGCAGACCCTCGAGAGAGGCCGGCAGAAAAACATGCATCATAAAATATGAATTAAATATGAACTAACGTGGGATTTTTGGCACTGCAGAATCTTGGAGGTTGTACAGAGAGAGCTGAGATAAACAAAAATACATTTTTAAAAAACAGTCAGCGCGGCCATCCTGTGGGTGGAAACACCGCAAGCAAAGACAGAAAGATTCAGCACAGCATCAATGTAGAGAAGGACATCTGGCTGGATTCATCGGGGGATGGACAGAAACTGCAGAAAACCTCCAACGCTTTAGATTTTGTTTGTGTAAACAACACTGTTTATTCCTATTTACTGTTTATTTCATGTTTCCAGCCACATGGGGGCGGCGGAAACAAGCTGTGAACACCACACTGACATCGCGTCACCTTTAAGGTCAACAGCGTGTTGCTCATTTACGTGTCCAGCTGTGAATATCAGATCTTTAGATGCTAACTGCGCTACTATGTTCACCTGCTAGCTGCTAACTGTCTGCAGTTAGCTGCCCAGCTGGTAATGTCCAGTGGATTTTAAGAGGGTTTTCACGAAAAGCAGAACTCTATGAGCTTAGCATAGCAACATGGGGCTAATTTTGCCCCAAGTCTATCAGCTTAGCAAAGCATTGTGTAGCTAACTCTGCATAAAACTCTATAGCATTTAGAGTAACATTATGGAGCTAACTCTGTATTAACGCTACAGAGCTTAGCACAGCATCATGGAGCTAACTCTGCACAAAGCTCTATAGAACTTAGTCTGCCATCATGCAGCTAATTCAGCATAAGCTTATGCAGAGCTTCGCATAGCATTATGGAGCTAACCCTAGTTAAATCTTAGCAAAACAGATTAAAACTACAAAATGAGAGACTTTGAATACAAAGGAAGATCAGTTCATCTATTTCCACATTGAAGTTATGTCATTAAACAACATTTACAAGCTCTACAACATTTCAATTAAAGCTGCAGTGAACTCCAATGACAAACATGAGATCAAACATACAAGGTGATTCTGTAACGATGGACTAAGCTTTTTGTTAAAATATGTGACTGATCTTGTGCGGCTGGAAACATTCATTCGTGCAAAAAGCGCCGAGTTTATTTCATCACATTTAAATCTTGTTTTTTAGTTGCCACGGTGACAAAAAAGGAAAATAGGAAGCACGGAGGGGCATCTCTTTAATAAGCAGAAGTCAAAGTTGCATTATTGAGAAGATTTCACTTGGAATATGAAGTGAGATAGACACAAGGCGCCGCAGGGTCTTTTAATATAAAGTTTCTCCTTCATTTCTCCTCTACAACTTGGCAGGCGATAACAGCTGGATATTAGTTTCCTGCTGAGGATTTCATATATCATATCATTACTGCACTTTGTTATCCGACTATTATCTTCAATATGGACCGTTGCATAATATCTCTATGCAGGAACAAATTCGAGAGAGAGCTACTTTCTCATTTCTCTCTTTATCCCCACAGTTCTGCACAGTCTGCACAGTCGATGCAGCAGAGACAGTTTGAGCTGATATCCCAGATTTCTAGCAACAGCACATCCAGATTATGTCACATATTCAAATTTTACCTCAGTGCATTAGTCTAGTAGTGACAGGAAACATTGAACTGTGAGTCAGGACATATTTGTGCCATGCTGAAGATGTTTTCAGCAGCTCCAGCGACATCGTTCTTCATTTGTTTGTTGGTCAGGGATGTATAAAGCGCCGCCTGATGGCTGAAATTAGGTTTTTTGGGACAAAACTTAAGTAAAAACTCACAATTTTATGCTAACAGCAGCTAACGTAGCTAGCCTTCAGCAGAGATGAGTAGCAGCTACAGAGATGTGGCTCTTACGTCACATCCCGACGTCATGTCAACACGCTGCCTCGAGTGACATCACTTGAAGACGTTTATCAGACTTCACACTCACCAAATTATTAAAAATAATTAATTAACATGCTAATCTAAGGTGCTGAACATGGTAAACATTGTACCTGCTGGCATGTTAGCATTGATGTTAGCATTTAGCAAAAAGCACTACTGAGCCTCACAGAGCTGCTAGCATTGTTTTATTACTTTATTATTTCATCTACTTAATTATTTAATCAAAAGACATTAAAATCTAATTAAACAACTGACAAACCCTCACTTTATCCACTCAGAAGTTAAGAATTTACGTCTCAGAAGTTCAGACTGTTTCTCCAGAGTTCAAAGAGTCTATTAAAAAAGAAAAAGTTGCTAATGAGACATTTAAACAGCCAATTTAGTGTAATTTAAATTCAGGTTGCTATAGTGACAGCCCTGCTGATGTTTAACCTGCACTTAACTTGACAAACTTATTTTTTAGGAGCTAATTATGAATTTTATTTGGAAACAGTTCAAACATTTTCAAGTAATTTCCCAAAACAGACGACCTTACAATTCAAATATCCTGCTCGTGACTCTCTATCTGTAGCTGTAATGACAGAAAACCCTTTTTAAATATCTGCAGGTTGTGAGGAAACAGTGAACCAACATGATCCACAGACAATCCTGCGTCTCCACCAGAAATTAATGTTTTATTTCTAACAAATACGAATGAAATTAGTCCAGTTTTGGGTTTCACAGACAGATAATACATAGGGAGAGTACTGGGAGTGGTTTTGTGCAGCTCGAGTTTATATTCTGGTATTCTGGAGTTTATTTTTAAAGGAATATCTCAATAAAAGATTAATATCAGGAGAAAGTTCTGTTTCTGTAGTCCTGCCTGTCTGTCTTTGCTCTCCCCCATCTGCTGTTTCCTCTCATATCATCCCTCAACTTTTCTGATAACAAACAAACAAACCAGCAGCTTTCATTCTTCTTTTTTAACACACTTCACTGGTCCGAGGCTGCAGTCCTTGCGGTTTCACCGTTATCTGTTGGTTTTACTTATTTTTCTTCTCTTTTCTCCACCGACTCCTTTCACCGCCTTTATCTCTCCGATGGAGTAAAACCCAGGTTTCCATCCGACTGTCAAACAAATTCAAACAAACCTTTTTTTCTGAAAAACCAAATGTCAGTTTGGTGCTTTGTTTTTATTGTCGGCTTACAAGTCGGTCTCATTTGATGCTGTAGGGGAGGATCAATGTAAAGACATGCATCATGATATTGCAATAAGCGCTGATTGTTAGTTGCTCTTCTATGCAGATGATGTGGTTCTGTTGGCTCCAACGGACTGTGACCTGCAGCATGCACCAACAAGCAGTTTGCAGTGGAGTTGAGGGTAAAGAGCGAGCGTTAAACGGAGCGAGAGACTGCGTTAATGCAGGAGGCACAGGTTTTGTTTTAGTTGATCTATGTTCCCAGCAATGAGGTTACTGTTAAAAACGGCCAAAATGAGTTTCCTCTGCAGGGTTTCTAAAATGTTTTTGGGTCCAAACTATAACTTTTGTGATGTTTATGGCCATTATCCACACCACAGCTGCGTTTTAGAGACGTTTTGACCCAATTTTACTTTGAAAACTCTGGGATCTTGTTTTCATCTCGACACGCAGAAACTCAGACTATTGGAAACGATGGCGCAGACGCCCGAGTTCGTTTCCTGACAGGGTCTCATCGTTCACAACCTGCCCCTCTCTGATTTGTCCTTCCCCTATCACATGACCATTTTCAGGAAGAAAACAAAGGACTTCATATATCTATAGGTGGTTCGACCACTGGTGATGAATTCAACATGGATAACGAATAAAAGCAGTTTCCTGCATTTCATGCTCTGAAGGTTGCGGCAGCTTTGAGCAGCCACTTGATGTCGTTGCTGCGTTTGATCAAGATGCCCCCTCTGCACGTTCATCGGGCACATCCAACCGGTTGAAGACCTCAGGTTGGACCCAGAACACATTAGATTAGATTTCTCTTTTAGTTTGGGAACAGTTCAGGACCTCCCAGGAGGGAAACACAGCTGGGACGACAGCTGGACGACGCTGCACCAACACCCAGCAGATAATGGATAAATCAATAGATGGATGGTTGTTACTCGCTCTAAAGTGAATCACCGTGATCAGTGAAAGCAATAACGCTTCAATAAGGGTCGATTTAAAGCCGGACTTACGGAGGACGTGAGTTTGAGGCGGTTACAGCGAGGCAGTGGAGCCGACACAATTAAACTCATGAATCGCCCCGATTTCACACAAAGATCCCGAATCCATGACTGAAAATCAGACGAATAAACACATCGACGGACAAACGCACAACGCTCAGCTGCACAGAGTTCAGACAACCAGCTCCCTCTCTCAGGTTTTAATCCATTTTGTTGCACCGAGCGTCGTAAATTCATAAAATCTATATCATGTAGCCGCCGTGTAATTATAAAAACACTGGTGCTATAACTAACACAGTGTGTATCGACTTTGTGTGTGTGTTATGAACTTTTCAACTGCATCCCGGTGTGTGTGTGTGTGTGTGTGAGTGTGTGTGTGTGTGTGTGTTGACTAACCTATTGGGAGAGAGCAAGAGAGAGGAATTGGTCATTTTCTCGAGCCTGTATCTGATCTATCGTCTTGAGAGGTGGGAACAGGAGTTGCTTCACACACACACGCCAGAAAGTCAAAATCCAATTATGGAAGTAGCTGGAGGAAAAGGTTACTCCTCGCTCTCTCTCATTGGTCGCAATTCCCACTTCTCTACCTCATCTTTTCTCATCCGTCTCCTGCTCGTCCACACTTTCCTTCTGTCCCTCGTCTTTGTCTAGTGTTCATTTCGACTCCTTTCTCCACCTTCGCCGTCAAGACGGTGAGAGCGAGGGCACAAATTAAGCGTCAGCCGCTAGCGAAATGCTGCCAAAATCAAAAAACACTCGAACTCTATTGAGCTGCAGGTGCAAATTCAAACATTTATTAACCTTTTGGTCGGTTAAGTTGAGTTCGTATGGAGGCTGACCGGTGAGGAAGACGGGAAACGAGCAGACAACATGTACATGTTCTGTTTTTGGGTTATTTTGGTTTTGTAGCGCGTCCATCTCAGGAAGGTCCTGAGGGCGTTTCTTCAAATTGGACTCAAGGTTAAAGGTCACAAAAATGGCCTAATTATGACAAAATGTCGAGTAGAGACACTGAAACACCTCGTAACACATCATTAGGGTCTGCACAGACACGGATGCTAACTGCAACCTGACTGGCTGGTGGAGGCAAACGGCAGCCAGGGGGTAACTGCAGTTATTCATTCTTTCTTTGGTTTACTGCTGAACAGGAACAACGAGTGCTGTTTAACACTGATGCAGACTCCATCCACAGCAGCACACTGCTTCGCTTCCTACACCTGTACTCCTGCTGCTCCTCCAATCCGGAGGCGTGCCGACCTCCATGTACTGCTCCTCACGCAACCAGTTTAAATAAGGCCCCGAACTGTCCCCTTCAGCTGAGAACTGATCTTAAAGTGATTAAAACTCCACACGCATCGTCCAAATTCCCACCGACGCAGACAGATTGGATTTATTTTGGCCCCGATAATCAAAAGGAGCCGTTGCACAATGCATTCTTGTGTTTTCTTGAACCGAAACACAAGCAGATGTTCGCGCCTCAAACTCTGAATGAGCGCAGGAGAGACGCCGGCCGTGAGCTGCACATGAAAATGCCACGGTTCGTCTTAAATCGAGGCTCTGAAGCTGCTCTGGCAAATATCGAACCAGCGCCGTTTTGGAGAACTCCACACATTTCCAATCAATCAAACTGGATCAGCTGTCATATCAGAGCCGGACCACAGCATGCGGTTTTTAATAAAAGGGACGACACCGGCTCCCGTCGCTGTTCTCATTTAATTTACTCTCCATCACCTGTCTCATCTCTCCACCCTCTACTTACCCCTTCCTCACCCCCTCAGCCTCATCGTTCCTCCTCATATACTCTCAGTTTTGCTCTTTCCTCGTTTTCACCCCGTCGAGCTCTCGTATCGCCCTGGGTTTCATTTCAGCCTCCTCTTCGCCCTTTTTCTGCTATCTCTCACCATCTTTTATCCCCCGCTTGGTTTCTGAAGCCAGTTCCACCCCTCCACCCACCCTCCATCCTCCCTCCCGTCCCTGTTTCTCAGGTTACCTTCGTAGGGGACGAGTCGAGGCTTGGAGATGGAAACGGTGGATAAGAAGGCGATAGACAAGTCAGACGGAAAGATATAGAGGAGGAGGATGGAGGAGGATGGAGGAGGTGGAGGAGGTGGAGGAGGGGCTGATTCTTCTGTTTTCCCACCGGGGGAGCAGCTTTGATATGAGCTGTCCACTCTGCAGGAGGCGTCACAGGAGAGATAACTCAAACTGCGCTGGGCTCACACGGGTTCAACCTGCAGCAGTCGGGACGAACCATTCAAATCAAGGGGAACGGACCCAAAAACAAGGGGGTTGATCTTAAACCCAGGGTGTTTTCTGTCGGTATGAACGCTGGAATAACAACCAGCCATGTCTTTTTGTTTACATACAACACTTTTTAAATATATTTCATCACAGTTTGATTGTTTGAAGCGTAATTACTGCTAATTCATGTTGGTTTTTAGGGTTTTCTGAAGCACAAAAACAATAATTCAGTCATTTTAGTTACTGAGACGTGTTTTTTCATCATTCGCTCTACTTAAAATTAATTTCACAGCATCCTGAAACAAAAACCTAATTTTGATGTAGATGTTAGTTTGTTGTTTGGTTCTCGATCCAATAATGTGCTGAGAGCTGGAAACAGAAGTTCTCTCATGGTTGGAGGTGTTTTCTGTTTCCTCTCGCTGAAGTTAAGATAATTTTGCTTGGACGAGGAAAAAGTTGCTTCAGACTGATGAAAAACCTCCATTTAAATATGAAACAACTTAAATAAAGTAGCGTTTTCAGCCATTTCTAATAAATAAACATCTAAATATCACAAAATAAAACATGTTTGCTGTTTAAAAGGAACAAATGCAGGAAGACGTTAACTCCAGAGGTTTGTCTCCAGTCTGACTCAGCTGATCAGTGTGAGGTTTGTTTACAGGAAAAGCATATTCAGTGTGTTCTCTCTCTTTCCTCTGACACAAACAATAAACACTGGTTATCCGTTGATGCAGTGATCACATACATGAAACTAAAACAGGTCAAGTTCAGCAGAGCATCACGTTCGTCTCCGTCAGCAGCCAGACGAGCCTGAAACCGCTCACTTCCTGTTTCCTTTCCCGTGAGGGGATCTTTCTCAGGGGGTCGCGACCTCTGCAGGAGGGGAAATGGACTCTCTGCGCTTGTAACAACACGTCTTTTATGGGCCCTGGCGTGCGATTAAAGGCCCGCATCACCAGACTCATCACACCATTACCGGCTCGGGCTGAACTCGCACAGTCATGCAGACTAACGCGGGCGATTACGAGATCAGAAGACTCGCTGCGTCCGTGGACATCAGAAAAACCAAAAGGCCGGTTCAGATTCTGAGCTTTTCACTGATTCATGAAGCTGCCTGTCCAACATCGTTTCTGCATTTCCCTGCAGCGGAAACATCATAAAATCTATATTAATAGAAACTGGAGTTCAGACAGTGGTCAACACGTTCCCACCCCTGGTTAGCCTTCTCTGCACCCACGACTGCAGCGTTACATGAGTTTGTGAGGGTTCACAGATCAGACCTCCCCCGTCCTTTCACCCAACGTTCATTTTAATCTCAACTGCACATCTTTAAAGAACTCGTGACTGCTTCTTTCACAATCTCCAGACTGCCTCTGTATGACTGTTAGAGCCGGTGTCATGAGTGACGCCGTGGTTAATCATCAATGAAAACAACCAATATTTAGTATAGATGTGATAGAGTTGATCGGGAATGCCACACAATGCATGCTGCGTGATCGAACAGGACGTAAATACATCTGTGACTTCCTGGAGCCTTTATTCTCCGACAGCTGCTGCACACTGTCCGACCTGTCCCCTGAGCTCGGCCACACCTCCCGGCGAGGTGCAGCTCATCTCGAAGGAGCCCAACAATGTGTAAACTTGGTCACAGACAGACTCCTGGCTCCCCTCTCGCTCTGATCACACCCAACCTCGAACTCTCAACTCAGTTTCGACTCCGACTACACGCCTGCAAAGTTGCATCCTGCATCCTGCCGCGAGTGTGTCGCTGCAGACGTGCAAACACCCGACAAAGAGCTAAAAACTGCTTCTGTGGTTGTTTCTGCTGCAGCAGCGTCATCATGACAAACACACACATGCACAAAGGTGCAGCGTCACAGCTGCAGCTGCAGGGCTTTGCGTGCACCTCCATGTTGTTGTTGCTGTTGATGGTTTCCATGTGACGTGACTTTTCTTTGCTATATATAGTAAAACCCACGAGTAGAGCGGCGAACAGACATCAGCTCCTAAAATCACTTTAATGTGGGAACTCAAATCTGCTTCGACTTCATGACTTTGTGTCTTTTGGTCTCAGCCTTGACGAGACTTCACGGACGAATGAGGAAGGAATTCAGAGTTAAACTGCCGCCGTCATCACACGGTTGCTTTTTTAAAATTCCTTGTTACGCTCTATGCTTTTGGTCCCGGGTTCTTTGTGCCAGCTGCGTTCTGCTTTGTGTCACTCTTAATAAGTCTCGTCTACCCGGTTACATAAAGTGAAGCAAAACGTCTGAAAACTTTGATTCAGACGCTTCGTTTTCTCTGCTGCACGTCACCATAAAAGGTAAAAAATGCTTCAAGCAGAGCCTGAATGAGGCGTCAGAGATGTGGAAAGTCATGAAACATCAAACTTTTGGACCTAATCAGAATTTTTACAAATGCGCCCAAAAATGCAAAATTATGGCCTAATTCTGTGGTTTCCTGCAGCTCGGAGGAGCTTTAAAGCTGCTTGCAGCTCCTTGTTTTGGTTTTCGGGCCCTCAGCTCGTCTGTTTTCAGTCAGACTCTTCATCACTTCCTGTCCAGCAGACAGTTAGCGACAATCGAGCTAAAGAGTCAAATACTGTTCTCAGGAGCTGCCGGTGACCAAACTGGAACTGATACTGAGCTCAACGTCATATGAATCACAAATGAAAGCTAACGTTGCTAATTGTCTGCCGGATGTGTTAACTGGTAGCTAACGGCTAACACAATATTATAGAGCTATAATGGATCTCACTGCTTTTAATGGCAAGACATCAACCAATGGTCAGGTTGGTTTAAACACAGGCAGTAAGACTGTCAGGTGGCAATCCTGAGCGCTTGAATGCTAATCATAACATCCACAATAATGCTAATACATCATAAATTCAGTGTGTCGTTGCATTTAGAGCTAATTTCTGTGGAAGCTAAAGCTAAAAAACTGTTAAATAAGACTGAAAAACCTTTTTAAGTTTAGGATGTAACGATCACAAGGTGGAGGCCAGGTCCAAGCAGTTTCAGGCAAATCTCGCCACCCGGCAGCCATCTTGAAAACAGGCAACAACCCCAGGCTAATTCACGTCTACTAAGTATATAAAAACACATAAGCAATGCAGCAGGTGGCGCCAATAAGCAAAACCAGTTTGGGGAAATTAGCACCACATGCTAATGCTAAAATATCAAAGCAGCTGTTTCAAACACAAAAGTGGTTGATTTTGATGAATTGAAGCATTTTAAGAAGTTAGTTTCAGACCTCCAACGCGCTGAACATAAAGAACGATTTCCTTTTTCTTTTTTTAAACAAAATAATGTGTTGACAAATTGGACAGAAAATGGGATAATCAAGAAAACAAACGCGTTTAAAGAGCAAACGGCACATTTCCGTATCTATTACTTCTCCTTAATGACAGAAATAACCGCATTTATCGACACCAGAGTGTAAAATGTTCCCGTTCTCGTGCGGCGACGCAGATTAGATCTTTGCTTTTCTCTCCCGACTTCCATTAAAGTCGCTCTGCAGGGATCCATCTCTCTCAGGCTGATTTGACTTGACGGGTGAGCTTTTTGAATTAAAAATGATAATCTAACCCCCTCCCGTCCCCTCGTCTCCCCCAAAATATGCAACTTGCATCTTGGCACTGTTGAACTAGAAGCCGACGTTATGAAAGCAGCAGCGTGTGTTCATTTTCCCTCTGGATGGCAGCGAGAGATTGAGGTTACGAACTCCAGAGGAGCAGAATCGACTGTTTTTGTGGTTTATTTAAGAGTTTTTAAAGAGCGGGAACAACGTCGGAGGGGTCAGAGGTGTCGGTTTGATGCACAGACGCTGTCTCGGGGGTCTTTTCTCTCCGCTAAACTGCCGTTTGACACGTTTGACACGGGGAATGTCTCCGTCGTGAGCGCTTCTTTGTCTTTTGTCTCTTCCCTCCCTGCCCCGTCAGTTCCCCGCCACCAAAAGACATAAAGATCAGTGTGTGTGTGTGTGTGTGTGTGTGTGTGTGTGTGTGTGTGTGTGAGACTGAGCTCCGCAGGGGGATTCAGGACGATGCGTCTGAAAAATATCAACGACAAAATGACAGCGAGGGATGACGCAGCCGACACACACACACACACACACACACACACTCAGTCTGTTCTACTGATACGGCTGCCATTTCTTATCACTTAAGTCGTCTGACAGCCGGGGAGGAAGAGACAGATGGAGAGAGAGACGGATGGCAATAAATACCTAAGAGGAAGACGAGACGGAGTGACTGACAAACTGAGAAAGGCTGATGGATGGAAGAGTGATGGACAGACAAATGTTGGGAGACGGAGACATGAGGAGTGAAGAGGAAGTGAATGTTTGAGGACTAGAAGCATCGTCATCATCGTTAAATATGAATCTGAGCACGGTGCATGCACACACTGCATATGACCAGCTGCACATACACAGCCTGATTTACATGAATCATTAGCACATACGCTCGACTTTCATGTTAATGTGTGCAAAATATTTCGGTTTTTGCACAAATTCGGGAAAAAAAAGACTATTTTAACTGTGTTTTTGATAAGTTTTGATTCATTTGCTGCCACTTTCTTTCAAATTCAGACAACAAGGTGACTGAAAGTGAGCAAAAGCTGCAGCTGTGTCTGTGTCTGTGGCTGATAACAGTCCTCAGCCTTCAGTTTCTGCATCTTTGTGCATTACGTCGAGTGAGTGGCGAGGTGGCTGCAGACGGAGCCGCGGTCCTGCGCTGATCACTGACACATCCATTCGTCAGGACAGGAGTTCTAGCGCTGTAATCAGCAGGGGGCTAATTACTTCCCAGTGGTTCCCTCCGTACAGTTTTCACCGAGCTAATTTGTCCTAAAAGTGCTTAAGGAAGCTTTTCTTACACTCTGAGATCACAAAGATCATCGGAAAGTGCTGCAAAGTACCGTCATTATTACCTGATGGAAGTTAACACAAACACCGAGTTTATGAGTCTAAAAGCTTTCTTTTATACCGATTTCACGTCATTGTTTAGCCTAAAAACTTTCACTTCTGTGCGGTTACAACATCCCTCCTCAGGTCAAAGACAAAGCAGCTTGTGTTTCAGTCACTAAGTGGCTAATTTACGAGATTTAGCCTCGACTGTCGACTTAAACGCTAAATGAAGACAAAACTACAGCACACACAGCTGCACAACAGCAGCTGATCCAGAGTCAGTGTATGAAGCTGCTGACACACAGAAATGTGTCTTACAGCTGATCCAGAGTCAGTTCATGAAGCTGCCGACACACAGAAATGTGTCTTACAGCTGATCCAGAGTCAGTTTATCAAGCTGCTGACACAGAAATGTGTCTTACAGCTGATCCAGAGTCAGTTTATCAAGCTGCTGTCTGATCTGGATTCACAGCACAGATTTATTTATATAGAAACATCAAAGATTATGTTGAATCTGGTCGAGGTTTGAAGTCGTTCAGCGGTTCTTGGCGACCGCCTTCATGGCTAAAGCCTTTAGTCGACCCTGTTTGTGTTGTGAGGAAAGTTCTTGCACCTCTGTGAAGCTCCGTGTTGTTTACACCTTTTATTTTCAGCTCGGACTGTTTTAATTCGCACCTTCTGGAGCAAACTCAGTTCGTCCTTGGCAACGTCCGCAGCGAGTACTCGCCACGTTTCACCAAAGAGGTACGGCGTGGAGAAAAAGACGCCGCTGATTGTGTCCTCGGCGCCGAAACCTCGTCTCTGATGACGCAGATTCAAGAGATTTGCCGACATGAGGAAACTTTAGCTTTCGTTTCATTTGCCAGATTTGAAACAAACCTCCACACGGACACGCTCCTCCGACCTTTTTCGCTCAGAAGGTCCAAAGAAAAGTTTGCTTTACCCCACTGCCCCCATTTTCTCCCCGTTTGCCTCTTAACATGTGAAGCCAGTTGCACGTGTGTGTGTTCGTTAGCGTGTGTGTGTGTATGTACGTGTGTGTGCGTTTGGGCAGTTTCATCCTAGCCCCCATAAGGGTTCCTAATGACCAATTTACATAATTAACACGCTGAGGCATGGCAGGCTGCCTCGGCCTCACACACACACACACACACACACACACGAGGGGGTTCAGGGGTAGTGAAGCTGACTCCGAGCCAAACACGCTCTCCTCCTCTGTTCAGTTCATTCTTTCACCCGTGTCGCCGCTGTTCTCGTTATAAACTCTGTTCTTTGTTCTGAGGCCTGGATGTTCTCACTCGAGCCATATTGATCACGTTTAACCAGCCGAGGTGCAGCAGACGTGATCCCACAAACACAAGCCCCTGTATGGTACGCTGTATGAGGCAGGAAACGTTAAAATGTCCCGTATCAGCGGTTTTAAAGCCTGGAACAGTTTGTAAGACGCCGCCACATCACTTCCTTTTTAATTTACTTGTCATAATTACATCATTTAAGCTGATAAACACTTAATAACTGAGCTAAGGCAGCTTAACCCTGGTGTTTGATATTACTGAACACATAAAAAACTGTATTTTGTTCATTTTTGACTCTGGGGAAACCAAATCACACACATTTAGGCTTTTATTTGTAATCACTAACGTGGCTAACGTCATATTTTAACACATATTCACGGATTTTTCCCTTTTTAAGATCATTTTCCGCATTAATAAAGTGTTAAATGGGGAAATCCGGTGGAAGACAGGCATGAATACGTTGAAATAAAAGTGCATTAAGTGACTGATCGCTGCAGCTTCTGTCGTATATTTGAACTGAGCTGACTGATTCAGAGACGGGCGTATGATGTGTGGTCCTCTGGCAAACAACTGTCTGAGTCTGCGGCATCCGCACGTATGTCACATGTGTTGTATTCACTTCCCAGTCGTCATGGAAACGTCGACAGCACAGCAAAAGAAGTTTGTGAATAAACTTTTCACGTCTGTGTTCAGACGAACTTCACCGGGTCCCATTTTCAAACTGTGGTGGGTTAAAAATGCTGAGCTGGAAAATAATGACACACACACACACACACACACACACACACACACACACACAGTCTTCCCATCAACTCTGCTCCGTGCACCATCTGACGCCAGCGTGCCAGGCAGACTAAATCAAGCAGGATTAGATGGACAGGACGTATTAATCCACCCCAGACGGCGAAAGGCTAAATCCATCATCAGGATTAGTCGTGAAAAATGATATTTACCCAATCAGCTCCATCTACGGCGGCGGCGAGGGGAATAAATATGGCTTCCAGACGAGAAAATAAATATGCAAAACCTGATTTCAGCAGAAATTTACTGTTGGTGTGTTGCAGCTGCTGGTGTTTGACGTCGGACATCACGGCTTCAGTCCTGCACCTTTACTGTCTGTCTGTCTGTCTGCGCTCACATCTTAATTAATCACTGAATTAAAGCAGAATTAAAAATGGCTGCCGACCTGACAATCACAGTCCTCCAGGTGATCATCGATTAATCAGTTTACAATTACAGGCAGTTTGATGCAGCAGCACATTAAAGCTGTTGTAATCAATACTTTTGTTTTGGTTTTAGCCAAAGGTTAGGCTACGTTTTAGCTTCTTTCAGCCGTTTGTTTTGGTTTTAGCATCTTGCAGCTCTTTGTTTTGCTAACACGCTGTGACGCCAACTGCAGCTTCTTTTCTGTCAATTAAGCTAAAAACTGTTGTTTTAATGATTTTTAAAACTTAACGTAATCAAATCAACTTTCAGAGTTAATGCGACGTGTATTTCCTGTTCCGCCTCTCCGTCGCCACGACAGTGTGCGTCGGTGACTCAGATCAGCTCAACGTCGTCACTTCCTCGCGCCGACGCAGGTCATAGGACAGGACACGACATCCAGGCTCAACGATACAAACACTGGAGAAAACAAGGGAATGCTAATCACACTCTGAAAGTGTGTGTGTGTTCGGTGTGTGTGTGCGCGTGTGTGTGTGTATTGACTCTCACAGTGAGGGGTGTGTCTGGTGTTGTATTTCCAATCCCTGGTCTGAATAGAGGGTCCAAGAACACACTTGACTGCCGTAATGAGGTACTCTCAGTACTCTGTGTGTGTGTGTGTGTGTGTGTGTGTGTGTAAACAGACTGATCCCAGAGCTTTATAAGTGTCGAGGGAGGAGGAGGGTGAAAGAGCGAGGGAGGATAAAAGTGAAAAAAAGCTGAAAGAGGAACAAGAGTCCCTGCAGCTCCTCCCCCCTCCTCCCCACCGTCGTCCTCCCTTTCATTCCTCCCCCCTCGCCTGCACAAACACGTTCCTCCTCCCCCGCCCCACCTCCGTCCCCCCTTCTCCTCTCTTTTCCTTATTCTAACTGCCCTCTTTATCTCCCTCCTTCCTCCTCATCTTTCTCGCTGCTGAAACACAAAACCCTTGTAATCCTCATGATCCGGGCCTGTCCAGAGGGGAGAGGGAGGGAGACGCCGGGGGAGGAGAGAGGAGAGGGGGTGAGGAAAGAGGAGAGGGGGTGAGGAGAGAGCGGATGACGAGGAGGAGGAATATCATGATAATTCAACTACACATCATTGTCTGTTGCTTCTTACCTCAGCCGGACTCTTTAATTGACGCACGGACCAATCAGCAGCTACTCTGAGCTTTAATTAGCATCTTTAGATTCGCTGGGACGACGACACCTGCTTCCTGTGGGCCGTCCCGTGTGACAGGTGAGCACGATTTTGTTGCCGCAAATGCACCAAAGTGATGTTGTGTGCGAACCGACGCCCATTAAAATCCATTTTAAGGCTTATTTTCACTCCCTGTCATGTTAAAACTACCCCCAGGTCCAAAACTAGTGTTTGTTTTTATTATTTATTAATTAATACGTTTGATTTTTCCCTAAAAAAATCATCTTAAAACTTTAAATTTTAGAACCAATTAGCAATTTTGAGGTTTCTGGATGAGAAAAAACACTAAATCATGTTATATCAAGTGTTTCCAGGAGATCATAGAGTTATAGAGAGAGAATAGAGACAACAGAGGAGCGGTAAACAATTAATATTCAGTAAAAACGCAGTTAACAGCGTCGGCGGGCTTCCTCCTCTGCTCCTGCTAAAACAGATTCAGACTCTGCAAACCCTTCAGGACTTTGTGCAGGTTCATGTGCACCACCAGGCTGATGGTAACAGCAAGTGTGCTTACGTGTTTGTCAGGTGTGTTTGTTTGCTGTGCAGCCAAAAAACACCTGTCGCTTATAGTTTTTACACCAAATTCACGCATTTTTCCTGTTTTCTGTGAGCAAACCTGACCTTTAACCGACCTCACCGACGCACACGTCACATTTCCTGCCACGACTTCACAATAAAACTCGTGTTTCACCAGGTAAATGCTTTTAATGTGAAGCCTCCGCGGCAGGAAGCTGGGCTGGCAACAGGCTCAATCACTGCTGCGACAGTTGGTAAACTAACATTTTACTGAAATGAAAATATGTGAAATTAGACTTTCAGAGTAATCTGATTACACTTCACACGTAATAGGGTCAAGGAAAAGCAGGTTTCATCATCAGATCCCTTCTTTTTAAAGTGCAGGAGCTGATGATGAAGCTTCTTCAGGATCTGATTTAAAAACTCTGCTCGTAGCGACCGACTCGCTGCGGCTGCAGGGAACAAGCAGCGAAACAGTTCCCGTCCCGAGCTGCGAACTCCGCTACGAGCCGTCAAACTCGGGTTTTCAAAAGCAGCTCGAGCCTCTTATGCAACCGCTGACACGCTGTTCGTGTTTAATGGAGGTCCTGCCCGCAGAGATGAAACCGCTGATGAGCTGTGATTCAGACAGAAGTGCTGTGACGAGAACAAAGGCTCGTCTTCCTCCGTCTCTCTGCGAGGGTCGGTTTACATCTGAGAGGGGCTTTGAGCGGCGAGTCGGAGAATGAAGTCCACCTACTTTACTCTGCAATTTATTTCAGGGTCGAGGTGAGGGGGGGTGGCGGCGAAGGCGAAGTGGACGGGTGTTTGGCGGCAGACGAAAACCCATCAGAGCGTAGCTATCAGGTGGCTTCAGGACACACACAGACACACAGTCATCTCCACGCCGCCTCATAATAAGAGTCTGTTAGCGCTCCCTCTCTCAATCCAATCTCCATGTGATTTAAAGGCAGCAAAGCATCGCAGCCGGATAAAACTATTTACATCATCGCCCGCCGCCCGCCACGGTGTCGGTCACCTCCAGGCTCCAGAGCTCTGCTACCAAACTGATGTTTAAACACCAGCGTCTGGTAAACGGTGAAGCCTGGCAGAAGGACAGATCTGTTTGAGCACAAACAACTAATATTTGTCTTATTGGCGTTATTAATAAACAGCTCTGCAGAGTCAAAGTGGTGTTTACATGTCGGACGGTGAAGAACACCCGTGTTGACGTTTGCCACATCAGTTGGTTGTCAGAGCTCCCCCTGGAGGCCTGGAGCCTGGACGTTTAAGTTCGAGTCATGTCAATAAACCGGGCAGCGGTCGCCATGGCAACGTCGCTTCTGCACACGTTCGATCCATTTGTTTGTGTTTATTTACATTTTTTAGGGTTTTCATTCATTTTCATTCCTCACAGCTCATGTTGCTGTTTGAATATGGCGGCTCCTGGCGCCGCACTGGCTCAGGTGTTCGACCGATCAGCTTGCACTCGCGTCACTCAAGGTTCCTCTTGTGCAAAGAGAGCTCGTACTCTGACGTTAAGGCTAAAAAATCAGTTGAAACTGCATGTCAAGAACGGCGATCGTTCCAAATGGTCCCAACAACAACATGTTACATGCTTTATTGATGAACAGGTGATTTTTAAGCATTTTGCACATGCACACGGTGAACATTTGCACATTTTTGGTCACTATTCTGCACATTTTATGCTATTTTCTCAGATTTTCTGCTTCTTCCCTTTTTCTTACTGTAAAGTTCCTCTGTGCACTGACGACTCTTCACCTGTAAAGCATCGGCAGTAAACCTGTTTCTGATTCTCGTGTCACATGACGTGACATCAGGGAAGTAGAGAGCGTTTCATGGGACCTTTACGCCCAAAAAGGTTGAAGTCGCTGTGGTACATAACTTTTTCTCTTTTCCACAGGATCACAGCGTCCCACGACTGATAAAAGTGAATTTACGACGTAAAACGCTACAATTTAAGTGCGTTGAGGAGCTTTAACAGCCGTCAGTTGGCTGTAAAAGACGTTTTAAGACTTTCTCAGGACCTGCACACGCCCTGATGAGCAAAACACACACGCACAAAAAAATAAAACACAATTCAGTTGAAAAATGAACAAAACAAACCCTGATGAGAGCGCGGCCGCGGCAGCAGAAGAGCGGCGAAACGGTTTAATGCAAAAACGATGACAGCGAATGATTCAGGAGATCAAAACGATCCAGGAGATTAAAAATCCAGCGAGCGAGCGAGCGAGCGAGAGCGCGGGGGTGAAGGCTGCAGACGAGTCCTCAGAGAACTGTTTCATTATCTCACTCAATCCTTCCCGAAGCTGCTGGAAAGTGTTTGAATGGTTGAAAAGAAGAAGAAGAAGTTGTTCTCACACACACACACACACACACACACACACACACACACAGATAATCTGCAGAGAATAATTTTAAATCCTCACAGATGCTTCCCAAGAATATCTGAATGAGGGGGGGACAAAGAGCTGCCGGCGTTCACGCCTCCCAACAGAAGAAAAGAAACACTCATTTGTCACGGGCCACAGCCCAGTCACACACACACACACACACACACACACACACACACACACACACGCTGCAGGAGTTGGGAAGCAGTGTGAAAAGGACGAGCGGCGCTCTGACAGACAGACGTGTGTGTTTGTAATTATCCCGAAGCTTTTCATGTCACTTCACTCTGATTTGTCTGTGCTCTTTCATTACACGCTTCTGTGTGTGTGTGTGTGTGTGTTTGTGTGTGTGTGTGTGTGTGTGTGTGCGCACGCTCCTACTCTCTCTCTGTGCTGTGACATCCTAGTTCATTAATTTTGACGGCGCTGCATAAACTTTAAACTCTCCGCGGCTCAAAGCGCCTCCGTGCAGATCAAACCAACAGTGTGTGTGTGTGTGTGTGTGTGTGTGTGTGTGTGTGTGTGTGTACCTATGACCACCACCATTCAGCCACTACACAAATATATATAAAAACATCAAGTTCTACAACAAACTCAAGTAAAATCAGTAAAAATCTGCAAAAACCGTCCACGAACACCGAGGCGACGTCCTGAGTTATGTTCAGTTCAGTCCACAGATTTCAGAGGCCGAAACGATCGAATATTTGGATTTTTGTTCAGTAGGTGATGAAACAAGGCGCTGACGCTGCTCGTTTAGCAGATGTTTGGTCATTAACCAAAGCAAACTTGATGGTGTCGCTACAGGAAACTCAGAGAATAACCTAATTTGATAGGATTCATCCTCTGGGGACCACGAATGTCGATCAGTCCAGCAGCTGTTGAGTGGATCCATCCCTGGCTCCTTTAGAAGCTGCGACCTGTATGTAAGAGCCTCAAAATGCTTCATGTGTTTGATTTAAAGTCAAAAACCGACAAGGAAAAGCAAAAAAAACCTCACATCTGTGGAGCAAAACGTGATTATTTGATTAAAATCAGCAGCTCCAGCATCGAAGTAATCAGACAGCGAGCGCCGTCGTCACGTTTAAACACGAAATATCACAGACTTCACAGCAGAAAGTGATTTTAAAAGTCGCCTCTCCTCATCAAACCACGTTCAATAAGCATAAGAACTAAATAAAAACAGGAAGATGACGAGCGGCTCCTGTAACGCCCGGCGCACAGAGGTCAGCCAATCTCTGATGTCTAACAAGCTCGTTAACAGACCTGTCAATCAAACATCAAAGGCGACACCCGGGAGACCGACGCGGTCCAACCCACATGACCACAAAAACAGACAGACGACAGGCACTTAATTAAGTCCCCGAGGAGTAAAACTTGGATTTTTGTGAATAAAGACACAGAAAACTCTTTTTTCTTTCTTTCTTTGCTAAAAACTTTGTGCAGCAGAGCGCTGTGAGCGTTGAATCGCCTCTAAAAAACATCCCAAAGTTTCCAAACCGCCTTGTGTTTCAGCCACATTCTGCAAAAAACAAGCGCAAAAGGCCGAAAACTGAAGTTATTTAAAAAAAGGCTGTGCCGAAGCTAAAGTTAGCCACGTTAGCTCGTTGCTGGAGCTTTAATGAACGAGTCTGTGTGTTTGTGACTTTGCATCGTTTCTGTATTTGCAGCACATTTAGTTCATTTGCAACTCAGAGTTACACACGTGTTAATTAGGGAGTTAATGCAACTAAAGCTGCGCGAAACAGACGCTAACACCTGGCTTCAGGCGGGATTCGGACCCGCGTCACATGACTCTGCAGCAGTCCCGGGTGTTTATCGGCTCCAATCACCTGTTTTCAGTGTTTCCCCGGCTTGAAAAACCTGGAATTAACTAATTTTGGCATTAAAATGGTAAAAAACAGTTAAAAGTAATGTATGAATGGTTGAAACGTCCTGCTTTTGCCACCTGATGACAGTTAAAGTGCGTGAAACTAACATAACGCCCACTTATATGATTAATAGTTCATTAAAATAACTTATATGGACCACAAACGCTGGTTTTGATGGAGGGAAACCTTGGCGTTCAACCATTAAACTGAAGCTTGTTCAGGAAGTTTCTTAAAATGTGGACGTAATGCGACAGGAACGCGCCGATCTGCGTTCGAGAGACACTTGTCGTTTACTGTATCACCACGAGTCTGTAAAGCTCCGCAGAGATCTCCACCACATGGGAAAGCTATTAAAACCTGAACCTGTTGCTACGGCACACACACACACACACACACACACACACACACACACACACACACACACAGTCCAGTTTTTGAAGTAAGGAATGAGGATAATAGAGAAAGAGGCTGTGGAGAGCAGTGAAGTAAGCTGTTAAAGCCATCAGAGGCTGGGAGGATCCCTGCTGTTGTCCATAAAAGCTTAAATGTTGCAGACAGCTCAGAAACCCTGCTACACTTACTGCCCCTCCTCCCTCCCCTCTTCACTTTCCACCTCTTCTTCTTCTTCTCCCCTCCCGTCTGCGGCGTTTCAAAGTTCATGCACAATATGAAATGAGCTGCAGGTATTCCTGATTCAGCTACTTCGGCGACCACAAAGGAATCAAAGGCAGGGAAACAGCCGAGCATCGGCGGGTGACAACAAAGCGCCGCTGCGGACCGTACATCGACTGTAAATACGCTCAATGACATTTAAAAAAATAAAAAAGTGCATGAAATGGGCGCCTCGGGTTGGCGTTTAAAACAAAAAGAAGCAAAGGGGAATGAAGAAAATGGATTCGAATGGCGGCTAATCTGCACAACACCACCGTCCAATGGCACGTGGGCACGATCAGTCACGACTGCAGGTCGAGTGACAGTGAAAGGAAATCAGGTCACAAACAGCAAACGCCCGATTTTCATGTGTTTCTGGTTTCGCTGCGTGAGAGGACGGGAAGCTCGCTGTGAACGGGGAGAGTTTCCTGTTTGCTACATTAACTCGTGGAAGAAGCACTCAGATGCTTCAGTGTGCAGCAGCAGTACCAAAAAACACCGCCATCGCATTGAAAGGGCAACAAGCATCGACAAAAAGCAGAGCCACACTTGCCGGGTTTGGTGTTTTCTGTGAGATTCTCAAAGTAAAAGGGAGGCTGCCATGAATTTCTGTTTGTTTACTCCTGAAAATCAACTACAGGTTAGAAATTTGACGACCTTCCTGCTGCGGTGTCGACGTTCAAACACCAGTTTCGCAAAAACACTGTGACACGTGGGTAGAAAGCCCAAAACGGGCTGGTAAGTGGTTCCTCGGGTCAAGAAAGAACCTAATTTGGTTGGAAAGGTTCACTGGAGAGCACGGTGACTCACAACTTCAACAGGAAAGTGAAAACAAAGAGATATGGCTGCATTCACGAGTACAGGCATCGTCCAAGGCAACGGGCGATGACTGAAATGGTTGTTTTGACCGAACAGACCAGGTCACCGGCTGGGGCTCTGGATTTGGACAGAAGTTGAAAGAGTAGTCCTCGAGTAAAGCTCCTAACACCAATGTGCACCGGTGCGGCCTTTGTCAATCCTGACTGCTTCCAAGGACATGGTGAACATGCAATATGACCGTTTTCATGGTAGGATGGTAGAAAAAGGTTTGTTTCGTCATAAACGAACGAAAAGCAAGCAAACACAGAGGACAGAGGAGGTCTCCAACCTGCCGAGACCAACGTCGGTACGGAAAAAAGTGGGCCTACGTCTGTTGCTTGGACGTGGTTTGGGGATTAAAAGTCGTACAAATGATGCAAAACATGCCGACGACAGACTCGAACATCACCGACCGTCTGTCGTGCAACAAAGAATCAGGAAACCACTGCATCTGCAACCAACATCTGGAGAGAGGAGACCTCCAACTTCCACGGGTTAGTGAGCTGGTCCTGAACTAAATCAGACTAAAGACCAAGTGTCTTTCATTTGTCAAGTATGTAATAAACTAAAGTTTGGCATTTTATATAAACGTTATACATTAGATGCAAAGAAAATGTGTTATAGAACAGAATAGAATAGAACAGAACAGAAGTACTTTATTAATGTCAGCAGCAAAAGAAGGAAACCAAGAATAATGATGACGAAAATAAAAAATAAGAGAAAATATTAAAAATATAAATAAAATGTAGAACCAAAATGTGTAGAACTTCATGATACATCGTGATACATATCGATATCTGGAGATTCTGCTCAGTTTGAGGTCAGAGCCCACAGCTGATTGATCACCTGAGCGATCAATAATCCAGCTCTGGGGCTTTATTGTTCAGCAAATGCAAGAATACAGATGTAGTGTGATAATGTTTGAAATAAAGAGCTTAAACTGTCGGGACTGTGAACACGAATCAGGTGTCAGAGCGCATCAGAGGAACGTCAAACCCCAACCAGATGTTCAGATGTTCCTCCTGACAAAACCTTTAAAAGAGAAGAAGACCTGATAACGAGCACGGAGAAGGAGAAAGACAGATTCCCACAGAAACTTCAAAAGCAAACTTAAGCAGCAGCACACATCTGTGGACGTTCAGCGTGCAGGAGGAGGCCAAACAAAGACCAGACCGAGTTTTCTTCTTCTGTGGTCCCGGTCGCAGCGCGCCGAGCACAGAGGTTTTCCACCGAGCGAAGAGACAGAAAGCCACGCTCGGCTGGCTGGAGCAGAAAAGAAAACACTGAAAAAGAAAAAAAACAACCCTCACACACACACACACACACACACACACACCCGAGCATCGATTCACCCACGCCCTCCAAACACACCACACACACACACACTGGCAACAATCCTGAAACTGCTCAATCACACCGCACACACATAAACACACCGCAGCACCAGTTGGCAGCTGATAAAAGTCAGATCCAAGTCATCAACTTTTCAGCCTTCTACGTCTCTTTCCCCTCCGTTTTCCCTCCGTCGCTCCTTTTCTTTCCATTTTTCTTCTTCTTCTGCTGCTTTTATCCCCGTCTTGGCTCGCCGCCGCCACCCATTCGAGTCTTTGTCTCTGTCGTTTTGGGCCTTTTTTTGGGGGGTGGCGTGATGTTCCTCAGGTGATCCAAGACTCTCCTCCTTCCCTAATGTCCTTCCTTGCCTCCTTCTATCCTTCCCTCCTCTCTCCTCGTATCATTACGGCTTCGGATTAATGAGATTACGACGGACACACGCTGAGTTTTGGCGGTTTTGAGGAGGCATTCGCCATCTGCGCGTGTGTGCGGACACCTCGCACTTCATGCGGCGGTACAGTTCTGGGAATACATCCAAACACAACAGTCAAGACAGACACACACACACACACACAGAGTCTGAATCGTGTGCACAGCTCCAGCAGCAGCAGCAGCAGACGCGGCGATGTAAGCGATGAGGTGATGAAGAAGATTAATAGAAAAGTGAAAAAGAGACGACTCGATGAAAAGCTCAACACCTCCGTGGGAAAACTGTGTTTGCCGAACCTGCGGCGATATTAATCATCCGCCAGAGCTTGACTGATGCGGGTTTCAGAGGGTCAGTATCGATGTTCTCAGCGCCGACTCGAGTCCAGGACTGAGCTTTAATATCTCGAGTGTTGCCCAGTCAGCGTCCGCGCACTCGTTTCAATTTAATGAACTCGTTAAATTCTTATGAGACCAAATAAGTTGGAAACAAATTGGGTTTTTAGTTTCTTTGAGACTGCAGAAATGAGACAGTGTGACGGTGGAGAGTCTCAAGCCAAAAGCAAGACTCGAGTCAAGTCCCGAGTCAATCAAGACGAGTCCGAGTCAGATATCAGGTCTTGTCAATCCTCAAGTCAGTAAAGATAAGTTCAAGTCTTCTCTTATCAAGTCTTGTGGCAGGAAGCAAATCAAAGGAGACGTGTTCAGACTTGTCAGAGCAACTTTCAAGTCACTTCCCAAGTCCGTCAAGACATGTACAAGTTAAATAGAGATTTCCAACTCAGTAAAGTCTGAGAGCACGTAGCAGGTCTACAGAGGCATGTTCAAGTTCAACTTTCAGGTCACGCTGCGAGTCAGTAAAACAAGTCCTAGTTAGTAAGACTCGTCAGAGAGATCCCCAAGTCAATACAGAAAAGTTCAAGTTACCCCTGAACAAGTCTTAAGGCAAGTAGCAAGTCTTTGGTGGTGTGTACGTTGAGTCTAAAAGACTTGGCATAACAAGTTTCATGTCACGTCTCAGGTCAGTCTGACAAGTCCGAGTCGTATGTCAGTCTGTCAGAGCGAGTCCAAATTAAATCATCAAGTCACTAATACCAAGTGATGAATCAAAGCAATTACCAAGTCGTTCAGGCCAAGTCTTGCCAGCTGAGACTAATCAGAGTCAAATGAGTGTTTGTAAGAGCTAAGTCACAAGTCAGCTGCAAGTCTCCGGTGTCCCTGAGATGTTTCAATGCATTAACCTTAATTAAATACTCAACATATGTGGCTATACAAGATCTGAGCGCCATCTTTCTTCTTCTATTTAGTTTCCAAGTCCAAGCCTGAAGTCTCCGCAGCTCTGCTAGTTTATATTTAGTTTTTTTTGGTGGGTACTTTAAGTTTTCAGATTTCAGATTTCTCGTCAAGAGTTGCAATTACGGCTGAGGTTGGTGGACGAACGTCGACAGGGGAGCGTATCTGAGCTTCTGTGACTGCGGTTTGCTTTGTTTGTTCAGGAGGGAAGTCGTGCAAACGCTGCTGCTCAAACTCAAAAAACCAACCAGGGTTGGAAAAATCAGAATAAAACGCATCAGCCGCAGATGCTGCGCCTCAAATATGAGCGAGGAGTGATTGATTTGACCCTGAGAAACTGATCTTTCACACACTCACACACAAACAAAGCCCGAGTTTGCTTTCATAAGATTCGAGAGAGTGACAAGGTACAAGGTCCCGTCGGGGGCTGAGGGAATGGAGCCGTTTATGGGAACAAGAACTATTTAAAATAATAAAAAACACACACAGTGGAGAACACAACAGAGGCGAAGCAGTTATTGAGAACACGGAGGCATGAGGGACAAAGTGATGGATGGGAGACAGAAGGGAAAGTGAACACACACACACTGTAGTGATACGCTTTAATATGAGCTGGCAGACTGCGAGCGGACAGAGGCACATCATAGAAACCAGCCATTCAGATCAGACGACCATTTAAATCAACCGGTCACACTGGAAAGTCTTATTTCGGTCCGGCGTGACTTTCTGCAGACACGTTTCGACTCAAACTGCTGATAAATTATTTCACTAATTGACACTTTTAAACTTGAATATAAACTATTTTTCGAAATATTCAGTCTTGATTCCCCTGCAGGGCGCGAAAAGCCTCTGAAATCGAAAGCAATGTTTACTCATTTGGGGTTATGAGCTGAGAAAGAAGAGCCTTAAATGGCCAAAATTACCCTGCGGGCAGCGACACAGAGCGAGGTGCTAACGTCACTGCTGTGGTAGGTATTCTCTGCATACTTTACGGCCCACACGCCACAAAACTTACAAGACAAAAACATAAAATAAAAGGACCAAACCAAAGATGGACATGCTCGTTTCAGAACTGGAGAACAAATGGAGTGAGATGTGTCATTCAGCACGGCAGCAGTTTAATGTCTCTGCACATCAAAAGTGCATAATAATGTAAAGAGAGGTCATTAGTGTGCAAACGACTTCTTCTCCGATAAAGCTGCTGTCACATCAACTCTGAATACAACAATCCCCAAAAAGGGGTAAAAGAAGCAGCTTCCCTGAATGATTCAACCATTTATGTTCAGAAACGCCGTGACGTCTGTGCAGTGAAGCTGACTGCTGCTGGCTTAATCCAGGAGAAATTCAATAGCCGGCTGGCTCCGGGGCACAATCCTTGTTAAAACAAACAGTTCAACCTCGTATTGTCCAGCCAGACGCCTTTCAAACGCTGCAATCTGTATTTTAACTTCTAGTTGAAATCCCAAAATTTCCAAAGACATGAAATGTGTCAGGTTCGATGTTAGAGACAGGCGTTTAAAGTGATGCATGAACCAGACTATTTACTACTAAAAGACTAATGAAGCTTCTCACCCGCCGGGTGGTTACGTACCAATCTACATCAAAGCTGAGCGTGGTAACAAACCCAAAAGACCAAAACCTGACCACACCCAGCTGTGAGAGTGGGTGTGGTCAAAGCAGCAGGACAATGAAGCTGTGGCTTGGCTCTTTATTTGGAACTGTGCAGTAAAGAGGTGAAAGTCACTGCACAAACATGTAAAGAAAAGCCGGCGATATGCAAACCGACAGCAGAGCCGAATGGTTTCTTTGAGCGCTCGATAAGAAAACATCGACGGAAACTTCAAATTAGCCTTTCTGCTATTTTTGAAGCATATGCATAAGCTCCTGTACAGTAAGACTGACTGATTGCTGGCTAACTCTGGGGAAAGCAGCTGCAAACTGGCAAACAAGGAAAACTCTGCATAAATGATGCAGTCCCTGGTTGGGCGACTGCACTAATATATACAAAATCAATGACTGGCCGAGTCCATCGCACCTTTTAGGCTATTTCTCTGTTTTCACTTAGCAAGTTCAAGGATTTAGCTCTGAAGAACGAGTGACAGTTGACGTTTAATCAAGCAGCAACTTTTAGGTCTGAACCCTGCAGCTGCAGCGTCAGAGCTGCAGCTCCCTGAGTGTCCACCAGAGGCTCCAGCAGCGAGTCAGTCCCCATAGACCCCCATGTTAAAATGCAGCAGTAAACATGTTTACAGCCTGGTACAAACAACGGTTTGGTCTCTGCAGCTAGTTTCCCCGTTCATGACGACTGTACGGGCTGAATTTATATAGAACTCACTGCTTTAAATCAGATTAACACCTGAAGTTATGCAGAATGAAGGGGCGGGGCTTCTTTGACTGACAGCTGTCTGCCGTGTTTCAGCAACCATGCATCACCACCGCCCATGTCACACCTCCTTGCACACACGCCGAGCTTCACAATCGCTCTTCAAAAGACTCAAATTCAGACGTCGTACCGTTGGAATATTCTGTTTAATCATGGAAAACGGTGTAACGAGATCCACTTTCTTGATATTCAGTGAGTGAGTGAGGGAAAAGTTTGGATACTTTAGCAGTCAGTTGTTTGGTTGATGGCGGCCAGTTGGAAATCATTAACACGTCACCCAATCCTAAACGCAGCTGCACTCATCTGTGCTCTCAGGTCCTGTGGGGTCATATCTGAAATAAAAGACCCGGACCAGTGCTGGCTGCCACCCAGAATCACACAAAACCTGGACGACAGATTGTGTCAGGTTGAGACATGAGTCCTTGAAGTTCTGGTGGATCTGGTCCAAAGGTCTCTGATGTGTATTTGTGTATAAACAAAGGTCTTACTGTAATCCCTCATCCACATGGGGTTGACATCTACACAACTTCAGATAAGACGAGAACAAGTTAAACAGAGATGTCCAGGTCAAGCAGGAGTCAGACATTAAGTCAAAGTTCAAGTCCTCAGGCAAGTAGCAGGTCTACAGAGGTCTGTCCCAGTTGAGTATCAGGACTTGTTATAGCAACCTTCAAGTCATGTTGCAAGTCCTAGTTAGTAAGTCCTGTCAAAGAGATTCCCAAGTCAACAAAGAAAAGTTCAAGTTACCCCTGAACAAGTCTTCATGCAGGCAGCAAGTCTGTAGAGGCATGTTCAAGCTGAGCCTCAAGACTCGTTATAGCCTGTTTTCAAGTCAGTTCCCAGGTTGAGACATGAGTCCTTGAAGTTCTGGTGGATCTGGTCCAGAGGCCTCTAATGTGTATTTGTGTATAAACAAAGGTCTTACTGTAATCCCTCATCCACTTGGGGTTGACATCTACATAACTTGAAGCTTAACTTCCTAAATCCCCATCCTACATGAATTATAGTCCCAGTGTGCGCGTGTGGTTTTGCATCTTTGTGAGGACCGATTCAGGTTTTAGGCCACTTTTTAATAGCCTAAACCTTTTAAAAAGGCTGTTTTATACGTTTAAGGAGTTGGTTTTATGGTTAAGATTAAAGTTTAGTAAGGTTAGATACTTCGACTTTGTTTTAAAAGCTGGAATTTAGCGTCTCACTGCTTTGTACAACAGTATTAGAGGAATATAATGTCATGTTTGTTGCAGTTTAAAGCTCTGGTTCATCGCCGGCCGCCTCGACGGCACCAGACAGTTCAGATAAAAAGCAGAAAAACAATATAATAAGACGGAGAGACGAACGTGTCGTGTCAGTAATTGGCTGATATGTGAGGAGAAGCAGAGTCTCAGCAGGAATTCATTTCTTAAAAACGGCCCAAAGCCTCCAATTAACCCCTTAACCCACACCAATGCTCCATGCGAATACACACAACCGCCAAAATAAACAGCCAATGGCGATCACGGGAACACACAATGCCTGCTAATAACAACAGGGCAAAGGGGGGGAAGGGGGCAGCTTGAAAAATGATACGAGTGCGATGGGAAAAGGTTGAAAAAAAAGGGACGTAAAGTGAATAAAAATGAGATTTTAAGATAAAAATCACAGGAAGTTGTGATTCTCGCTCACCTGTTCAGCGCTCAGGCCCGGTGACCACCTCGCTCTCCTGGAAGAAACACAAAAACAGACTCGAGTTAAAGGAAGACGCTTGGTTTAAGGCAGGATTTGGTCATCTGATATCTGAAAAATGCAGCTTGGATTTGGTGAAACTGAGCTCAGCGACTGGCCCGAGGGCTCAACTCGAATTACAGGTGAAAGCCAGGTGATGTATTTGATGCTAATTAGCTCAGACAGGGCCTGCGTCAGGTTTCCATTGTGGGCTCCTCCAGAGCGACGTTTCCTGAACCGTCCTGGTATAAAGTGGTTTTCACATCTGTACTTAACCCCAACCTGCTGCACTGACGACGCTTTCGTTCAGTGTTTCCATTTTAACGTATTTTAATCCATCTGTTTGTGTAATGGCGTCCCGCTGCAGGTTTAATATGATGCTATTATAAGAAGCTAAGTTTGGGAAAGACAGCCGTCCCTTGATGCTGCTGTGACGGGGTGTGGGTGGTGGTAACAGGGTGGAGCCCTGTATGTACAATAAACCAGGAGCAGGCCGGCAGTAAACGCACCATGACTGATGAAGATGAGGCGTCTGTGATGACATTTACTGCTTTAATTGCAAATCAGTTTATAAGTTAAAGGGTTAAAGTTGGAGCCAATGATTTACCTTTAGAACAAATGACACTTCCATTAGCTTCAGTTGGTGCTAAGTAGCTAGCGTTAGCATGCTAACAGGCTACAGGAGGGATGTTGATACTGCCGACACTGCAGTATCAGAGCTCCATTAACCAACACAGGGTTCATTTACACTTTATTAAGGCTGAACTGGTTGATGGTCCAAACTCTGTTGCACCTCCATTTAAATGAGCTACAGGACCTGCTACAGACAAACCGGGGGGGGGGGGGGCACGGCGTTAATTAAACTTAATTAATTCAGAAACTGAAACTGCCAGAAATCTTGTTTTATCTACTGGAGAAGAAACAGCATATTACCGCCCGGAATAATGACAGAAAGCCGGCGCTGCGAGTTTAAACAGAGCCCTTCATCAGAGCATGAATTCAACTAAAGACGTTTTAATTTGCGATAATATGAGAAGAGAGAGAGAGAGAGAGCGAGCGAGAGCGGCTGCCTCTCATGACGATAACATTGATGCTTATAGGCTCTGAAATAAAGAGACTTTTTAACTGGGAAGATTAAAAAAACAGGAACAAAATCAATTTGGGGAGTAATCTTCATAATGAGACAAGCAAACAAGACAAAAGAGCCAGCGACAGCGCCGGCGAGGGAATGAACAGAGAGCGGACCGCGGCCGCCGCCGACCCCCCCCCCCGCAGATGTTTGTGATGCAGCTCGCAGGTATCAGCGCTAACACTCAGATCACCCAGACACAGATGAGCGGCCGCCTTTCACTTCTTGTTGAAACAAATAGCAAAGAGGCTAGTGAGGCGAGACCGTGTGTGTGTGTGTGTGTGTGTGTGTGTGTGTGTGTTGAAGTTAGTTTGGCAGCACTTCTAACAATGTTGAGGCCCTCGGTGCTATCCAACAGAATGGCCCAGTCTGTCTCCACTCTATCTCAAAGAACCATATGCTTCTGGATAGCAAAGTGTGTGTGTGTGTGTGTGTCCATATGTCTTAGCATCTAACATCCAACATCCAAACATCCAGATGGTGAAGTGCCGATCGTCGACACAATGTTTCCCTCCGTCACCAGGAAGTAGCTTGAAAACCGTAAAAAGACGATAAATATTCATCATCGGGGCTTCGGGGAGCGACGGCGGCGCGCGCCTGACAACGTGTAAATGCGGTTACGTTATGATGGTAACACACACACACACACACACACAAAAATAAATAAGTAAACAAAAAAAGATTTTTGTTTGTTTAAATCCAAAACAGACTGAAGATGACATGGAGAATAAAAGAAATGGCGGTCTAAATAACCCAAAGGAAGGGATTAACCCAAGGATACGGTTTGCTAACAAACAAACAAACAAACAAACTAAATCCAGTCGTCCCCGTTTTACTTCTCATATTCTCATCAGCTGCATTTAAGGCGTTAAAGCCCAGATCTGTCCCGTTTAAGACAAGGAACCAATCAAAGCGTTTCCAGCTTCGGCCTCATTTCCTGCGTCTAAAGCTCCGACTGAGGCGAGAAAAAAAGACAATTCAGACTCTGGAAACGCTGAATTCAGGCGTGATCCGATGATTAGACTGACCTGTTGCACGTGTTTCGCCTTAATTGTTCATTTTCATATCATGTTCATGCGAACTGCCCGCTGCTCTGTGGAGGAGCAGGGTTAGAAAACAACAACTACAAGTTTAAATAATATAAAAACCAGCGTCTGCGTTACTGCCCCTGACCACCAGGGGGCAACAATGAGTTCAATCCGACTATAAAACGTCCCAAACCAACAGGAGGGGACAGGTGAATCATCCCTGATATCAAACTGACACACTCCATGGTGATTCACCGTGTCGAGGTGGCGGCGGCGGCGGCGGCGGCGGCCATATCGCTGATGTTTTGGTTCCAAGCCGAAACAGCTTTATCCAACAATGTCAGACAGAAATCTTGTTTAACGGTGTTATTTGTTGAATAAAACAGAAATATTGGTGCAACATTCACATAAAAAAGGTTTATTTTAAGTTCAGCTTTACAACTCACGGCATCAGCGGCCACATTGAATCCAGCTTTGTGAATATTTGAGTTCTATACCTGTAAACGGCTTAAACGTGAACGCGAACTGAAAGACAGAAGCCTTGTTATTATCATGGTGTTCGCCGAAAGATGTAAAACAATTTTTTCAATTTAATTCTACACCTAAAAGTGTTTTGAACAGCTGAATATGTTGCACAAATATTACTGAGAGTCATGAAATATGATTTCCTGTTTATTTTAAGGGATGAATAATGAATAAAAGGCTCGCTGTGGTGTGGAAA
Organism: Datnioides undecimradiatus; assembly: GCA_008933995.1. Lineage (NCBI taxonomy): Eukaryota > Metazoa > Chordata > Actinopteri > Lobotiformes > Datnioididae > Datnioides > Datnioides undecimradiatus. The sequence goes on along the minus strand of WARS01000028.1, from coordinate 1,420,642 downwards.
TCTGCACAGGTTGTTCAAAAATGCCACGGTTTGCATCCGAGGGGCAAACAAAGAAACGCGGGACCTGAACCAACCCGAGCAACGACCTGATTTCCATGAGTTTTATTACATTTTCAGGAGGTTATTGTGCTTTTCCCACTCGGCTCAGGCCTCACTGACCTCCCCTCTGCCTCATTCGCTTCAATATGAAACTGGCTCTGAATCAGTAAATGTCAGGAGGTTTCATATTATTTTGATTTAAAGTATTAAATTTATTATTATTGTGATTTTTATGAGAACATTTGTTATAAATCCTGATTTCTTTTGTCCTTTTTTTTTTTTTTTTTTTTTTGGCTGAACTTGTGTTTCGCCGAGGCAGACGGAGGACAGACACACACACAGCAGGTCCAGATTGAAGGCAGGGACGCCCTCTGCTCGCCGTCTGACCTCTACGCCAGGAAAAACAAAAAAACCCCAACAAAACAAAAGCTTACACACACACACACTGTCTGTCCGTCACACACACACACACACACTGTGAGTCATGTGTCATGTGCCAAGAGAGATGGTCAAACAACAACACGCAGCCACACACGGAGACAAAGACCCCAAACAGACTCACACAGGACTGAAATCAATGCTTTAAGTTTTGATTTTGTGCATTTTAATATTAAAAACACAAACTAAGACAGAAACTGAGACAGACAGGAGGCACGGTGTGAACGAGTTTCAGCCTTTAAAGCTTTGGATGGCTGGGACGTTGTAGTCTGACACGCTGTTAGAAAACTGGTGTTTTTGTGGTCTTCTTCTCTTCCGGAGCTCGTCAGCGGTCAGTCCTCGAGTCTGGAGGGACTCGAGCTCAGGTTTTCTCTTCCTGGAGTCAGAGCCGAGTTATTTTATGGATTAACCTGCGAACGAACTGCGAGTCAAGGCACTCGGTTTACAGATTTGCCTCATGAAGCTCAGCTGCTTCGCCCTGCTACTTTGAGCCACCAGCGCGTCGATTATTAAACCGTTTATACGCCACAATATTGTAATTTATAGCAGATATAACTGTTAATTAATGATTTAGCGACTGTATGAACAGATAATGAATCATAATTAAGTAAAATTATTTTAATTATTGGAAATGACACAATACATGTGACGCGGTACGGTACTTATCATAATTTACATAAAATTAGAAATATAGCTAAAAACACAGCTGTTGCAGGCTTTCAAATGTCCTTTATATCTGCACACAGCTAGTTTGACACTAGCTGGTCGAAAGTGTTAGCTGTTTTTTTTACAGTAGTATAGCATAAGTTTAAAATTCTGGTCATTACAATGTGTTATAAACCATTTATTAATTGCTTATAAATGGTAAAATGTTAATTACCCTTCCAGCTACTTTCTCAATTAGCTAAAGAACCTGCCGAGTCTATAAAATGTCATGAAAAATGAAAAATGTCCGTTAAGCGTCTGGTTTTTGTCAAATGTCTTGTTTTAATCCAGGCAATGGTCCGAAATCTGTAAATATTCAAGTCAAAACGATGTAAGAAACAAAGAAAAGCAGCAAATCTGGACATCAGAGGTGCTCATTTCCACTTAAAACTGAACAAACACACAGTTTGTCAGTCAAAGTACTGGTTCATGAATCACCGTTTCAGCGCTCTGACCCAAACTGAAACTACTAATTCAATGTTTTACTTCTTAAACTCAAGTTTTATTTCACTTTGTAGTTTTCCTCTGCACTTTAAACACGACTAGTTCGCTCCACACGCTGATCAAAGACCAAGTTTCACATGAAGCAGACCCTGAAGCGCAGCGTGGGCATCGTCCAGCACATCAAGCCGACATGTTCGCCTCTTTGCAGACGATGCCACTTTGTTCACACGAGAAGCTCAGTGAGAGTCAGTTCAGGTGAACATTGCAAGGTCACACGTTCTGCTTCAAGCATGAAGTTCCACTCTCAAACAGCTGAAGTGACTTTTCCACAGCAGACCTGATGCTTTCTCACAGGTTCACACAGGATTTACACTGATTTCATGTCTTTAAACGCAACCGCAAGCTCCCTTTAGACACACCGACGCACAGTGATTTTCAGTTTCACACACACATGCCTGGTCTCACACACTTAGCAGCAACCTTTGAGTGACAAATGCATCAGTGAGTGGTGTTTCACAGGGGTGAAAACCACACGAACTTCACGCTCAGGTCAGCAGACGCTTCATAAAAACATTTATGATGGATGAACTTTTCAACTTTCGCCACGCCGGCAGTGCTTTATTGTTGCAAAGACAGCTGGACTGAAATGATTAAAGTGGAGTTAAAGAAACATTAAAAGAAAAGATGTTTATTTATTTATGTGTTTATAGTGAGACATGGAAACAGGAGGAGATCAGACCGCTCTGCAGTGAAAGTGACTCTTACAGGGAAGCAATCAAAACGCTACTCAACAGTGGTTACACTGTGTAATTATAATGTATAATTATTAAGTTAAAGCTTGTCTAGTGCTTGTTTAATGAGCAGCTTAACATTACCATGAAAATGCTTAATTAAGCTGTGGTCACTGTTTTTGGAGATACATGACTTTTTTGGCCTTGGGAATAAAATATGTAGACATACATAGCATATAACTAAGTTAAAGTAACTTAAATGTATAAGTATGAAATATGAAATGAACATAATGTTGATTTTACTGATGGTTGAGAGCGTTTTTATGTTTATTTTAACTTATTCTAGTTTATTTTCTCTTGTTTCTTCACTGTGTTTTTAACTACAATCGTCTCCTCTGACTTTTTATTCTAACAAAGGTAGAAAAGCAGCCAGGTGAGCAGTGTGAGGGGGGTTTGTTCTAAGTGTTAAACGTTCATTTTAATGTTCACACAAAGTTTATTTCCAGATTAACGTTCACAGATGATGACAGCTGCGACATTAGCAGTCAGCCTTTGAGCTCGCGGGCTTATCGTGACTCCAGGTGTCACCGCTCGCTTCCAGGTGGTTCGCCGGATCCTGTCGCCATGTCTGAGAGGAAGCGACTGAAACAAAGCGTCTGCACCCTGATCTCTGTCTCCCTGTGCGTGTTTAGATCACAAACAAGGAGGTGAAGTACTGAGAGTCGACAGAGCAGCGTGCCGACTCCACTCTGTCTCCACCTGGGCAGCTAACGCTAGCTAGCAGCCGCCTGCAGATATCAGGCCGACGTGCTGTCACAGCAGGGGTCGAACCGGCGCGAACTCTCCCTGCTCCGTCTCTGCAGAAACTGATCATCGATGCAGACGTCGGCTCTCTGTTTGGATCAATCATCCACACGCGTTTTATGAATATGCGTAACGCCGACAGCCGTGCAGGTGGCGCAGTGTTTTCCATCATTAATGCTCAACTCAAGCTGCAACCAACAATCATTTCCACTGATTATTCTACAAACCATTTTATCACCTGCCCGTCATATTTTCCCATCGCGTGCATCTTCAAATGACTTGCAAAATCTAATGTTTACAATGACATAAAGCAGAAAAAACATACATTTTCGCTTAAATAGCTTGATAGTTTAATCAAATATCAAAATAATTGACAGTTAATTAACTTTAAAGCTCTCTGCTCAACTATCCTGCACAAAAAACCCTGTAAATTATGATTTTTCAATCATGTTTTAGTGATGGATCTTGTAGAAATAACGTAAAAAGCACAACAAAGCCACTGAGAAGCCATCTTTTGGCTGTAATACACGGCTCAGGTTTAAGCCTGGAGATGAATGTAAGAGGAAGCGAGACAAAGCAAAGGAAAAGGTGGCACAGGTGAAACACCGCGAGGCAGGAAGTGAGCGAACGAGGCGTGAGGAGGAAGAAGACGCTAAATAAAAACGTGTTTCGAGCTCCGTGAAAAAGGAAAAATGAGCTATTCTGTCGAAACAGATAATGAATGTTAAAACTATGCAAATGCCGAAAGTATCTGCATAAGTCTTCCTTAAACACAGGATTTTAAAATGTGTGAATGACTGTGTCGACGTGTGTGTGTGTGTGTGTGTGTGTGTGTGTGTGTGTGTGTGTGTGTGCGGGGAGGCTTATTTGTGTAGGATTTTAAGCAATTAGGACAGGAAACAGCGCCGCTGTTGCTTTGGCTTCCCTGTGGAATTAAACTATGCATCGTCAACAACACACACACACACACACACACAAAGAGTGAATTCCCACACTGACCGACAACACGGTCTCAGCTGTGAAACATCACATACACACACAGACACACACACACACACACTTAAACACACTCCCTCAACTTCCTCTTGACCCATTTCCCAAACACAACACACCACCTCTCTGTTTGCATCCCTCCATCTCTGCCTCGCTCTCTCCCAAAGCAGACCAGACCACTTCTGCTTTGTGTCACCAGATCAGAGGACACACACACACACACACACACACACACACACAGTTAATCAGTTTGTTTATGAGGCCAAAGGCACGCAGGGTAAAATCCCTCTCTCTGTCTTAAAGTAGTTGTGCGACACTGTTTGAGAGTTCAGGAGGTTAACGACTCCACTGTCAGACGGACACTTCTGCATTTCAGTTACTTTGGTTAATTAAGAGTTTATTAAAGCGCTGATGGCACAAAAACTGGGGTATTAGGGTTTAAAAAGACAGCTCGGGTGTTTTTGATGTGGGGCTGCAGGAGGGTCCTCTGTGCAGTCAGCGTGTTAGCTACAGCAGAGATAAGCAATGTCCTGCTGTGGGCGGAGTCAGCAGCAAAACTGATTTTAGCCAGTGAATAAATAAATATAAGTTGATGTATGACTAGGTTTACCTCTTCACATTGCCGTCAGACAATGTTTGAACGATTATATCATAAATTACATCTAAAACCACCAAACTGTCATTTTATTCAACAGAGCAAAGGAGTTGCCGGTCTGCCCCTGCCTCGATCTGTAAGTTTGCACGTTTCAAAACACAACAAAGGAGGCTGTGAATGTAAAATCAGCTCAATATGTTAATAGGATCTGTCTTAAGACACGTTATGTGTTCTTTTAAGAGTGTAACAGTTCATTTTCAACTGGTTCCAGCTTCTTATGTGTGTCTTTTATAAATATAAGCTGAACATCTTAGGGGTTTTTCAACTGTTTCTCAACATCTTTGGATGATTTAAGGATGAAAAGATGAATAATAATCATTACTTAAAGTCCTACATGTCATAATGTCGTGACCTTAACCTGGTGTTGCCTCAGATACTTGAATGTTGCCCAATATGTCCGTGTTTTCCTGTTTCCCTGTGCCAAAAAGCGATAAACTGTTTCTCAGATATGAGCTGAGGAGCCTGTTTATCACTTCAACTTCAGATAAACAGACAGACCTTTAACCGCCCTTTCACCAGGCTAACATCAGCTAGCTTCAGGCTAATTCACTGCACCTCTCAAAGGCTACTGACGACATTTAAGGGGGAATGTTTTCTTGCGTGCACAAGTTCTGAATCGACGAACACCTTAAATGTCGACATAACAACGTGCCTGACGTGCAGCTTTAGCCGTGATTAGATGTGTTGATGCAAACTGAATTATGAATAAATAGTAATTCCTCACTTGTTAGTGCTACACTCGTGCTTTTAGGCACTTAACACCTTTTTATCATTTATTAAAACAAGTTAAACTTTCAAGTGTGGCTTTAAACACAAGAAGCTGTGAGAAAGCAGCTAAGATTAGCAGAAAGGTGATTTACACGGGGAATTATCTGATTGAAAAATGTCTGAAACTGCCCAGAAAAAGGTTTTATACACCTCATGAAAGCAAATGTTTGTCGTATGTTTCACACACAATCACAGACTGGTCAAACTGCGTGGAGCAATGCAAACTGGGAGGGTAATTTAACAAGTTTAACAAGAATTAAACGCACGGCAATTAGTTATTCGTGAGAAAACACTGGAACCGCTGGAAGGACTGAGGAGTTAAGAGGAGATGAAATGAGGACACAAGGCAAACAAAGTGGAGGTGGAAGGGGACGAGGGAGGCGAGTCGACCAGAGCTGCAGCAGTTTGTTTAACGGTCTGACAGGAAATGTTGAATCTGGCTCTATCAGTACGCTCCGATCAAGGCCGGCGAGACGGATGCGCTCCGAGATGAAGTGGAAACTAAATGGATCCATGTTGGCGGAGGAATTTCTCTGCTTACAGTGATGTGTTTGAGGAGGGGTGAAGAGATGGGAAATGAGAAAAAGACAGAGGGCACACAAATCGACGCTACGCCGACCCAAAACCAACATGTGAGCGTCTTTAACGTCTCCGAACGTTTGCAAGGATCTTTCTATCTCATGCTCCTCAGCTTCACCTCCCTCTTCTCCCTCAGTATCTCACCTCCTTCCACCGCCACCATCTCCCCCCGTGAAAACTCATTTCTGAGGGTTTATAAAACAGCATTACTTTGCAAGAAGTCTGCTGATATTCCTTTATTTCCCACGAGAAGCCTCACTGAGCACCGACCTGCCTCGCATTCACTTAACTCCACACATTCATAACCAGAAAGACGCCAAACGCACACCACAGTCCAGCAGCCCTGTTGGCCACATTTACACCATTTGTATGGATTCAGATGAGAAAATTAGCTTTTAACCTAATCAAAACCACTAATCGATCAATTTAAGCTTTAAAAGAGTCAAAATCTCAAATAATAAAGCTGCAATTCTTCTTCTTAATCCTCCATCACTTACACTGACAGTGCTTTGTAGTGAACTTTCAATGGCAGACAAAGACATAGTGGAAAATTTGAATCAAACCCTTTAAAGACGACTCATCTGCATTAAAACGGCTAAATTATATAGCACAATACAATAACTGCAATAGATTAGCTACAATCAGAGGATTTGAGAAGAAAGCCAGCGCAAATCATTCACATTTATTTTAGTTTCGGTGAACAAAAACATGCAAATTCACACGTAGCATGAAAGGAATGAGGAGCCGGAACAGGACAAAATGCAGGAAGCCATCTTGGATTATAATCTTGAATTACTGTTGTATAAACTGCTCCAATAAAGAGCAATGAGATACAAACTATGACACACAGTCACTGGCAAACCTGTGAGCTTGTGGTCCTGTTATCAACCAAGCTAATCAACACAGTTTAACTGACAGTTAGCGAGCTAGCTAATGCTTGCTAACTGCTTTTCCCACTGCTTTATTAACTAAATGAACAATACTGGACCCAACTGTACATAATCTCCTAACAATAAGCATTTATGATTTACTGGCGCTAGCATGCTCTCAGTTTGTTAGCATGTTAGCCATTAACTCATCAGCAACAGTCATTGACTATTTTGCAAAGTTGCAAGATCGATGCCTGCTGTGCCACTTTCTGGACAGAGGCCTTACAGTGAGTAACTGGTTATTGAAATTTAGCAAAACTGATCAATTAACTGCTTTATAACTAGTTTCAGTCCAGACTTTCACCCACATGCCCCTGTTTTATACAGAAACTAATGCTCTACAGTCACTAAAGTGCAAGTTTGGCAGCTTTCCCTCCAACATTAGAATAATACTGTTGACAAATGACAAAAAACTTAAAAGCAAAATTCCCCAAATATCTCCATCAGCCTTTAAAATGTCATTTATCAGACAGAGCTGTTGCAGAGCAGCGGCGGACGGCTGGCTGGGTGGGGCGAACACATCTGGTTCTGCTCAACGTGACTGACATTCCTCTGAGAACGAGGGAGTCCGAGAGGAGCGGGCTGGATGGTAACGAGCTGCCCTTTTAGACCGACGCCAGCCTCATCGAACCCCTCCTCTCCCACCGGGAACCTCCACAGATCAGAAGTTCGAGGTGTTGACCATGTAAACAAACTCCCACGATTTCCAAATCTGATGCAACCAAAAGGGTGTGGGAACTGGTCCGACGCTGCGCCCCTCGTCTCCGAGTTATGACTTTTCCACTGCTGTCCGTTAGTTCCCCCGACAGCTTCGGTGACTTCAGTGAATAAAAATGCTCTTTCCCCGTCTGTTACTCAACTTTTTCACTGTGTCGAACATGCTGGAAAATATCTCTGCAGCGTGGCTTCAGAGAATTTTCCTTATGTCGAAACTGAGCATCTCAGATTTTAATGACATTTCAAGAATTCCTTGATGAAACCTCTCAAGGTCTCGTCCATTAGGACTCGGGTTTAATGCCTCCTCTTAAAATGACTCAAAAACAAAGAATTTCTCCACAGTAACCCACCTAACGCAGTGATTCCTCCATTACACTGCGAAGTTTCAGTCAACTGGACGTCCTCAATGGTATTTAATTTTCCCAACTGTACCTGAACGTCCCACTTCAACTCAACCCTTTCTCTTATTTAAACATGGCAAAAGCCAACGTTTTTCAACCTGTACTCGCTGTGGTTAAGCCTAGCTTAGCTGAATGCTAATATTAGCCAGTTTAACGAGAACCAACCAATCACAGGTGAGCATAAAACTCTGCTCTGGACGTTGTCGTATTGACGCCATTAGTCATAACTGCTTTAGCACAAACACAGGTCAGACTCCAAATAACCACTATTTTAATATACTGCCTTCTAAATGTCCATAAATCATTAAAAACGTCTTGTTTAGTCCAAATCTCCAAGTATATTCAGTTCACATTGACATAAACTGAGGAAAAACAAGAAAACTTCATTTTTAAGAAGCTGCAGCCAGGGAAGTTTTGATTTTACATCAAAAACGGCTCAAATATTTAATTAATTATCTAATTAAGTAGCCGATTCGTTTCCTGCCAACCAGCCAACAAACTGAATAATGGACGGAGCTCTTGATGCTGCCTTATATTTATATTAAAAGCTGACTAACATCGCAATACATCTATTTCAGTATCTTTGTGGCCGTGGTCGTGGATTCGTCTCCTCAATATCTACTTTCTCAAGTTGCTCTGACACGGATCTGCCACCCCAGCATCAACACTCGGTGGAAACGCAGCCGTGAAATCGCGACTGATCGAGCCGCCTGGGTCACGGGGTGAACGTTCACGCCCAAACAGCTGCTTTCGGTTTGATCTCTCTTCATCGCTTGCATCTATTTGCAGGGGTAAATACGATCCATCACGCGCGCACAGGCCCTCCGTGGAGCTTAATCGAGCAGAAATGCAATACGAAAAACAATATTCCAAACACACAATCGAACATGGAGTCAAAAGACGAGGCTCCCTCCCGAAAAACCAGCAGCAGCAGTAAAATCACAACTTCTCTCTCTCTCTCTCGCTCACTCGCTCACTCTCCGTCCCTGCAATAGAAAATGAAATGCCAAGCCCGGCTAAGGACATAATGAAAAAGCTATTATCAGCATGAGCTTTCATCAGCACCGCATTCAACCATGTTCAATACAAACTGATTCTCTCATCTCGTGCTGTACCCATCTGAATGCTGGGATATAATAAAGGAGGTGAGATAAGAGAGGGAGAGGGAGAGAGAGAGAGGGAGAGAGAGAGAGAGAGAGAGAGGGAGGGAGAGAGAGAGAGAGAGGGAGAGCGAGATGGAGAGAGAGAGAGAGAGCGGGAGGGAGAGAGAGAGAGAGAGAGCGGGAGGGAGAGAGAGATGCTGATTCACTCGTTTGAAAACCATTTTATTGCTACGCTCGGTCTGACATTGATTCATTAATCCTTGGCTGTGAAAACACTTGTGGTTTTCAGTTTTTATCAGGACTGTGGGGTTTTTTTTTGTGAAGTTGTGGACTTGACTGCAGATTTATCACTCAATCAGTGGAGCTACGCTACTCTCTGCTCTGGCCAGGGTGTCCAGTGAAACCCGTCGTTCCCTTTTTGACACCAATGATGCGGCTTAATTTCTGTGTACTTATGAACCATTAGCTGTCGAGCGCAGTAGGAAAACTTCACTTTTTATTTTGAAGAAGTGCATCAGCACATTTACGGACAAGGCAAAGTTTTCACGAAACACACACACACACACACACACTCGCCGCCACAGAGGCCGACGTAATCAACCTCTTATTGTAGGAATCTGATCAAATCATTAGCGCCGCTGTGTGTTTACATACACACACACACACACACACACACACACACACACGCGCGCGCTCTCGTCATCTGTCGGCCATTTTCCCGCTTTGTTGAGTCTCCCCTTTCCATCTGTCACCCCACAGGCACTACTACTGTCTCTGCATTCAAATACACCCGGCTTCATACAATATGCAATGAAATATTGAATTATATATCCGTCATAATGCAATATTCAAACGATATCCAGCATATATTAAGGTCTAACGAGGAGGGGATGAAGTTGGGACTGTCAAGTGCGAGCTGTGCATCAAACTCTGAGAGGATCCGGAGACTTTCAGCTATAACTTGACTCCCAGCAGCTTCAAATGTTGTGCGAATACAACATTTAAGAGGTTGATATCATAAAACCGACACCTCTGCAGGGCTGTTATGAATCTGTGGTTTTATAAATGTCAGAAGGACGTGAAGGATATTATCAGTTTATCACAACAGTCGTCAAATTTGACGACATGACACTCACCAAAGTACAGTAATGGCCTAATTAGCAGTTACAGCGGGGTCCCATTACAGTGACACGTTTATGACACGCTATTTAAAGTGCTACAGACTCCCAAAACATCACAATTACACACAGTTAGTAGTATTTTAATCATCAGCTACACTGTCCCTTAAAGAAACAGGTGTAATAATCACTTATTTTTGTCAAATTCATTAAATATTACATCCTGATAAACATGAAACTTGATTAAAAACATCACCAATACAGTAGCTTTAACTGCAGCAGATATATAATCCTATTAAGTGCTACAACAAATACTAAGATATCAGATGCTCATGAGGTGCTTTTTACTTTGTTTAAATATTGTTAGCAGCAGGTAAAGAAGCTGTAACGATTGATGTCTGTCAGTAAAATGGACAAAATGGACAAAATGCAAGATTCATAATGGCAACTGCAATTAAACCAACCAGTAGGACTGAAAAATCCTGCTGTTATTTAACGGATCATATTGTTAAAATGTTATTTGGGATTAGACGATGACATTTTAATGAGTGAGTGCCGCTCCCCGCTTTGCAAAGTGAGCCCAGCACATGAACTGTGGTGCATTATGGGTTGTTTTTAGCCTCAATGTTGCTAGGCTAACAGGTTTCTCCTTGTCTTTTTTGAGTTAAGAGGTACAAAAATGCGACATGCATGTGGTTTGGTTGACACAGTCCTTGTATCACATTATTAAATCATGCATTTGTTCGTAATGTGGTCAAGTAAACATACAAATAACAATGGGACAGCGATGGGGATGCAGAGTTTCTGAATTAAGCTTCTAATCAACCTTTTCAGCTACTTAAGAAGTCATTTAACGGCTTTAATGGCTTGTGTGACGTGTTTTTCAGCCATTAAGGTTAATTCGTCACCTTTACTGCAAAAAGGGACCAGAGGCTGAACCAAGTGACGAAAACAACATTAATGAGTTGTATTCAACATGTCAGCCGCACCAGAATCCTCCTTATTACATATAAACGGAAGTATTTCATATTTTATACAAGACAGAAAAGGCTTCAAGGATGAGGAGTCGTCTTTAGATTGATAACATCACTGAAAGAAATTCTTGTTTTTCATCTGTTTCCCCTGGGTGTTGTGACAGAAATCTGAGAAACCAGTTGTAAATTTGTAGTTTTGGATGTTTAAACTCACGGAAACATAAAAATAATTTTAAAAAATAGATCCACGTTTAACCAAAGACCCAGTATTATCCCTCATGTCCACCTCCAGATGGGCCACTCAGAGCCGCGGCGTCAAGCTGCTGTCCAGCAAACCAACAACAATCACGCTTCTCTGCTGGATGGATGATTGTTCGCCATGTTAAAGCACAGGCTTCCAGTCTTTGTGCCACAGAATCACTCCTGCAGGGCAGATTCGGAGCACGGGAGGGAAATCGAGAATGCTTTTCTGTTAATCGAGCGGCTGTGCAAACACAAACACTCTGAGTGGAATGAAAGGGACGTAATTTCAGGCGCATGTGAGGGTACCTGTACCTGAAACGTGTGTGATTTGCATTTGAGGAGCTCTACATTTGTGTTTGCAATATGATTATCAGCTTGTGGTTTACTTGAGCTTGCACCGCCCTGATCTCATATAGCTTATGTATTATTTTCTGTTTATTTGTTTGGGGTGTTATTTATTTATCAGTTGCTGCTTTAGAGCTGAGTTTACTCATGTGACTCCTTACATGAGACTTCAACAAAGAGATGAAGTTTTGGGGCCCAGTGTAAGCAGCTGTTTCATCCGTCTGACAAAACATGTATTATTTATACAAAGGGGATGCAATTGATTGATTAATTGATTAATTAATTGATTGTTTATATGCAGAAGATGAGAAATTAGTGGAAAAGGCTTATCACACCTCAAATGTCTTGTTTAATCATCACATCAGGCCTCGAAAATGACTTCAACTTGTATTTGATCATCAAAATCATTGCCTATTTGTCAGCTAATCAATCAACTGGTTAATCGTTCCTGCTGCAGCATTAAATATCTGATCCTGACGATAATAAAGACGACAACATGGAGAAACCCTTTGCCTTCTTTTAAAAATCACAATGATGACAGGATCCCGGGGATAAATCTGCAGTTTTCAGATTCAGAGTTGTCAAAGTCTTCGTCTAAATGTGCATCACGTGCAATAATTCAGTCCTCGGCCCGCTGGACCGGATAAAACATCCATAGTGTTGCTCGTGTTCGCTGTGACGGCTGAAAGCTGTGATACTCAATCTGCATCGGAGCCTTTTAAAGGGAGACTTTTCTGGAGCAGGGGAAGGGACTGTTACAATTTGTTGACAGTAATACTGACAGTCTGTTTCTGTGTGTGTGTGTGTGTGTAGCTGACATTTTTGAGCCAGCCTTCACAGCTGCAGCTCCCCTCCGAGACGCACAAACACCCACACAGAAACAAAGATGCAAACAAGATGAACTTCCTTCCACAAAACAAACCCGAGCTTTCCTGTACGCCTCCCGGAGGAAAGTGGGAGTGTGTGTGTGTGTGTGTGTGTGTGTGCGTGTGTGTGTGTGCCGTGTGCACTAAGGTTTAATGTTTAACCAACATGGCGGTCAAAAAAAGTGATAAAAACAGTAAAATCTATGTTGATCATGCACCGGTTATCCACTGACATGACAATGCAAAGGTAATCAGGAGGCTTCCATCTTAATCGAATAACTTGATTATCAATTATTGCCTAATAGCACTGGCTAACTGCACTCCCACAGTAATTAATGAATCAATCTGCTATCCTTTGTGTAACATGCTTTCAAGTCATTAGATTTTTCCATAAAATGCTAGAAATCATATCAAATTTTTATTAATACTGGGTCTAAATTTAGTCTAAGCAGCCGATAAACAAAAGAATGACTTATAAACAGATTATTCAACCAGAACAAAACAATCTCATCTCAGGCTCAACTTTATAACCTTTTCCACAAGCTTTTGAGTTAAGACAAACACTGTGAACAAGATGTGGCTGAGAAACCCTGGTAAAGTTCTCATTAAGTGGTTCTTGTGCCAGAAAACAAACATAAATGGATGCAGTCATAACATTCACTGCAATAAAGATTAGTCATGTGTTATATTGTAAGTAAATTCTCGGTATAACTTTAGTTTATTTATATTTTTCTTTTGAATCTGACCTACTTTGTTCTGCCGCTCCTCCCTCCGTGCTTCAAAGCGCTCAGCTGTCGCCTCTTTTAGTGCTGCTGACTTTCTCCCAACAATATCCTGATTCATCTCTGCTTCTACACTTCATTCATTCAAACAAACATGCACATCATATCTGAGCTTCACTTCCAAACAGTCCTCGCCTTAAAAGGCAATATTCTTAAATATCAAAACACCACATACGTGCCAGTTAAAGACAACATGTGCCGTTTTCCTGCTCACGCTCTTCTAAACAGAACTATTTTGGGGGGTTAAAAGCATTCAGTGTTAAGACTGTAGGCAGTATCTGTGATTTGAATATAACAGGGTGTCATCTGCAAAGAAACAGAGTTCAACATATCATAAATTAAACTGCACTGAATCCTAAACTTATATGAGTTAATATGTGTTCAACAAAATGAAAAAACATTCAGTATGTGTCCATTTTTTAAAAAATACATACAACATAACACAAAAATATGAAGTTATTTGTGAAATTTTAGCTAAAATATGAACTAAAAATCATCTGAATCGTAAATTCTAAATATCAGTCCCAACAAAACAGGTCTGCTACTAAGGCTGTGCATTAACATTTTTACCAGCTATTTTGTTTAAATGAGAAACCGTCTAATCTATGAGGTAAACAGGATCACACATGGTACTCAGGGATTCATATTAATTCATAATCAATGCTACAGATACATTTCAGTAGGTACCACAGCAGAACTGAGGAGCTCCTCCAGTTCAAAGCAAACCAGCTGAGCCAAGACTTTCCAGCTTCTATAGTTTGTAGGAAACAGCACACAGGATCACTTTGAATAAACAGGGTTAAATATTAATAGCCAGCATGCCATTGTGGTGGAAGCTGCTTTGTGATAAACATCGGCACAGTTCCATAAATGCTTTATTATTACAGCTGAACTACTTCCTGTATCAGTGGTGCTATCAGGCTCGCCTTCCTGCGCGCTCTTTATCAGCCTGACAGCGTCCCGTGTGTTTACACTCACATACACACTGCAAGACTTCACACAAGAGGTTATTGTCTGCGTGTGCGTCTGTGTGTGTTAAAAGGCCAAATAATTAGGCAGCGGCTCTGCAATAGTATGTGTTGACACAGCAACTCCAGTTTAATGAACTGGTTTTTATGAGAATTTTATATGACACAGCCCAGAGAAGGAAAAGCGGGAGCTCTTTTGTCTGAGCGGAGGAATTTATCAATAAAACAACATGCAGCGTTAACTGCCCCACGAGGCTGTAATATTCATTACGCAACAGAAAAACTCGTGATTAAAAGTTGGTCTTCGTACATCTTCACCACTAGTGGAGGGGAATAAGACTTAAAAAACCCAAAGTTCAGTCTGGCATGTTCCTTTTAATGCCACAAGGGGTAATAGTCGGCGTACAGCGGTTCCCAGTCTCTGGACCGTGGACCAGTATCTGAAGAGTTGCTACTGACGATGTAATTTTTAAAAGAGAACTGAAAAATCACAATATAACTTGGTAATAACCTTTACTTCATCAAGGTTTCTGTGTGTTTTCATGACTGTTTAACAAGCCAACAGCAACAAAAACAGGAAACTGAGCTAGAATAAAAGCAGATTAGCATTAAATAAAGCCATTATAGTGTAGCTGCTCATACATCTGTTCCACTTTTGTAATGAACTAACACTGAGAAGTTTGGGATTGTGGGAGAGGTGATAAACCTTCAACACGTTAGCATGTTAGCATGCAACAACCCTCATAGCACAGGAATTCAGGCAGGTAGGAGCTGGACAAGGATCATCAAGAATCACCAGATTTATTAGGATGCATCCTGTGTTTGCTAATTTTCCATTCCTTAATGCATTTCACAGCCATTCGTCAAAGTTTACCCAATTTACTGGGATAATCTGTCGCAGTTTGATCCCCCCGTGTATTTCCTGTCTGCCTCTTCGTTATGATTTGATTGCCCCAAAATCTGACTGATGACTACAGCCGCGAATATTAGCTCATATCATCACTCATACATCGCACGTTGGTTCAGTGAGTAACAAGGAAACAGTATGTTGGAGGTATGCTGTTTTGAAGCAGTGTCAACATTACATAGTTATATAGTTGGTCCACCAGAGAGCACTTTGCGCACAACAAAATAAAAGACAATACTCCAGATTTTTGTCTAACTGAATGATTAAATGAATAAAAATCACCTCTGAAATAACAAAATTGGTCTCAAAAATCAGTCTTCGGAGGGGACTGAAAGCAGATTATCTATTGAAAGGACAGGGAAGCACTGAAAACAGGCCAGATTAGCAAAGAGGTGTGAAAAGGCCAAAAGACAGGAGAGTGAGTGTTATTTGTCTTTTACCTGTTTACAGTGTTCAGGCCTGTTGAACTCTGAAGCTCCTCAGTCTCCTACACAGGACACAAAAGCCACATTTGTTATTTAGCAGTTCGGCTAAATCTGAATTATGCTTCATTTAAACTTGTAAATCTCTGTAAAATCACTGCATCTTCAGACTGAGTAAATAACTTCATTAGCACTGATGCAAAACATGGAAACACAGACTCAGGACTGCTGGATTAAATCCCCAGGAGACCATTTCTGTCTTAGATCTGAGTTTTATTTTAATAAAAACAGCCGTCCCACAGGGTTTTAGGAGTGTTTCATCAGCCGAGTCGGTCAATTAGGGTTAAAACATGTAAATTAATGAAAGTGAAGCCATGAGGTACAAACTGCCATTTGAGAGAAGGTTAATTGTGCAGAGAAACTGCTGAAAAACTGAGGAGACGGGAACAGTGTGGAAGTCAACTTGAGAGGAGACGTCGCCCACACATTATATCTGCAAAATAGAGTCGGCCATGGGTGGGAAGCAGTGGTGGTGGTGGATGGGGGGTACTTGACAAAGTAGGACGCACACACATTCACACACACTGATGCTAATACACTTAATGGAGGCAACACTCCAGCCTCCAACTTTTTCTATGACTCAGCCTAATCAGACCGCCGCGGTCCATGTGATCTGGACCAAACTAATCAACCACCTACACCACCAATCATCCATGAGTCAGGGCACTTAACCGCACAGCCTGGCAGGGTGATCAACCTCAGATTAACGCCGTTTTAATTACCTCACTGCGGCCAATAAACGGGCTCATTTCACAGTGTCGACCCTGAACCGACTGCTTTTTTAACAATACTCGTGAATCAATATCACTTATATCAAATGTCTAAAGGCAGGAGCAAACAATGCTGAAGTTTAAGAGGAAACTGTTCAAACTTTTAATTTGGATGACTGAAAACTCTTTAGTCCTCTAGTTCTCTAAATGAATTGTCTTTACTAAGGAGGAAACAGACATCCTCCACAGAAAAGGAACAAAAAGGACGATTTAGTGCATAAAAAAACTCTGAATACTGATTTTAGGGTGGAAATTATTATATATTGCCAATATGGCAGCTGATACAACAAAAATGTTTAAATTGATTGAAAATAGTCCTTTTTAGGTGAATTATACAGCAATTTTATACCAATATGACCATTAAAAGGTACTCAAAAAGCTGCTTTCTACAACAAATAACCTAAAAATTAAAACAAATTCAAGTTCAATATTCTTTATTTAACTTTATAGTGACATTTAACCTAATCTAAAGATAACGCTACTAACAAATAAACATATTTAGGATCTCATCAAGACCACAACATAATTAAAATAATTATATAGTAAGGGTATTACAAAAATGGTTTGGAGGATTTTCAGTATATTCCTTTTTCATTTGTCATCTATAGTTATCCAGATTGTTAAACGTTATGTCTTTAGAGAAAAGGTGTTTTATGGTGCCATCAATGAGTGTTGAGTTTCCACGTTTGCTGAGTTGATAATGAAAGGTGATTGGTCCGCGGCACGTCTAGCCCTGACGTCTGTTGCCTCAAACAAAACCCATCAACTCATGATAAAACAACCAGATAATCAAGAATGAAGACCACGAAACATTCCTCGTCCCCTGTTTGAGTCGTGTTCTCGTCTGTTCCTCTGCCAGCAGAGGACACGACGCCCCCTGCACAAAGTCAAACGACAGTTGTTGGAGGGATTTTTAACATGTTCGCTCTTTAATTAACTGGATATTATGCACCAATGCAACCATCTGCCAATCAACCCCATGTCTATCCAGCAGTATATACAACCTTCTGTATCACAGCACAGAACGTCCTTGGGACTTTAATAAACACTCCGGTATTCAAGAGCAGCAGCTGTACATCTCACCAGCCTGCGAATCGCTGAAATGTCATTTGTAAAGAAGCGTTTGTGTTGAATAGCGTATTATATACATCATACACTTTCATGTGCTTCTCCAAATAGATCCATATGGAGAAAAAGAAATATTTAGAAATGAATGATAGAATAATTAAATGGCCCACGATGGAGGACAAGCTGCTATTCAGTCTTTGAAAGTGAAGCTTGTCTGATCTCAAAGTGTCTTTACGCACATTTGAGAACAGGCAGCAAAAGCAGAGCTAATGAAAAGAGCGCAAATATTTCCTGTAAAAACAGGAAGTTAGCCCTAGCTAGCGGTGCTGTTAGCTGCCTGGGAGCTCTGATGCCAACCAATACCACCCTGACAACAGGAAACACCAGTACAGAGGTGGTTTTCTTACCTCATTTAGCTCCTAGCACCCTGAAGCTTAGTTGTACCATAGAACAACCAGCTGCACAGCTAACTGAGCTAACTAGATAATGGGAGCTACAACTAGCAGCAGTTGGGCATTATCTTAGCAACAAGAGAAGCTAGCTGCTGTCTCTCAGAAGAAACTATGAATTGCCAGTAGATAAGTTAGCTTATGGAACAGCCAGCTGCATGGCTAATTGAGCTGAATAGCTAATGACAGCTACAGCTAGCAGTTAGCTGTTACCTTAGCAACAAGAAAAGCTAGCTGCTGTCTATCAGAAGACTCTATGAATTGCCAGAAGCTATGTTAGCTCATAGAACAGCTAGCTGCTTGGCTAATTGAGCTAAATAGCTAAGCTAGCAGCAGTTGGCCATTACCTTAGCAACAAGAAAAAACAGCTGTTGTCTATCAGAAGACTCTATGAATCACCAGAAGCTATGTTAGCTCATAGAACAGCTAGCTGCTCGGCTAATTGAGCTAAATAACTAATGGCAGCTACAGCTAGCAGCAGTTGGCCGTTATCTTAGCAACAAAAGAAGCTAGCTGTCTGTCAGAAGAAACTATGAATTGCCAGGAGTTAAAGGAGGGAAAACTTAAACGTTACCATAAAATATGATCCAGATTCATAAAACACAGGAAAAACATAGCTTAACAACAGGAAGTACCAGAGAAGGAGGCAAAACTAGGACATTTTTACAATTAATATGATCAAATTTCACCAAAAATCTGTAAATAAAGTTATAAAAGTGAGTTTTTGTAACAATCAGTGCAGAAAGCATTTAACTGCAAAATTAGTATAGCTACGCCCCTGAGTACAGAATAATATATGATAATATGAACATGTTTTTTTTTGGGAAAAACATAATAAATTTTTAAATAAACATTTTTGCCATTATTTGGCCAAATATTTGTACATAATTTACATATTAAGCTAGATATCTAATTGAATTTCATGGAAAACTTTAAAGAGCAACTCAACACCAGTTTTGGTTGACACTTCACATTGCTGCAGTGATGTAGAAGAGTACTCCAGTGCGCCGTGACATCACTGCTGGGTGTGGTCAGAGGTCAGTGAAATGAGCACCATCCTGCAGCTCAGTGTTAAGTTGCTATGTAAGGTTACCGCTGGTTTTCACAAAAACCCCTGGTGGGTGTAAAATCCAATAAAAGAAGGAGTCAACGCTGGCATTCTTGGAATCTCCCCCCCTCCACCCACGCTGTAATATTGATGCTGGTATCGAATGACGGTTGCAGAGAGTGTTAAGAAATGGGAGTCAGGTTAAATGTATACACCCGGATAAGCTGAGGGAACACCAGAGAAGAAACATTATGCACACCCTGGATGAAGAGAAAGAGATTTAGGTTTAACATGCTGCACGCTCTGAAAGCTGCATATACTGTAAACACACACACACACACACACACACGGCTCTGCTGTATGACAGATGGAGAACCAGAGTCGAATGCTGTGATGTGATTTGCAGGTTGATGTGTTTTTGCTGGTGGAGTATTCCAAGATAGTTTATTACACACTGAGTCTTTTAAATCAGTGAAAACACACACACACACACACACACACACACACACACACACTCATACAGAGGGAGGAGAGCAGCCTTGTAAATCAGCGGTGCTGGCTGGTTCTTATCTGAGAAATGCCAGCTATGAAAGCAGGGCGGTACGGTGAGCTGACGGCTGTGCAGCTGAGCCTTCTCTCCCTTTAGTGACTCGCGTGGAGTCGCCGCCTCATCGAACAGCAGCGAGGAGGAGGAGGAGGAGGAGGAGGAGAAGGAGACGAGCTGCTTGCCAGGTTGAGGTAACAACAGCGCTGCAACGTGCAAGTAATGATGAAACATTATGCAACAAAACTGTATGCCTAACTAATGTTTCAACAAGGATTACAGCGTGACGTCACCAGCTGAGTCGTTGCTAAACTGGTTGGACTGGTTACCTGCTCCTCGCTCTAACACAGAGAACAACAAAGGTTAAACAGCCCCTGTTTTATCTCAGATCTCAGCAACGTTACACTGTTTCTGATTTACTCCCAAGCAAGGACACATGAGAAGTTGCCCTCCAGTGCCAGACCACAGGTTTTTACCCCAGGTTTGGCAAAGCTCAGTGTACATTTCACCGCAGATAGACGTCCCTTCATGCGCTGACGGAAAAGCGTTTCGCTCAAATGAATCAGCCTGAACTCTTTTGACACAAACCTGGATCAATGTGCGGCTCGACAAGCTGTCGCTGGTCTTTGCTTCTAAAGTTTTAAATTAAAAAAAAAAAAAAATGGCAGCAGTGTTTTTGGAAAAAAGTCGAATTTCTACTCAAGATAAGCAAATGTGATGCAAGAAAAACTGCAGATCATGTACTGAACAGTCTTATCTCATATCTACTACATATATACACTAGAAGTATTATAACTCAACAATATGACGTTTTTAATATATTTATTTATAGTTTTTAGAGCATAAATATGTTTTTGTACCTTCTCTTATCAACAACATCCTCAAAAGCAAAGTAAATGAGAACCTTGCACACATTCATAGAACCATAGTCATAAAAAGTAACTACTATGTTAGGCAATGAGATTTAACTCGCTAACCACAGAGTCTGCTCATGTTTGGTGCTTGGCGGGCGTTTTAAATCCCAATGTTGTTGTGTTGTAGTTCTACTTCTCAAATTGTGAGGATTTGCTTGTTTAAGATCGCTGTAAATTTAAATATCTTTAGTTTTCAAACTGTTGGGTGGTGAAATCTGCTGGTTTCATGAGACCGCACAAGCTGAGGATTCATCTCGCCAGGCTTCATGTTGTAGTTGTGGCCGAATGGCTGCAGTTTGAACCCGTCGAGGTCCTAAAAGGAACCACGACTTATAACAGTGACGACTGCAAAGCGACAGCTCCTGAAGAGGTTAGCATAGATGCTGCTGTAGCATCAGCATTTCTTCATTATTAGAAGAGCAAAGAACGGCAATGGAGACCTTTCGTTTTCCTATTTCGTGACATTGTTTCTGGATCTGATTGGTTGAACCCACGATCAGATGGATCTCAGAAGGTTCTGTGAACAAACCATCAGGACGGGAAAGTCGTTTACGTCGGGTCTACTTCTTGACATCGACATGATTATGAAGACAGCTGCCGGTTGCAGCCATAGACTCAAGATAAACATCCACAGAAACATCTAAAACTCCTGCAGCTTGATCCTAAACACATCATGTTTAGACGACTGCCTCCTCACACCTGCAAACACTGTCACATCTAGTGATGACTGCATGTGTCCTGCAAGCTCCAACTATCAGCTACTGGCAGAGTTTAAATTAAAAAGCAACAATCATCTGTTGTTATTGTTATTATTATTATTATTATTAATTATTGAAAAACTCTTTGTTTTCTGCTCGCCAGCGTCTCCAAAGGGATCAACTTATCTGAACACATAATGCAGAAACGTGGCAGTTGCCGTAAGAGAGCAGCTCACAAAGCAGGAAACACCGTGAGGTTGTATTAATAAGCATTTTAGACTCGAGGATTAATTAACAATCCGTTTTTTTACTTTAAGGCAAATTTGTTGTGTTTTGGATTTTAAAGTCTTCCACGTCAAACTCTCTCCCTCACGTCCTCGATCTGGTTCACGCTCCTTGTTTTCCCCCTGAATCTCTCCTTCACAGCCTCAGTGTTACAGCTCAAACTGTGTGGTTAATCCACTGTGGCATGGTAAAGGCTGCACACACACACACACACACACACACACACACACAGGTCCGTGCCTGCAGTGGAAGCCTCGCAGACATGGGATTTCCTTTCACATCCAATTGAGACCAAAGAAACTTGGTGAGAAGAGCATGGAAGAGATAAGCTGCTAACACACACACACACACACACACACACACAAACATCTGTGCAAATATCAAACCAGCGTCGCGCGCAAACATCAATAGCCTGAACACAATGTTAACGTGATATAACACGCAGCTTATAAACCCCCCAAAGAGACATCAACTGTACACAAAAACGACCACCCTCTAC
This sequence comes from Datnioides undecimradiatus, assembly GCA_008933995.1. Taxonomy (NCBI): domain Eukaryota; kingdom Metazoa; phylum Chordata; class Actinopteri; order Lobotiformes; family Datnioididae; genus Datnioides; species Datnioides undecimradiatus. The sequence goes on along the minus strand of WARS01000028.1, from coordinate 1,398,376 downwards.
CCACCGACACACACACACACACACACACACACTTCTTCGTCTTCTTCTGTAGGAGTTATGTAGACAGGAATTTGCTGGGACGTAATTACAATGTGGAGTCTGAGCAGCATCCGATTAAGATCCAGAGGTTTTTATGGCAGGCCTTTGAAGAGCTCTGAGCGCTAGCAGCATCAACCTGGAACGGGAAACCACACACACACACACACACACCACAGAGACTAAGGCTTCTTTCTGGATTGCAAACAAACCAGGTTTCCAATGCAAAAATGTGATTACATTAGGAATACACTGCCAGACACGCTGATGCACAGTCGGCTGTCACTGACTGTAACACATCCCACTCCTGCTCCCATCTCAGTTTGCTGTGAAGATGTTTGATAAATGCAGCAGCTTCGAAATACCAAGAATTTTCAAGCAAATCCTGGAGAAAGCAGCTGTAATAGACTAAAGCAACATAACGCTTTTGTTAAAAGTGGCTGGTGTTGTTTTATCCTGATCTGTTTGATAGCCGAGAGTGGAAAGCATGGGGGGGAAATATGGAAGATATGCAACACAGATACCAGATCGTATCAGGGCCCAGGATATTGTGACCACATGGACCGTGCCACAAAACCACCGGTGCAACCCGCCGGTAAATCAGCGCTATCTATGTCGCAACGCTGTGAGGAATACAGAATGAAACTTAAAGCTGCACTGTTAGATAAACAATAAATCAAATGGCTTGCATGCAAACTGAAAGAGGTTTCTCACAGAGACAAAGCCACAGAGCGTTATCGTCAACACTGCAGCTTTCTTCAACTTTACAGAGAGTTTTAGCGTCTTTTAGTTTGTTGTTTTGGTTCAAACGAGCCTATTTTCAGCAGAGTACGGCTCTAAATCATCAGCTCAGCATCAGACAACGAATTAAAAAGGTTAGCCACAAGCTGGTTAGCACCAGAGCCAGCTAGCTTTGTCCGGAGATGGTGGAGAACAAACCTGAGCTAAAAGAGTGAATACCAAACATATGCTGCCAAAGTGTGCTAACTGAATGCTAATGCTGCAGCAGGATCTACAAAAACTCTGAAACAAGTTCATGGTTCGACATTTTCCAAATGCAAGATATAAATAAAACTAAACAAAATAGAAGAACTGCCTTTTGATGCCAAAGCTGCATCATGTGATCACGTGTGAAGGTGTATTTCTATTTTCTAGGTGAAGCTTTGTGTGAAGTTCGTGTTTCCCTGCTGTTACCATGGTTACAGCTCATCTGTTTACCCTGATTACACATGACATGAATGATCATGTTCCCGATATGTAATCTGCTTCTTTCTGGACAGAGTAAACAACAAAACGTGTGTGTGTGTGTGTGTGTGTGTGTGTGTGTTTTCAGTGGAGTCACATCCACTGGATAGCTGAAGTTTTAAGAGTTTCTAGCAACTGTACATGTTGGAAGAAGTGACGGTTGATATAAACATGAGTGAGAGTTGGCTAAACTCTATATAAATTGGCCTAAAGTTGGTTTCAAAGCTAAAATGATGGGAATGAAAGCTTGATATTACTCTTCCAGGGACAACTAATCAATAAATCACCCCAATAATCCCAATTTAACACACGACCAACACAATCCCTGCCTTTTATTGGACTATATGTTCAGATGTATCAAAACATATGAGTGTTTGTGCCTCCGATTGTACTTTCACCAACTTCCAGTGCAGGAAACTGACTGGTGCTGTGTTACAGAATATAATACACCCTTCACAACCTTACACTTTATTGGCACATGAGGCACGAGGGCTAATGTTCGCATGAAGACAGGGGAGAGTGTATGTGCAGGAAGCAAATGTAATTACCGGAGTTGAGAACTTTCCAGTAGGTGCTATTGATTTTCTATGGCGCTGGAACAAGTTTAGAGAGGCAAGAGGGGAAAAAGACAAAGTGAAGCTTTAAAACCAGTCTTAAATCCAACATGGCTGCCGGTAGACAGAACCGGGGTTGTCCACCTCTGATATGATGGATTACATTCATTTAGGTTTGGGGTTATTAATACAACCCTGGTTCTCTGCGGGGAAATCTTCAACAAACTGATCCTAGATGTTTGTTTCAATGGGGATTTATGTGCAAAGTTTTGATCGTTGTTTCGGTGCAAAAACACCAAATATGTGAAATACGACTAAGACCTCATCCGCAGTTAATGTCAATCTGGAGCCAAAACACATTAAATCATAACAAATCAGTGTGTTTTGCTGCCAGTCAGACACATTCATGACAAATCGCTTAATAAACATTCATCCTGGAAGTGAGTGACTCATAAATGCAGTGTGGTTTTCCACAGGGGCAGTGAGTCAAACAATCTATATTTCCTTCTATTGTTTTCATGAACAGTACAAACAAACAGTTGATTCGTCTTAAGAAGCACGTTATTTGCAATATATCAAAATAAAATCAGAGTTTGCAGAGGCTTTGAAAAGGTTGGAAAACAGTTATTATATAACTCTGTATCTCGTGTGAGTATCTGATATGTTAATGTTTAACTGTGAGTCTTTGGTTGTTAATTCTCCAGAGATCACACCTTTATACTTCATATTACACTGGTGTTGTAATCTGGATACACTACTGCATCCTGTCTTTGTGTTTCCACCTGACATATCTAATGTATGCTCATTCCTATTGTATTTTGAATATGCGGCAAATCAGAACCAGACTCCATTAAGAAATCATACAATTTTAAGAGTTCTTAAGTTTAAGGAAACTTATGAACTTTATGACAATTTGTCAATGACAATTTCTTAATTACTTGTCTCCCGTAGTTAATTCGGCAGCTGTGACATATCACGTTTTTCTTTCTTGTTATGAAAATATATATAAAAGTGTTGCAACGCCGACCTGCAGGCTCCTCTGTGGCCAGATTAATGATATGTCTTGTTAACAGCAGATCAGTTGCACAGCTGAATGCTCCACACTCTTATTTCTTACTGTACTACTTCACTTTCTCACACAGTTGCTGTTGAAAAACTCATCTTTTGGCTACTTTGGCACAGAGAAGACATAAAATCAGTGATTAGAGGTGTCGCTTTCAACCTCTGCTCACTTCCTGTCCCTCTAAATTTGAACATTATGTGAAAAACAAACATCTGCATCAACATTTATCTTGTCTGAGGATGCCCGAATGATGTAGAGATTGTGTTAAAGATCTGAATACAAAGCACTACCACGCTTGCATTTTAAAAGCAGGTGTAACTGAGGTGTTATTGACTTGTTCTGCTGTTCCTGCTGAGCAAGACAGGAAACAGCTGATACAAACAAGCCACAGTCCGTCTGGAAATTCACATTTTAAACCCTAAAATCACCTTAAAATAAAATAAAACAAACAAAAATCCCTGTTATGTCGCTCTGGACTGTGCTCTGCTGTAAGGCTCCACCGCCACAACAAAGAAAAGCATTTGTAAGCCACAGTTTAGAGAAACCCTGCTGCAAATACCACAACACTGATCATCAGTCCTCGGAGAGCATGAGGAGTAATTTACCGTTCAGAGAGAAAAGTCAGCAGACGGAGGAAGTTTCACCCTGAAACTAAGCCTTAAAGGGAAAATCCAGCCTATGAAAATGCTCATTATGATGCTTAGATTCACTCAGATTGAACAGAAATTAAAGGTATCACACAGTAAACAACTGATCTTGGTTTTGTGGGTGGACAGACACCGTTCGACGCCCTCTCAGAGGTTGGATTTTAGTGTCCTGTCTCGACGTTTAATCTAACTGACATTAATACGTGCTGTGCTCCGGCCTTAATGCGTTCTTGAAGTTTTACAGTCGGTTTACAAGGTTTTCTGGTGTCAGTAAGGACAGTTTGACACAGCTTACAAGACAAATCAGGGACACTTTGAGATCATCTCCTGCTCTGTAAAGCTGGCTGAAATGACCGCCTCCAAAATGATTTTTGGATATTTTCAACTGCTTTAAGTCGGGGCCTCAACTGACCTGCGGTTAGGTCTGTCAGATCTCAACTAGAACACAGTAAATATGTAATTACCACCAAAGGCAACATGCAGCTGAGGCTGATGGGACTTTTGCAGGTAATTTCACCAAACTCAGTATCAATACAGCCAACATCTGTTATGATAGCTGTCGTCACCGTCGATGTAAAGTCAGAGGATCACTAAAGTAAACTGTTCATTTTTCAGCTCAGTTTGGTTTTAATCAGTTATTGGTTGATGTTAAAAGTGGGTGGGACGTCATGATTGACAGCTAAAGTGGGCGGGACCTCTAGACCTGCAGCTCCACTACTGCACAGACTCCAAATGGCGGCACCATCAGTCGTAACACATTGGCTAGATTCTTGTACAGCCGCAGGAAGTAAAGACGTGTCGGCCATCTTTATTTACAGCCGACTATCATTATAAATTTCATTGCAAGTGAAAAAATGGAAAATAAACAAAAGGTGGTTTAAAACTGAAGCACAATGTGAAGACGTGACGAACACCAGGACCTAAAGGTCAGCTTGGGAGGAAGTCTGATCATGTGGGTGTTTGTTTGTTCAGCTTAATGCTGCTGCTTCAATATTATTGCACATTATAAAGAAACTACATCGGCAGCATGGAGCACTGGTACCAACACTCGACACTCAGGGGACGCACTGAATGACTAATGTATAAATTCTTTAAAAGTCCTGTCGCACTCTTTTAAGAAGGAGACCAAAGACTTCAGGATCAATAAGAAGAGGCCCGGTGTGATTAGCTTCCACAGAGCAGATCACTGGTAACCCACTCCAGATCAATGTTAAGCTCCTGGAAGAACTCCTTTTCTTTGATGGCAAAGAAAGCAAATCAACACGCTGCTGAATATTCCTCCTGCGTGTTAGCCACCAGCAAACAGCAGCACTCCGACGTGAAAACAAAGACTTTCTGTCTTTTATACGCAGTTAAAACTGACTCAGTCGTACGCCGAGGGGGGACAAACGAGCATTTCTACAAACAAAAGACAATTCTCCCTCATACATGAAAGCAAAGACGTCGACACGGGAATAAGAAGGTGGTGCGTCATCGAAACGTGACGTCTGACCGCACCGGCGCGTTTCATCACGCGTCCCTGGCGTTTGCAGCTTCTGACTCCGCCGTTGCCGTTATGTATCATCAGGCTCCGTTGAGAAAAGAGGCAAATCCCATAATCCTCAGAGAGAAAAGAGGCAATAAACAAAGTCTGAGCAGGAGGCTGCAGTGAGTCAGCAGAGGTTACGAGCTGCAGAAGAGGCAAAGACACAAATTTATAATAAATCTGCTCTGTATCTGTTTTCATTTACACCTTATAGACCTGCACACGAATCCTCGAGGGAACACAACGATGCTGCAGGTAGTTGAGATCTGTTAATGCTGCCTGAAGCCCTAAATCTGATCACGATTTAATATCCGGGGCAAAAAAAACAGTATTTTCTGTGTTAACATAATGAAGAAAACCCTGTGATCACAAAAACCTCAAAAACAGCTTTGTTATATATGGAGTTATTTTGTTATGTAGGTGATCTAGAAACCATTGCCCATTTGGTGGTTTGATAACAAAAAGCAAAGCCAATTTACTCATTGAAGTTAGTTTAATCGTAGCTCTACAAAGGAAATATCAAACATTATTGGATTAATCCAGCTGATCTCAAATGATGCAGTGAAATCTGACGCTATATGGTGAAAAAGCTTCAACAAACTCCAATTAAGACACTTAATCAGGGCTTTTTCCTGCCATTAATAGATAATAGCTGGTTTATCTTGATGTGGATCTTATTATTATAGTTTTAGCCATTAGTTTTATCAGTTATAATAACGCTGTGATGCCCCAAAACAGTGAAAATCCCTTAACAAAGTCTAATAGAGGATGAATCACATTGCATAGTTTTCCTGTGCATATACAACTACGGCAAGCGTGTGGGGTCAAAGTTAAACCATGTAATTTACTGTTAGAATCAGGTTTTCTTTTCCAAACTCAGTCTCAATAACCTTCTTTCAAACTTGTTGCTAACTTGATGAGCACAATATTAACCAAACCTACAAAAATAAGACCCAAGTTGTAAGAAACCAGAATTATCCTGCAAATTAAATTAAAGCTGTGGCTAAAACTGAGATCCTGAGCAGCTGAAGGCACATCGTCCTACTGCCGAGACCAACGGAAACACCAAGAGACAGAGGAAACAATCCAGGAAGAAGGTCCCTACAGAGGTCATTTGTTGTTTGCAGTGGTACAGAGAAGTGCATCTGTTCTTAATTAACTCCTGCTTCGTCATAGCAGAGCCATGCAGAGACCTTAGGGGCTTTCCCTCGTTCCAGTGTACTGCTCTGTACTGCGTTAGGGGAGTGGACATCCAGAGAGCACAAAAACCCAAAGATGAAGAAACATGGGTGGGAAACGCAACACAACAGCACCACAACAACAACCGACAGACAGAAACCCTAAATAAACTGGGGAGGGATGATGTTTTTTACGGTAGGTAAACACATGGATGGCGACACAGTGTTCATACTGTCTGCAGGATCATGTTCTGACATTCTGACATTCTGAAAAGTAAAAAGTCCCTAGAAAGTCGCCAAAGGAAGAAAACGCCAGACTCCAGAGTCCTGAGATCAGCTGTGACCAACAGATGTGTTTCAACTGCTGCTGTCAAGGATTCAAAGATGGAAATCAAGTGTCCGGTCAGTCGTTTAGACTGAATTCTACTCAGGACACGTCATCAAAGATAGGTATTAGGATCTATCATTTGGGGACCATGAATGTTCACAGCAACCTATCCAGCTGTTGTTGTCTGAACTGATCATCCCGAGAGCAGCTAGCACAGTTAAAAACACCCAATTTAACCATTTTCATTTAATTTTAGTTGCAGCAAAGTCATGTTTCGCCAACATTTGGCCAATTTTAGCACAAAATCTAATTTTTATTTCTCCAAATAAGGTCACCAAAGAAGCAGAAAATTACCCCCATCATCAGAGATTAGGATCTATCACCTGGGGACCATGAATCTATTTGTATATTTTCATAAGAACACATCCAAAGTGTTGGACAAATCATCCCTGGCATGGTTAAAATGACTAAAATCACCAAATTCAAGCATTTTGACTAAATTTTAGCTGAACTAAAGTCATGGTGCACCAACGTTTCACCAATTTTAGACTGAATTCTGTTCAGGAAACACTAAAGTGTGCTGCCGTTTTGCAGAAAATGTCAACATTTGTACTGAAACGTTCATATTGTATCCACGCTAGAGACCAGAAAGTTAAATTAACACCCCTCTATGCTATGGGATCTACTAAGAATCCCTTTGGTTTGCGCAGCTGATATATACGCGTTTAGGCAAAAGCTTTCATCAGGGGAAAATAACGGTGTTTGTGCTGGTTTTGAATCATTATCCACTTATTCAGCATCCAAACAAAACACTGAAAACCCTGAAACAGCCAGTCTTTGCTCAGTATAATCACGGGCTCGTTTTCAAGGTATCTGGTAGACAAAACACCAACTCAGTAGTAATTATCTCCATCCTCTGTTCAGCCGGACAAAGAAAACCACAGAGGAGTGTCAACACGCCTGACCTCCGGGTTTATGACTGAGCACACAGACGCATGTTTACAAGGGAACAACGTCTGAGTATTATCTGGCACACAAAGGCTCCTGCAGGGAGACGTCGTCAGGGATCACTCGGGGGGTCCTCGAGGGTCGCGACCCTTAACTCCGACAATGAACCGACGGTCTGCCGAAGGAGAGGTCAAAGGTTAACTGGCAGGAGTGTCTGGAGCGAGGACGGAGGCCGTTTACATTCAAAGACGTGTCTTAGCCAGTTGTGTTTGTTATGTTAAACAGCTGGTACCACCTTCATAAATCAATGTAATTACAATCAACAATGGTCGTTTTGTAAATTTAAGATAATTTGAATTCACTATTTGATGAATTGACTGGTCCATCAAAAGAAACAGAACAGCTGGTTGCAGCTTCTCAAATGTGAGAACTTGTATATTTGAAGGATCCTGGGAAGCAATTAAATAACTATATATTACAATGAACTAATTAACAATGAATTAATTCATTAATAACAGGATTGATAATGAATACACCTTTAGTTCTGCCTCTAGCTGACAGCGATTTTAAGGATTTCAGTTGGTTTAAAGATCATTTTAACTTGAGATTGGGTCAAATTTATTCGTATTTCCTTATTTTTTTTACACTTTATTCAAAAACCATCTTATGAATATACATTTTTATTTAATTTTAGCTGACATAAAGTCATGTTTCACCAACATTTCCCCAGTTTTAGACTAAATTCTAGTCAGGAAACAGTAAAGTTTGCTGTTTGTTAATTAAAAGCTTTCTGGAGGAAATCTAGTTTTCATTTCTCAAAATGCTGAAACAGAAGAGGCATCATTTCTACCAACATTTGCTAAAGTGCAGATGAGGCTGAAGCGAAGGCCGCTGCAGGTAATTAAACCTGACCCACAGTAAAATTCATCAAATTCATCCTCTGAGGACCATGAATGTCTTTATATAGTTGTTGTTGTCTGGACCAAAGTGATGGACCACTCAACCGATCGACCAAAGAGCTGCTAACATGGTTAGAACAACACAATTCACCCATTTTGATTTGATTTTAGATAAATTAAGTTTTATTACACACGTTTGCTGTTGTTTATTGTTTGTTCGTGGCCCAATTAACCAATCAGCCAAACGCCATCGCCATCCCGGGAGCTGCCGGCAAGCCAAATCAGCCGATCCAACCAGTTTAATTTCATTTTATCTGAATGGAAGTCACACTGCACCAAAACACCTCCACTCAAATTAACACCGGGTACCGCCTGCACTCAGAACTGTACTTAAGCACAGGAGATAAAGATTTTAAAAAGCCAAATGAGACTCGTTAAAGGCAAAAAGGTGCCGTTACGCTCTTTGCGTCTGTGGAAGCCTCATTCGTTTTCATGAAACGGTAAAATCATGGCATGAAGTGCACATCAGAGAACCACAAAACTACAGTTTCAGGTCTGGTTCAGCACATTGTGGGAGACTGAATCTCTCTCCAGGCTCAGTCATCAGCCGGAAACACACACACACACACACACACATTTATACACACACACACACACACACACCTGTATGGAGGGGCGAATACATATGCAGCAAAGCAATCAGAAATGTTGCCCATTTCCATAATGAGGTTCAGAAGGTGAAACAAAGTTCCATCCGCCCGCTCTTCATCTCTTCCTGTTTCTCTGTTGGTGGTCTTATTAAATCCTCTCCATCTCTACGACCTCGTCTTTCCCGCGGCCATTCAGAAACTCATTAGGCTGCTGGAAAGACTCAAACCGAGAGCATCCCAGATATTTAATCCGTCTCTTGGGCTGTCAATCCGCCTCCCCGGAGCTTCGCTTTTTAAACCAGTTTTTTTTTTAAAAAAAATATCAAATAATCAATCTTGATCTATCAGGAGCATAAGGAAAGCTGCTCATTATGCAGTCTGGCACTGGAACAGAGGGGAAAGCTGAATAAATACCAATATCTGCAAATCTCTCTTTTGTGTGCAACCTGTCCATGAGTTTTCAATCTCGTCTTCAAGGGTCTTGACGGCCGTCTTGAGATCCTATCTTCTGAGTCAGTGCTCATGTCTGATACATCCCGGTTGGACCAGATTAAAATTAAAATAACCTAATATTAGCCGTGAGGTTACTAAAACACACAAATCCTAAACATTAAATGCCACAACTCAGGAACAGACCACAGAAGACCTTCTTGGTCAGAGGCAGAGTCTCTCCTCTACACCTTGGTCATCGCATGACCATGTGAACACTTAAATGAGACACTCTGAGATTTAAAAATGTACTTTTGTTGGCTGTAAAATGAAAGTAAATGGAGACTGATGTGGCTTACGGAGGGTTAGTCAGTGTAGGACTCAGTGTAGGACCTGGATCTCTGTATTCCACCTTGCAATGAACCCAAATGTATCCCATTGGCAAAGAGAAACTTTAATATAACTTGGGGATCTAAGAAGGACCAGTACTCTGATGTATAGTGAAACTTTTAATATTATTATTCTCATTAGCATTTTCAATTACTTTCTTTGTCTAGACAGTATCAGAAAATGGAGAATTACTGTCTCCAAAAGCGAGAGAAGCGAGTGACCAGACCTCTATTCGAAATAGCTGTTGTCGATCCATCAATCAACCAAATGGTTTCAGGCTGAGTTAGATCGATACTCAAGTGCTACAAAGAGCCACTGGAATCCAATTTTAAATATGCTAGCACATCACATTATACACTTTAAATGAAACTCCACTTGTTTAAAGGCTGAAGACGAGATGGAATTAATGAAATCTTTGGATTAACATCTTCGTTTCACCAAGGTCTACGTTCCCTCCATTTCTCTTTCCATTCTTTAAAGGTTCAGTCGCCCAAACATCGACGACCACAGAGGATATTTAGGAAAACGTCCTCCTGTTATAACACAACAGACTGCGTTGAACCTGCTTGCCTTTTTACTCAAGCTGGATTCACAAAGACTAAAATAAGTTTTAAAAAGCATACAAGTGGTCTCAAAGTTTAGTTTGCCTTGATCCCTTCCTCCTGGTGTGGGGGGAGTCAGAAACACTGAGGCGGTTTTTGCTCAAGTCGAGCTCTGCCTCGTATGAAATGTTAATTTTACGACTGAGCAGTTTACAGACAGGGAGACAGGGACACATCATATTTCATTAATGCCTGTCATCTGTATTATAAAGGGGGCAATAACAAAGATTTCTGCTGGCCTTCATAGCAGAAAAATGACCACAATATATCTGCAGAGGTTGATCAATACCAGTGGCTCCACCATTACTCGGTCTCTGTGATAAGATTTTTGGCTTTCAACGCTCCCATTTCGAGTTGTGCTCCGTTTTGGAACAAAAAACCACTGGACTTCAGAGAAACTCCCAAAAGTCATAAATTATTTGGCACCTTTAGTCACAGAAGAGCTTGACTGTGCACATCTGAGTTGGTTTCCGGCTGGCAGCGTGTAGTGAGTGTGCTATAGGAGCTACGGGACGAATATATCCAAGATATTAGTGAAAACAAAGCAAAAGCACTGCTGGTGATCTATCAAATCAATTAACTTATTAGATTTCTGTGCAAAGAGGGTATTTACCTCTAAATATATGAAAACATTCACTGCACACCAGATCTCTTTGGGTTATTTTTCATTTCTGTATGAAAAGCATTTCGGATTCTGCTTCTTCAGGTTTGCTAATTCATCATTTCCTCCAACAAAAACAAAAAAATTGAAAAACAAGACTTATCTTTTTGATTCCAGCATATTTTTGAGCATATTTCTTCATTGACCTAACATGGCCGACAACTGAATATCTTCGGACCACGGTGCCTTTTGAAGACGCCGACTTGAATTCTGTAATGGCCACTTTTCACTAATTAAAACCAAACCATGAATCAAATAACTGGCATATTAATCAGTAATGAACACATTCATGACTTGCATCACTATATGTTGCAAATAAATGCTTATTTATACATCCAGCTGACTCAAAGCAACATCAGCATTCATTCAGACTCTGGTCTGGTCACCTGAAATCCAATACTGGCTGCAGTTTTATGTCTGTTTTGGTCTCCACCAGCAGGCGGTCTGCTGTTCTTCAGACTGAGGGGCTGATTCCTGTAATGTCCAAAGATTCACAGCAAACACAACTGGTTTTCTGGTGAAAAGCTCCAGTAAGATGTAAAAATCCTCTGTACTTATAGCTCCAGGTCCAGACCTGGACCAGGATCCATGTATTAGTGACCTTCAGGGGGGATGTCAAGGGTTGACAAGCTAACAAGGGGGACGCATTTTGCTAAGGGGGATGGTGTATCCCCATAAAGTCTTCCCTCAAAGCGCCTAATGGTCTTCATCAACTCATAGGACAACTATGCAACTCTTGAGCTGCTTCACCAGCTGTTTGCTAAATTTGGCTTTTCACCATTTGCTGCTGAGCAAGTAGAGTAAGGACCCAAGTTAATTACGCTAATTTGTTGAATACAAAAAGTCTTTAGCTGAAAAATATAAATTAAAGGTTGCAAAACCAAAACAACAAGCCGAGAGACGGCAAAACACTCCCTGCAGGTTTGTCACTATGAGCACCACCTCCTACATTAAAACTCAGATCTGTGGTTAGTGTAAAAGTGTTGATTACTGATGTTTAAAGACTTTATGCACTCACTAAACAAGACAAGACAACAAAGTCTTTCTTCTCAGAGATGACGATACACATCTACTTGTTACTAAGCAAAAGACAGTTGATGGACCCTAAACACATCACATGTCAGGTTTCTGATCTAGCAGGCACGCGGCGGGAGAAAGAGGACGATTTGCATTTTAAAAAGTCTGAAATTAAGTCAAGAATATGTTCTGCAGAGCTGATGTGAACTGGGATTTGAACTTCAACAATGGTTCACCGGATTCATCTGACATCCAGGGCGTAATATAACCCCAAAATTAGAGAATCAGTATGACGGCCACGATTTAAGACTCTTAAACATTACTGAATCCGGGCTGGATTGTTCCATTCACGTTTTAATATTTCTTTTCTCTTACTCAGAGGTTTTACTGCGCACTTTAAGTCATCTCATAATGCTAAAAGCTAAATGTTGCATAGTTTCCTAAAAGGATAAAAGCTTCTTTGTGTCCTTAACATGTGAAATTTGAAGTTTATAACCCAGAAATCCCGTCTTTTTCATGTTTACACAGCCCTCTTTCAGTTCTCACACACAGCTGTTTGTTTATTCTCAGTTAATTAATCGCTTCCTTTGTGGAAAACATCACCCGGGAGCGACAATATCAGCCGAGAAGAAGGTGGAATCCACTTTGTTCAAGCTAACAAGAGAATGAGTCATGTAATTTAGCTGGCCGGTGTTGCTCTCCATCGAACCGCTGCCCTTTGCAGACCTCTAACTCTGCAGTTTGAAAACAATTAGACCAGAAAAAGAGCACGGCGACATTGCCCAGACAGATGCACCGCAGCAGCAAAAGACCCGTTACAACAATTATGCTAACTATTCATCCATCTCCCTGCAGTTTACTGCCGACTGCTCTGCAGCTTTGGGACTAATTCGATGAATCATCCGTGACTGGAGGTGTCCGCGTTTTAATCTCATGCCTGCAGCTCCTTTTCTTAAGCATCTGGATTCAACGCCGACACTGATTTACCCAACTTTTACAGAGCTCGTCACTGTTTTGTGAGAAGAAAAACAGTCAACACAACTTCTCGTGCCTCGCCGGCTTCCCGCTAGCAGTCAGAGCACGTCTTTCTCCCCACCACCAAACAGCTGACATCTTGTTTTTGGAGCCGGATGTGTCAGTGATAAGGACCGGCGCTGTGGTCTGCATTCAGAGCTCCCTGCTGGTATCAATCACTGTCAAGACGCTTCAAACCCACTTAAGATCCCGTTCTCACGGGTTCTAGAGATCACAGGCTGCAAGTCGTCTCAGAACAGCGTGTGCTCGGTGAAAGACCTTTCGCTGCCGGCTTTCATTTCCCAAAACGACGACAAATGGAGAAGATGTGATGACAGCGTGATGACAGCGGACACGTCTTCGTGGGGATCATGTCTTTTAACAACTACAAGGATCCAGTTTCCTGCCTTCGTTCTTGGAAGATGGCAATCGACAGGAATTAATGATCAAATGCTAAAGCTTTAGTGTCTTGACACCAAACACGAAACCTCAAAACACCAAAGAGTCGCAGCAACAATCACCGAAAAGTTACCTGCACCTGCTTTTAATGCTACTTTACACCAAAGCGTTTCCCACAGCATGAGCTGATTAGTCGCCTGCATGTCGTCAGACACCGGAGCACCTACAGGAAACCAACGCACCTTCTCAGCCCCTTTGACTGAAGATCTGCCTTTTACTTCCCACCTACTGCGAATCCTTAAAGCACGCACACCGGCCCGTTTAGCTCAGTGACTCCACGAGACCCCAATTTTAGCAATCATCCCGTAAGAAGAGGAGGGAAAAACATAAATATATATCTCCAAATGAGGCAGAAATAAGTTCTGAACCCTCCCGCGAACACATCTTTGTTGTCTGATAAACGACTAACGCTGGAGGTTAATGGGAATTCACCAAACAACTCATCCTGGGAGGTTAATGGGAATTTGGCAAAATGACTCAGCCTCAAGGTTAATGGGGATTCCAGTTCAGGGCTGCGAACAGCTGAGAGGATAAATTGGGAAATTTGCAACGGAGGAAATTACAGTTTTCGAGGCGCTGAACCGAAGCTTTTTCTATTTTAATATCACCTGGGAATGAATTTAAAAAAGCGATTTAGCAGCAGAAATAATGAAAAGTATCAGCCTGTTTCTAATTGAACATAACTAATAACTCATTTAAAACCCGCAGCAAGTGTTTATATCATATTTGTTCTGCGATCCCTGCTTTTTATTAGAACAGCAGGTGGAAAAAAGCCGTTTCAGACTTAAAACTAGTAGATTTAGATCATTTGTTAAAGCTGAAATCTGAGCCGAGCGCTTCCTGCAGGCCCCAGTTTAACACGTCAGATGAAAACTTGCCGACATGAAACACAAAGAGAATGTCAGCACGCACACACGTAAACACATCTGTGCATGTGCATGCACGAGCGCGCACGTAAACCTCCTCAGGAGGGCTTCTCATCACTGTTCAGACTGTCAGCCTGACAGACAGAGAGACACACACTGCGTCTTTGTAATGCCAGTACACAGGGAAACCAAAGGGGGGGCTGGCTTGTGGGAATCGTACCTCAGGTTGAGAGGTGACTGACACACAAACAAACATCAACTCCCAAATCTTAAACTGACAACTTTTCAAACGGGATTCGGTGCAGATGTGAGTGTTGTTGGCAAAGCCGATAAGTGCGAAACCAAAAATTGAACTTTAGACGCTTTGTTTTGCTGAAAATCAGCGTTTGCCCACGTTCCTCTGCAGCTTCTCTGCAGCAGCGCATCGGTAACGCGCAGGTCTGCGTGTCGAGGTTTCACACAGTCGACTGCATGTTGAGTGCAGACCTGCTGGGAGGTCCATATTTAGGAAGTCTGGACATTTAATATTTAATTTCCCTGCAAATCACTGAATGTCACTTAACCTGATTTATGCCATGTGCTCAGTAATTAGCACAAAACAGGTCCACGTCCTCAATTAGACCCATGCTGTTCAAATATGCATTTATATTCAAACACAAGCGGATCTGATATATGAAATACATCAGATGATACCGGTGAGGGGGATAAATCCAGCATCCGTCTCTGCTCTGTCAGTATTTATTGATAATAAAAGATAATTTTAGAGCAACTTAAATCTTTAAGTGCTGGTTGATTGAATTTTGGTTGATTTATACAAAATAATGTGAATAAACTCAGATTATCTGAATAATCTGAGCCAGAAATGTTTAAAATGACCATTGCTATCTTGCAAATAATGGCCGTTCTCTTAAAGGAGTTATTGGGTTGCATTATGGGAAATGTAGGATTCTGGGTTTATAAGAGGTTGAAAGTCAGATTATTTGTGTTTCAACGAATCATACGGTCTGCGTTCAAACACTTTAGGTGTTTTACCTCTTCAAACATGGTTCATGTTATCAAAGGTTAGCTATGATGTCATGTTCCCGGATCATGGCGCCAACGTTGGCCGGTGTCATCGTAACGGACGCCACACAGCGCCGACAAACAAACTCATCTGCGCCGCTGTCGATTGTTGAGAACCCGGAATCAGTCTCCGTCTTCCTCTCCCGCTCTCTCTCGCCGTCTGTCTGACAGGCTACATGTCTTGTAATTAACATCAACGCCTTATCTGTCAGCAGCACACATGGGCGAGAGACAGCGACTGTCAGAGAGACAAAGAGAGAGAGAGAGACGTGACTCAGCTGCACCAGCTCTATCTTTAAACTACTGATAGTGTTTCTGTAGATAAGACTCTATAGTTAAAACCAGCGAGCAGCAACAGACTCCTGTCTTCAAAACTCAGCGTGTCTGTGTGTCTGTGTGTCTCTGTGTGTGTGTGTGTGTGTGTGTGTGTGTGTGTGAGTGTGTGTGTGTCTGTGTGTGTGTGTGTCTGTGTGTGTGGTGTCTGGGCCTTTCAAAGGAATTTCATTTCCAATATAGAGACTGTTGAGGGTCCAATTTCCTGACCAGTGTAGTGGATCGCTCTGTCTGAGTTAGGTGTGTGTTTGTGTGTGTGTGTGTGTGTGTGTGTGTCTCTACAGTCCGAAACCAACAGCAACCAAGCGAGAGATGGGGAGAGAGGGGGAGACAGGGGAGTGAGGCGGAGAGGTGAGGAGAGAACAAAAATGAGGACAGCATGTTTAATGGAAGTGACAGAGCAAAAGCCTTTACACCTACAAATCACTGGGCGCACACACACACACACACACACACACTGTTCTAGTCTGCTGAATACAAACAAAACAACTTTTAACTCGCCCCACTCTCTCTCTCTCTCTCTCATTCACCACCTGACAGAAACTCCTTTCTGTTTCTAACACACACACACACACACACACACAATTATAATTATATAATTCGATTAGCCAGCGATAGTGTCATCTAGCTCTAAACATGTTTGACTTCATTTGTCAAAGGGCCAGTTTATATGAGCTGCACTGCAGCCGGCCACCAGGGGGCGATCCAGATGCACTCTGGGGGTAGCGTCATGTCGGCCATCTTTAAAAACAAGCAAGATGGCGAACAGACGGCGAGGAATAGAGCTAAGATTTAAGGCTGATTCTGATTTCAGAGGGGAAAACAGTCTTTACAGTCAGCGCTCTTCAGTTTTCACCATATTTAACGACTCAAAAACACTCTGGCTAGCTCAGCTCAGCTAGCGTGTTTGGGTTATTTGTGGTTTTAGCAACCGATGCTAACTGCAGAGGTGAAATGTTGACACACTTTGCTTCAGGCGACAACAATTTTGTCAGTTTTGAAAAAAACGTTGTGGTTTTGACTTAAAAATGACGTAGGGTAGCTTCTGTCGTCATGGCAACAGCAATAAACACTAATGCTAATGCTAAACACGCTGCTATGATTGGAAACCAATGTTTACCATCTGTTAGAAAAGGGAACAGCACTTGCCCACTGTAGCGTCCAACGCTCTTGCTCCTCCTTTGTTCCCATCATGGCCGCCACGAGATGGCGCTTTAACTTAAATGAATGCAGCGTTGGTGCACTTCCTGTCCTTTTTAAAGGGACACTACCCCTCAAACGGCGTGCTTGCTGTAAACATAATAAATCTTTCTTTGTTGGAGGTCAACTAAGGTTTTCTCAGGCTGATTTAGCACCAATATGGCCGACGATGTAGTAATTTAGACCTTTTCTGTCTGGATTTTGCAGCAATATGACTCCACAAAGGAGCTCAGAAGGCTTATTCCTTAAAGAAGTCACATTATTCAGGAATAGACTAGTTAAATAGTAAATAGTTAAATATCATTTTTTAACCTTGTACCACCAACTTATACCACAACGATCAAACAACTTTAAATCGCGGCCAATTTGGATGAAACTGCCACTGTGATAAAGTTAAACCAGATGCAAACTGTCGGTCAAATGGTTATTCAACGCTAAATCACAAAGGAAGAAACGAGGTGAGGAAAGAAATCTGCAGCCTGCTATGAACTGGTGGCATTTATATAGTCATTTTATCCAAAGTGTTCAACAATTTGCCCGTTATTCACACACGCACGCACTCTCCGCTGTGCGAGGTAATTTCAGGCACTCAGTTTGTCTGGTTTTGAATAGACTTTATTGGCACAGTCAGTCAGAAACATCACAAGCTGCCACTGAGGGTAAATGTAGGAAGCAAGTCTGTGTGTGAATGATGAAGTTTGACAGAAGAATTTGCAGATTTTAACTTAAAAATGACACAAAATTAAAGAAAGAGCTCCTGAAAACCTGGTTTATGT
The DNA here is from genome assembly GCA_008933995.1 of Datnioides undecimradiatus. NCBI lineage: Eukaryota > Metazoa > Chordata > Actinopteri > Lobotiformes > Datnioididae > Datnioides > Datnioides undecimradiatus. Next base: position 1,380,494 of record WARS01000028.1, on the reverse strand, counting down.
TCAGCTGATGTGAGTTTACCAGCTGGCGTTGACCGGGTCACTCCACTCTCCGGACGAGCCGGTTATCTCCAGGTGCAAACTGAGATTTCACATCCGGGCGCGGTGCAAAACACGCTGACACAGAATCTGTTTTGGCTGAACAGAATGAAGCTCTTGACACTTTGTGAAGAGTGTCAGCATTGAACTTGGAGACGTTTTGGCATGAAAACGATGCCATTTAAAGCCGTTTCGGTTTTAAAAAAGGGAAAAAAGCTGCAGCTTCAATCCCAAAACTGTCGGTTTTAGTCTTGAATCCTAACATATCGATCAAAAATCCCACTTTTGAACTGCCACAGACTCGTCTCTCCGACCCCCTCTGCCTCTTCTCTTATCTGTCTGTTTCACTTTCGTCATGCCTTCGCCTCGCCCTGAAAAATCCCTTTCTCTCGACACAACCCTTCCCTCCGTGGCTGCTCTGATCTGTTTGCTGCGAAAGCTTGGCATTAACAGCAGTTGGGTGCACATCAAATATTTGATGGAAATGCATGAGGCGCTTGGACATCTATCAGAGTTGGTGTCTGGAAAGATAAATCCAACCAGGATTGGAAAGATATGGGTTTTTGAAGATGGATACCAATATTTTTTAGATTTCCCACAACAAGGCTGCCATTATTGTGTGCAGGTAGAGAAATTTAAACAGTTTAATCTCTTCAGAAATCACGGCACATCATTCAAATGTCATATAAACGTATTTAGTTTGCTTCCTGAAACTGCATTTCTCCTTGAAATCCAAACTTTAAAAGGCTTTTCCAACAGAAATCCGTATCTTACGCTTTAAAGAAGAAGTTCGACATTTTGGTTTCTTGCCGAGAGTTGGAGGGAGAGATGGATACTGTCACAGAGTAAGGCTATGAGATAGCTAGTTAGCTTAGCTTAGAATAAACACTAGAAACAGGGGAAAACAGCTAGCCTACCTGCTACCAATAGCTGCTGCTAACAAAGCTAACAGCATCCAACATCTTGCGCCTTCAAACATCACAAATAAACACGTCTTTTCTTTAATCCATTCGAAAACCAGTCTTTGTCGGGAGTAGCTTCCTGAAATCTCCGCTGGTTGCCTGGCAACCCTAACGAACCACCATATAATAAATCAGTTTACCAAAATGTTAAACTACTGCTTCATAAATAATTAATTAGATATTGTCAAAACACAAAAAAACAGGAGTCACAGCCATGCTAACAGCTATTTATGCTAATGCTGAAGTTTTAGCTGTGAGCTAAATGCTAACAGTGGCACGCTAGAACATGTCATTTTAAGCTATTAAATGACGTTTAAGACATTTTATGACAAATGAGATCTAATACGTTAGCAGGCAGATTTTGTTCACTGAATTCCAGTATTTATGCTAAGCTAAGCTAACCACTTGCTGACAGTAGCTTCATATTTAGCGTGCAGATACAAAAACAGAAGACCTGGACACAAATATTCAACTATCTGGACATTAAGATCCAATAATTTAATGATTTTAGTATTATTTTTCGCTAAACTTATGGTTTTACTTGGAAAACTGTTTCAAAACGTCCACATTTTCCTTCAACACATCAAACAGTAGCAGAAAATATCCTGTTCTGGGAGATTTCGAACAGTTTAAAAGTGAAAAAACAAACACTTTCTCGGGGGGTGGAGCTTGTTTCGGTTACATGGAGGTCTGTGCAACCTCCTGCTGATAGGAGACAGATTCACCCACAAGCATACGGCGATCCAAAGTGGCGTGTGCACGTCTGCGTCCTTGAGAAATAACCCTGAAGCGAGTGCGTTCTTGTGTGTGTGTGTTTGTCTGCTGCTGGCATTGACGTCCTCCTGTTTGGCAGCTCTGTCAGCCACACACACACACACACTTACATTAATGAGATGCAGCTTTAGTATGCCACTTCTGCCTCCTGTGGAGTCACACACATGCTATTTCCACCCCCTCTCCATCTACATCCTACCAGAGGCGTCGACCACTCACACATTTACATTTCAAAACCTGCAACATCCGCAGCACCTTGACCCCGTCGCGTTTATGTGACCCCGAAATCCCTCGATTGGCTTTGAAAAAGGCGATCCTCTTATTATTTTCCATTCAAAACACCCTTCAGATCCAACCAAATGCTGTGGTTGGATTAATGTGAGAGCCCAGCTGCTCCACATATTAACTTTATGTTGCGTCCTCGCTCATGAAGCCTCTCTAACAAAAAGCGCAGCTCAGATTCAGCTTCCTTCAAAATCTGTGTTTCAAGGACAAAAACACAACTTCTGTCCAGCTTCATATAAAAAGGACACTGAGGGTTTATTCAGCAGCACAGAGCGAGAAACAAGCGCCTTGTTTCTGCACAAACATCTTGTCCTCCAACTTTTATTCTTTTTTTACCTTTGAGTCTGATGGAAACACCAACAAACAGGCCTGATCAGGAACCAGCGTGACGACAGTAATAGTAAATCACATGAGCTGCTGCATGATGAGCTACAGGCAGGCACTGGTGGTCTGGTTAACAAGTTAGCGCCATTAAAAGTTTGCCGAATTAGCGATTAGCACCTCCTGTTGACAATGAACCCACCAAAGTCTGGGCGGTTATCAGTGGATTACTGTACAAATGAAGAAAACTTGAAAATGTGATAATTCTTAGGCAAGTTCTGCAGCATCTTTCTATGAGGAGTTATGAGCATTTATATTTATACTAAAATAATAGAAACTGCTAATTTTCTGCTGATGAAACACATTTTTTATGCATTAATGGAGTAATCCATAGCAGGAAGTCACATCTGAGGTGGGAAGAGTTGAGACAGTTTTGCTTCAAAATGATTAAAATAACAATTAAATTCAGAAAAACTGTTTGTTTTTGGATCAGTCGTTGCAGATCGAGTCTCCAAAACAAAGATATAACTCGGCAGCCATCTTTGCAACACCCCCTGGCCAGTTAGGGTAAATGGACTGTGCTTAAAGACCGTTTTCTAGTCTTTACTGACCACTCAAAGCACTTTTAGAGTAACACACACATTCATACAGTGATGGGACAGCTATCGGGAGCAATTCGGGGTCCAAGGACACTTTGTCATGCAGCTGGAGGAGCCAGGGATCAAACCGCCAATCCTCCGTTAGGTAGACAACTTTTAGCTTCGCCGCTAATAGGCTAGCTAATAAGACTCTATATCTTAACGGATCAAAATGCATGAACAGAAAAGTAGTTTATCGCCCTGCGACACGTCCTGATAACACGCGTGCAGATGCAGCTATTTTGCAGGATTTGCTCATTGACGTCCTACAGACCCAAGCTGCACGTCGCTGCCGCCGCGCTCCGAGTGACCCATAATCCCTGCTGCTGACACGACCACGTCCTCACAGTCCTCCACAGTCAGACCTGTAGCCACGCAATGTAAACACGGCCGGCCGCCATCTGTCTCTGCATGTTTATCTCTGTCCTAACATCCCCCTCTCTAATTGACACAACATTAAGTTTGTTCGAGTGTGAGACGCCTACAGCATATTTATCAGGGTGCGGCCTCAGTCGGACGGCCTGGAAGCGAAGCAACCACTTGAGGGTTGTTTTTGTAATCGATTACCCTGATGCAACTTGTAAACATCTCTGACTGGCTTGTTTGTTCAATTAATGCAACATATGTTTTGCCAGCAGAGTCTAAAAATCCAAGCAGCAAGCAGTTTCCATTACTGGCAAAATAAACTGATACCATATGACTAATCACCTCATAACTGGAGCAGGAATTTACTACAGCACACACACACACACACACACACACACAGAGATAGAAAGCGAAATATAATACAAGGAGAAGGAGGAACAAGTACAAGAGAGGAGAGGAGGAAGAAGGGGGGAAAGGGAGGAGGAGGAGGAGGAGTGCACCTCCAGGACTGGACGCAACAGGAAATAACAGCTGGACCCGAATCAGCTTCTAATAATAAACAAAACATGTTACAGGGCGACTTTAAGGCAACTCTCACCGTCATTTAACTCGTGAGGAACAGCAAGTTCGCTTAACGACTTACCCGCGTCATTCAGTCAGTCAGGTTTAAAGGTCAGGTATTAACTTTGGATGTGAGTAATCAAGCAGTTTGGTTGGGCGCTGCAGGGAGCTGCGATCACTTTAAAGCTTCATTATGAGTTCATAAACGTTGTCTCTTGTTGCCTTTTAGAAAAGCGAACGTTTAAGTCACATGACTGATCAGCTGTCTCTGCTCCGAGACAAGAGGAAGTAGTTTTCTTATCCTGATATAAGATCTGATAAAACCTTTAATCTCACTGATACATAAAAACAAAAATCTCATATTTCAATTGCGTCTTCGTGAGTTTTGTCAGTTGGCACTCTTTTAAATGCATCGTCTTGTTTCGCCCTCTTCTTCTTCTGCAGTGGTAAAACGGTTTTCCGACTGGCTGACCGACGCCTCCTACTACGCAAGTAACAAATGATTAATTAAATAACTGTATACCGTTGATGCTTGTAAACTAGTGTTTGTTCACACTTTGTTTTCCTTAATATGTGCAATACATTTAAACATTAGCCTGCTAACGATAATTTGCATGATTGTCAGGGTTTTACACTAATGAAGAAGAAGCTTCACACAGAGGGCACGAATCAAATCTGCAACAAATACGCATAAAAAAGCAGCTGGAAAGCAGCCAAATTCATCCAAAACTGATCCAGAAACAGCACATTAACTGATCCATGCCTCCCTGTGCTCACCCTGCAGCCACCTGGCAAGCAATACAGCAGTATCCGCTGCCATATAGCAACACAGCAAAGGTAAAAAAAAAAAGCATGATGGGACTGCAGCATGCATTTCATTATGTAACCCCCAGTTGTGGAGGTGGAGTGACAAATCAATGGATAACCTCACCCAACATTAAAAATATAAACTGATGAATGTTTTATAAAATTAAAAGATAAAAATCAGTTTCTCACTGTTTTAATCAAGAAAAACATATTTTCTGAAGCAGCAGATCACGTTTGTGCCTCGTGGACATCAGAGTGTTGCAGGTTCTGCAGCTGTAAGTCACCAAGCGTTGCCTATGCACATGTACAGTATGTTATTTCTAGAGATACACACTTTGTGCTTATGGTATTTATGGTCGTTTTGGTGACCAACTTGCTAGCAGACTAAAAACATGCAGATGAGGCGGTTTTGAAGCTGCTTCAACATGCAGTAGTCATTTCTGGAGGTGAGCTTTTTATATGTAAGTCAATGCACCCAGTAGGTCCAATGCTAGCTAAATGCAAATAACACAACACTTGATGTTACACCTCCCGGACTGTGTCTGAAACCAGGTTTAAGTTGAGTTTAAGTCACTCCTCATCCACAGTCTACCAAACACCTTGTGCTTAAACTGTTTGACAAACATTTAAACTCGCTATAGCACAATTTTATGTGACTAACAACGTCGACAACACAACAAGACAAGAAATGAGAGGAGTTAAGAAGAAATCTGCGCACACACACACACACACACACACACACAGAGCTAGATCAGAGATGAACTTCCCGCAGCCTTCCTGTCTGTTTCCATACAGCCAGACATCACAGCTGAGATCCCCATATCACCTAACACACACACACACACTAACACACACACACACACACACACACACACACCAGCACATACCCAGAAACACGCAACAAACAATCAGTGTATCTAAACCGCTGATGTCAACAGATCAAAGCGCATTCCCTGGAAATTCATTCATTCACATGTAGACCGAGCCAGCAGGCTGTGTGTGTGTGTGTGTGTGTGTGTGTGTGTGTGTGTGTGTGTGTGTGTGTGTGCGCGTTCTGGGGGAAAATCTGACATTTGGTTTCATTTAGAGGTAACAATGTGGCCGTAAATGGGTACAGCTCTTTTATTTCACTGCTGTGTGACTGTGTGTGTGTGTGTGTGTGTGTGTGTGTAGCAGTATTACAGTACTGCATCATGTCATACAGTATCATAAGGTATGTTGTGTGTTTTAGTGTGTAAGATACAATACTGCCCTCTGAAATGAATAAAATTAAAGTTCTTGTTTTCATCTCTGCCTCGTTGGGGCTTTGAACGTAAACAACAGATGTAGTTTGATGACACTGCGAGGCAGCGGGGGATCATGGGAGTTGCAGTCTTTATTGTTAAATGATGAGCAGTGGAGATGAAAATCATGTGTTCACAGATGAGGTGAGTTTTATTCACGTTACGTTCCCTGAGTTACTTCCTCACTCTCTGACCAATCACATCATGTTTCTCGTGTGTTCCTGGAAGTCATAACGACCAAAGGGCGCCATTTTCAGGTGCTACTCTACCATAATACTACCATATCTTGACCTAATGTCCTAAATATTAGTGAAATGGATGATTTCTTAATGAAGAATTGTCTACATTTCGATTAAAAACAACAAAATAACACCAAACTTATTGTTTCCTTTGGCTCACGCTCACTTCCTGTGGATGTTTCACCATAAAAGCCTTCAAGGAGCGAGGGAAATGATCCGCCTGAGCCACTCAAAGGCATTTAAATATAAAACATCTGCAGGAAATGCTGAGTTTGTGTCAACAGCAAACGGCAGGACCTGCATATTGAAATAGTAAATAGGAGATTATTAGAAATAACAAGGGGTTTGACTCAGGAAATCAGGAATATTAGAGACAAACTGCTTTCTCATGAAGACAAGCTACTGTCTGCAGTTGAGTCAGGCGAAGGCCGGGCCTGTTGTTTCTGAATTTAAACTGTTTTAAAGGCAGATTTTTAGGAAAAATACATGAGTGTATGTGAGTTTTGGATGTTTCTAGGAAGGAACAACAAGAAAATCAGAGGAGGGAGGAGAAAGAAAGCAAACGAGCGGCCAAGACGGAGAAGAGAAATAAAGAGAGAGGACGGCAGGGAGCCAAATCACGCAGGGTCAAACAGGCAACAGGCCAACATACAGGAAATGAACACACACACACACACACACACACACACACACAGCTCTGTAACCACCACTTTCAAACTAAATATAAAGATATGTACACAAAACCCAGTACAAGTACACACTGTAAGTAGTACTTGCATGCAAACTGAAAGCATAAACAATGTCCAGAACACACACACACACACACACACACACATATACACACACACTCAGCTTTGATGGCATTCATGTGACCCTGATGTATTCAATATGACTCAGAGGCCGAGAGCGAGTTTTCTGTGAGTAACCACAGTCTGAGCTCGTCCTCAAAAAACAAAACTCAGACATGAGAACATGCGATAAGAGACGCTGCAGAGCCAATTCACAAAAACGCTCCAGGTCGTGGAGTTTAATATGCAGAACGGAGCTGAAATATTAATGTTTGTTAGATTTATTTAACAAAACATACAAATTAAAGCTGCATTAGTTAATTTTCTGACAGAGTAACACAACAACAACCTGACAAACACTCATATATACACGTCCGACGTGTTATCGCCTTATGAAGTTACAGAGCTAACATGATTAGCCTTACATTGGCTAACCTGTTAGCAACTCGAGCATCCAGCAAACAACAACAAACTAACATACTTTCAGTATATAAGCACATTAACTTTCACTTCAGCTCTGATTTGGTCTCCACTGAAACATCTTTAATGTTGCTCAAACACCAAGTTTTGGTTTTACTTCCTGGTTTGTTTGTAGCATCACAGCCTCAAAATGAAAGAAGCTGCTCCTTCAAAGACCCCGCAGCAACCTAAAGACACGACTAACAGATGCTAACGTATTTTAAAGTTAGTATTTTGAGGGTACTTGTCTCGTATTTCAGGGTGAAACAGGGTAAGAAGATGGGACATGAGGTATGGAGGATGTAGCATGCTACTAGCAAGCTAACTAATGGATGTTAGCTTTGTGCACCTGACAGCTAAGGTTAGTTTGATGGGTTGATGTCACACTATTACAAGTTCAAGCTGATGTTTGGTTGGATTTTGATATAAAAATACAAATAAATGTATTTAAGAAAATTAGCGAATTCATCACTTTCTCAAAAAACAGAAAATGAAACCGCGAGAGCTCTGAAAATCAAATCAAATCTTTAAACATTAACACTACAGGTGATCAGACTTTCAATTATGATGATTTTATGTTTTTTCCTCAGTCTTACGTGATCATAAATATCTATTTAATACAATCTATTTTTTGACACTTAGCTCACAGTAACTACAATAAAAGTCGTAATAAAGGTAATCTTTACTTTCTCAAGTGTAAAAAGTGTAAAAAGTAACAGTTAACAGTGAACAGGATCTGTTGGTTTCACTTAAATAACGTAATGTAGTGTCAGCGACAGCAGATCTGCAGGATTTCACCACCAGGAAGGACAAACAGAAACCAGACATTACTTTAGAGTCACAAAGCTGTGACGACCAAGAAGTAGACCAGTTTAAAGGAAAACCAAAGAGCTGAAGAACTGAGCAGATGCTCACCAGACTGGTTAATGGTGTAGGACCACACACACAGACACACACACACACACACACACTGACACACTCACACACACACACAGACACACACACACACACACACACGCCCCTTACAGTGCGTCAACAGCAGCAGCAGTAACTCTGTTAAACTGGTTCATGGGTAACTCCATGTCATATCCAGTGGAAAGTACTGACTCTCACTGATTAGTGTGTGTGTGTGTGTGTGTGTGTGTGTGTGTGTGTGTGTGTGTGTGTGTGTGCGCTCACCCTCCCTCCTGCAGCCAAATGGGAAGCACTTGACAAACATTAACTGAGACCTTCAGCAGTGAAACAGCCGCCCCCACCCCGACCCTCTGATTCACCTCAGGAGCCCTCTGCCCTTTAACACCGTTCGCTGCTGGACTGAAGCAGGTTACATCCAGACACGAGCACGCTGTTTTTCAGACCGATGAAAAACAAACAAAGAAAAAAAACAAAAAAAAACCCCAGAAATGCTGCAAAACAACAAGCTGAGTATTGAGGCTAAATGCTAACATTAGCATGCTAACACGTCACATGTTTGACCTGATTAAAGGTTAAATGAACAGCAAAGTGGTGATGAGTCAACCTGAACACCCGCGGCTAACTGAGCAACGACCGGTCCAGTTTAACGGCGACAGCACGGCTCAGCTGAGGGTGGAGCGTACGACGCTGCTCCAGCTCTCCGAGGGAAATCCTGACACATCCTGAGTTTGTTTTCCTCCCTTCAGTCTGGTTTCAGTCTAGAACCAGGTTCTGCTCCGACCCCAAAACCAGGTCACCGTGCCGTCTCCTTACACCTCCTAATCTGAAACTATTCAAAAACTTCTGTGTCTTCCCAGGTGAGCGAGAATCAAAAACAAGCAACTTTGCTGATTGCCACTTTAAAACCGCGCATGCCTCATCTGCAATCAGCGGCCCGTGTGCACGTGTGCACGTGATTACCATCGCTGCATGAACTGTGGCATGTTGATTGCATGATAAGGACAAAGAGAATAAGTGGTGCAAACACTTAATGGAGGGGCTGAGGAAAAAAACCTCACATGTTTTCGTGATCACATGTGAATTTTGAGCAATTTTAGAGGAAAACTCACAAATGATCAATCCTGCACCACATTTTGAATGAAAACAGAGTATTTTTTGTACTTTTCTGTGTAAATAAAGGTGTTTTAGGTAGGTTATTTAACTTTGTGCTGACATTTTGTTGCTTTCTGGTACAAAATGCATAAAAAAACCTACAGATATTTCCACAGTGTGTGATAATATCGGCTCTGGTGATGCTACAGAAATGCACCACAGGCTGGGAAACAGAGAGAGAGAGAGAACCCGGAGAAGCTGGTGAGAAATGAGGTGGAAATAAGGGAACGAGCCGAGAGCCAGACAGACGGGTTTCGAGGTTTAAATGCTAAAATGCTGAAGTAACAGAGGAGAGGATGGAGGGTTTTTGGGGTTTCCTGTGGTGGAAACAGGAGGTCAAACACACACACACACACACACACACACACACACACACACACGTGGCTCCAATGTGTGTAAAAGGCAGATCCCACCACCTACCACCTGTCCTTCCACAAAAGGACACATCATCTCAGACCACATGTGAACTCTGCCACCCACTTAAACCACACACACACACACACACACACACACACACTCTGATTCACACTCTGTTCTCTGTCCCCATTGCGCCATGCAGGTCTGAAATGTGTGAACGCGTATTTACGTGCCTCACACACTCACACACACACCAACAGCCAGCAGTGTCAATGAGATGCCAGTGCAGCCTGCAGACGGCGGCTCGGGGTGCGATCGCACTCCGGCAGTGACGCAGATAAATGTGGGGAGCTCCGCCTCCTCGCCAGGTTCCTCCACAACCGAACACGGAGCTCCAGAGTCCAGGAGGACGAAACCTTCCCACACAGGTACGGCTAGAAACTTAGTGATACAGTCTCATAAACAGTCAGTTCCACCACATTTACACTCTGTATTGAAATGAGATCTGGATGCAGACCTGTTCACCTGTTACATTCAACAATTTTTCACTTATCCAACATAGAATATGAGTAATTTGAAGTGGTGACCAATCAGAACCAGACTCCCTTTAAAAAACTCTTAATTTTGTGAGTTTTTGAGTTTTAGGAAGCTTTATAAACGTTATAAAACTCTGTCAATGGCAAATCATTAATCATTTGTCCTCTCTTGTTAATTCGGCAGCTGTAACACATCAACTTTTTCTTTATTTGTACTGAAAACCTTGTTTTAGTTTGTCACAGTCTGCTGCAGCACCAGCCTATGATCAGTAATTAGAAGCGCCTCTTTCAGTTCTCACTTACTTGCTCTCTAAATTTAAATAACATTTAACAATTGTTCTCACTATCGATTCATCTGCAGATTAATTTCTGGATTAATCCATATTAGTGCTATGATTACACAGCCATTTTGTTATGTTATTAAGATTTTGTTATTTTATCCAGTTTTTATAGTTTCAACCCTTATTTTTGCTTCATGATGAGTGAATGGATGAAGTTCTTGCAGCTTAAAACAGCATTTTTCACAATTTTTACAATTCTTTTTTGGTAATTATTGTTATTTTTATGGACATACGTCTGCAATGACATGTTAACAATAAATTTAGAATCAATTAGCACCTGAATCCGCGCTCGTAGTAGAGTTTCAGCTCATGTTTTCGCTGTTTGTGCACATTTGTTTACTGTTTGGCATCTGTGTCATTTATGAAAAAGCCACCGTGAACTTCCTGCTCAGCAGAAAAGAGCTTCCAGATGCAATCAGAGATGAGCTGGTGAACATAAAGGAACAATCAGCAGCTACAGAGCCAGAGATTTCAATGAGCTGGTGCTGGTGGAGACCAAAAGTGGAGCTAAAAGGCAGAAAACACTTGACACACTCGTCTCCAAATGATGCTGGATGTGTACATGAGCGACTGTGATCCAAAGAATCCGTTATTGTAGGTTTAAGGGAAACACTTTGGGTCTCGTTTGTGTTATTTTGTCTCTGCGCCGTCCACACTGAGCAAAGACTGAATGACAAGCGCCAGCCCTCGTGTTGCAGGGCTGTTTCCTGCGGGCTCGACACTCCCGGTGTGAAAGCAGCCTTCAGTAGATGACAAGTGGATTTAATTACAGCCCACACAGAGAGACGTCTGAATACTCTCCCACACTGACGGCCTTCTGACCTTCATGCACCGTTTGTATTTATAAGGATTATTATCAGAGGCGGCGGGGAAAAGGGCAAAGAACAGTTAATCAAACATGTGGTTTCTACCTTTGACTTCACGGCTGGATCGCTTTGCTTTTCTCTTTTTAAAAGCCCCCGACCGCCACGACGGATGAGAATAAAACTCTGGAAACCCCCAGAGCCCAAAGATCACATCCACATCCACGTTCCAGTTTTCCATCATCACAGAAATCCCCAGTGAAGTAAACCGACAGAGGGTCAACATACTGATAAGATTACATCCCAAAATAAGATGTGATGCATTAAAACACACAGATGGTGTGTGTAAAATGTTATTTTTCTGGGATTTCGTTTCTATTTCTGATGAAATATCAGCAAAAAACTTCCCAGAGCCCAAAGAGACGTCTTCAAATCAACTGTTCTGAACCACAAATATTCAGTTTTCTGTCGCAGAAGATGCAGAAAAACATGAAATGCTTATATTTCAGAATATTTTATGAATAATTACTGAAACTATAAATGAGCTCGTTCCTGCATGTGGTGTTCGCTCTGTTTAATTTGTCAACAGATGACACAGACAAGTAAACATCAACACTTCTGCTTCACTTTCAATCCTGGAGGTTGCTGCTGGCACTGAACGCACCATGAAAAGAACAGTAGCATATTAAGTTACTGAGTCGCTGAGCTGAAAGGTAGATGCAGTAACATCAAATGTAAATAAAGTGAAACCATATTTTTTTATGCATTGATAGAAAACACTAAAAAATGACAAACTGACTCCCTGTTTTTGCAATATAACACTAAAATGAGTGAATATCCACCTTAAAAACTCAAATGTGCAAATAAAACATATATGCATAAAGTGCATGAACTCTAATATGAAATAAACAAGCAAATATGTGGTTTTCCAAGTTTTTCCACCAAATATAAACCTGTAAAGTAAAACAAAAGAGAAACGCTGACAGACGGTGAGTCAGGCCCGGACAGGAACAAGAAATGGATAAAGGATAAAAACATTAAATTTACTGGAAACAAAAGAGGAAGTGACATCATAGGAAAGTTTTACGCCCAGTGGATTTCAGCGGTATCAGCTTGACCCTATGTAGGAGGCAGTCGGCCTGTTAGCTAAGTGCTAAGTAGCTTCATAGCATCACCTTCATTTGCTTCACTGATCTAAACAAACAAAAGTGGTGAAGGACACACACACACACACACACACACACACACCTGCTGCTGCTGTTTCTACTGCAAACACAACCTTCGGACGCTGTAAGCCCAAACACCGAGGGCACACATGCTCCGCTGCTAATGGACAAACACAAACACGCAACCAAAACAGGCAACGCAACACGCGATCACATGTCAGTCAGATAAAAGTACCCGAGGCCTCCAGGTGACTCACATCTGATAAACCAAGTGTGAGTGCAACACATATCAGGACACATCTCAGGAGACGAGCAGGATGATTATGACGCAATAGCATCGTTGCTGATTCAAGCCCAACCAGGAACCGTCCTCGTCTCACCTCCTGTCGCCTCCCTGCTGTCCGAAAAAGGCCAAAATACCAGAAAAATCACAGAAACAGTCCAAAATCAAAAACTAAATTCAATTTATGGAGACTTAAAAACAGAAGAAAGCAGCAAATCGACACATTTAATGATCTGGAACGAGGGAACGTTCAGCAGTTTTGCTTGAAAACCGACTAAAAGCTGTTAATTCACTAACTGTTTTATATCAGCTCACGTCTCTTTTCTTGCTCCAAAAACCAGCAGATGTATTGCTCATGGGTGAACGCGTGCATTCGTTCATTGATAAATGAACGTCCTTATTCCTTTGGCTTGGTTCCGTCTCTCATCTGAGCTCCTTTTGGACGCGACACAAAGCCGAGCCAACGGGAGAGCAGCGCCGCAGTGATGCAACATCGACATAAGCGGCAGCAACTCAGCCTGTAATGACTTTTATACAGTACGTTCCCTTCGTTTGGCTGCTGGCTGATGGTGGAGCTCGGGGGCGTGTGGGTTTTCTGTGAGATTGGGTAACTGATTATATTACAAGCAGGGACGTGGACGCTGCACTGAAATGATAAAGCTCATCTAAAGTTTCCAAAAAAACCAACAGATCGGGTTTGTTTTCAGGTGATAACCTTGGAAATATGACTTTTTTAGCAAGTCACAAGGCCTTTAAAGGACCACGATGGTGCATTCATGTGCTGAAGTGAATGTCTGACAACTGAACTTCCTCTTTAAACTGCTGGACAGGATTTGCACTCATAAGCTTTGAGGTTTGGGACCGCAACAGGAAGTAATTATCAGAAATGCAAGTTGCAAAATAGATTTATTGAACTGAACAACAAAAATACACAAAATTCACAACAGCACCTAAACGCACCATCCCTCCACATGCACATCCCATCAGTCGTAACTGAAAAGTACTTCAGGATGCAAGTCAGTGTCACTGTCATAAGAAAATGTCAAATTTGTTTTTGGACCCTGTCCAATCAGAACTTCTCAATCAGAACTTCTGTGTTTTGTTTTCTTTGACAAGACGTGGCTAAAATGTTAGCAGCAGGCTGGAAGACTAATGCAGGATGTACCACAGCAGGTAAACCATCAGACTCATCTCTGGGGGCTTTGACAGGATTTGAAGGTCTTGACGAAGCTTTGAGGGAAAACCCTGAGTATTCTTTCTTTTTGGGGACATTTAGGATTCAGTTTGGCTAAAGCTAATGAGTAATTTCGTCCTAAAGATGAAAACTACATCTAAACTACCTGCCAAAGTCAACTCTGCCCCAACCAAACCAACACCAATCCAGACTCTTCGGTTGGATCCAAACCCCAAATTACAGGCATGGGACCAAAAAGTCAAACCTTGTTGGTCTTCATCCGGATCAAAACGAACGATTGTTGGGTTGGGTTGGGTTTATTTTGGATGGTTTGGACCTTCGGACCAATTACAGAAAGGTCAGGCAGGCAGTGGTTGGCACATGTGGACAGGAACAAGAAGTCCAGAGACTTTATAGAGTTTGAGGTCAGTTGGAAGTCAGATACAAACCAATGAACTGCAAATGAGAGGATGTAGGTAGAGTTTTTTTAAGGTGCTCCTGTAACTGCAATGTGAACATAAGCAAAACTGAATGTTGGAACAAAAAAACCCTCGACCCTGAGTTCAGACTTTCAGGTGTAAAAGCCGCCTTAATCGCCCGCCATGGAGCTGAGTTTGAGGATAAAGAGCTCATAATTAGCGTGACTCCTAAATGTTTTGTCAGACGGAGCGCTGGATTTTTACAGTTTGCTCACCACCTGCAACATCTGACCCATCAGAGAAGATCAAACTCCACCGGAAGCTGCGAGTACGATCGCAGTTGTTGGTGAAACGGCCCTTTAAGATCGTGAACTTCACTTCAACTCATCCTGAAAGTGGGGAAAAATAAAAACCCTCCGCTGTAAGTACAAACTGTGAAGTACATCCGTCTCTCTGTATAATGAACCTTCGGTCCCGGCTGTAATAAGCCCACACAATAGACTTAAGCAACTAGAATAGCAAGTAATTAAAGGCATTGTACGAAGTGAAATAGAAATAGAAAACGCTGGCTGGAATCATTAGACAGAGGACCATTGTGGCTCTCCTCCCCCGGCCTTTTTTTGTCTTTGCGTCTCTTTTCATGTTTCCTATTCATTTACCAAGCTCGCGGCGGCCTTTTATTCCTTTAATGATTACTCTTGTCTTTTTTTTTTTTTCAGATTCAGTGAGAGCGACGCCTCGCGTCTCAGGCTGACTGACGTGACCCTGAATTAACGGGGTGGGGGTTGGGGACGGGCGGTAATACCCTGGTTGCTAAATGGTCCTCAACGCTTCCCGCTCTACATTCAGCAGATAAATGTCTATCATCATAAACTGGTGTGTGTGTGCGTGCGAGTCAGACAGATGTGTAGATGTGTGTGTATGTATCAGTCATAATGATAAAGTTAAAGGGCACCTGGGGTAAAATAAACGACGCCTGATGGTTCGGCGGCCTGCGCACATCGCACTCCCGGGAGTTTTGCGAGAGCGTGATGCTGACAAAACTGACTTACAAACTGTTCCATCAGCGAGACAATGTAATCTGACTCGGTGTGTGTGTGTGTGTGTGTGTGTGTGTGTGTGTGAAGACTGAATGGAGAAACGACAGGAACAATTTGCAAAATGTCCACGTTGCATGAAAGCTCATCATTGCGGAAAAAAAAAGAAGAAGTTGTTCATTTACATTTCAGCTCCGCGAGATATTGCCCCGGGAGACGGTCGATTCCCGAACATTACCCCCCCCCCCGACTCGACCCGAAACATTCAAAAGATAGAAGATTTCTTACAAATCGCTTTATTACACGTCTCATTTGATTCTCCTGATCTCTAAATTCTACAAAGACCAGAGCTGAACCAATACATCCGCCCATATTCAGCTACTGCAGACAGTATCAGCGCATATATTGCCAATATGTGCCAATGGGAAATAAAACAGTGAAGATGCTTGTGGCAACATATTGTCAATAAAAGGTTAGAAAAAGAACACTGAAGGTAAATCTCTCCTTTAATGAAGTTTATTTGTTTATTTAAGAAAGCAGCTTTGCATCATCGTATTTCTGCAAAATCCTCACAGAAAAGTTCTGTTTTGTTTGATTTTTAATCAAAAACGGACTAAATTGGCGACATTAGTCAAACTCGAACACCCTCGTTAGGGTAAAATGATTGCAAAGCCTGTTAGAGCACTAAGCACTTACTCATAGAACTGGAGTTGCATTCAGTAACTACTAGTTGCAGCAACGCTTTGTCCAGTTTTTATAAAATGTACCTGCGTTTGGCGTTTGGTGGTGGGGTGTGGCGGAGGGTTGGAGACCTCAACCACCTGACACCAGGTTTCCATCGACATGTTGAGCTAATTTTAGAGTTTACTGCTAAATAAACAAAAGAAAATACTTCTAATCTCCATCCACCATCATTATGTTGATGTGATGATCAACAATGCTGGTGCCAACGCTGCGTTCAGGTGTCGTTAAACCATAGAAGAAGAAGAGGGCGCACCAAGATGATGTCATTAAGGGAGCGCCCAAACCTCAAACAGCAGATACAGATGTGACGTCTGTTGATATCCAGCTGCAAAATGATCGTGATCAGCCTGAATAATCGCAGTTGTTGGTCAGACGGGCTTCTTCAGCCGCAGCTCGTCACTCTGAGGCGGCGGTGGCAGGTTAACGACACCAACACATCAACAGCTGGACAAACACAACACAGGTCTGCATGCCCGCCCGCCCGCCTGCACATCCAGCCTCTCTGCTGCTACTCAATCAATCAGGTTTCTGCTGATTGATTCAATTCGATTAAGTGTCCTGATGTTTTTTCACACCTTCCTGACAGTCGTCTAAGAAGACAGGAAAGCAACTATTTGAGGACATTGAGGAAGCTGAGGACCTGCTGATGGCTGCAAGGCCTGCTGTTAAGGTACCAAACACCTGGAGAAGAAGAGGCTGTTTTGCAGGTGCATTCATGAAAGCTGGTGCAAACACCTCCACGCAGACGCCTGCAGCCCTGCAAAAACACACAACGAAGTTCTGTTTTCTGACGTTTCTGGAGGCAAAAGCCCTTTTTTTTACTCAACAACATCATGAAAAGCCATCAGAGATGAAAAAGAAGCCAAAGAGGAAGCAGGAAGACGCAGCTCGGTTTCTTTCTACAGCTTGCTGTTCATTACCGAGAGTGTGCAAGAGCGAGCGTCCTCATTAGAAACGTGCAGCAGGAACAAGAGAGGACGCGATGGAGGTGGTGGATGAGCCCTTTAACAGGCTTCATGCAATAATGGTCTGCTGCAGTTTCTGACTTTGTTAGCATGAGCACAAGCATTTAGGGAAGTGCACGTGGCCTCGCTGATGTTTCGAAACCAGGTGCAGCATTCAAAAACAAAAACCCAGCAAACTAAAGAGATTTTACAGTCAAACGAGACGATCAACAGCCCGAAATGTCAAAAAACGCTCAATTTGAGAGCAGCAAACACAGCAAAAACAAAAAAAATGCTGCTTTTCTTACATTTTTGCTTCAAATTTGTGACAGAAATAGGGGGGCCCTTGTGTTTTTTTAATATTTCAAGTAAATACTAATAAAAGAGCTGCAACGATTTGTTAATCTGCAGAAAATTAACCAGCAAATACACAGAAAATTTGATTTTTCCAATAAGAAAATGCCAAAAATTCAACTCAAATGTAATAATTTGATGTTTTTCTCTGTCATGTTTGACTTTAAACTGAATATCTTTCTGTTTTTAACCAATCAACCAACCAGTTAATCTTTTAGCAATTTAACAGGCATTTCTCAACTTTTTGTGACATTTTGTGAAAGATAATCACAGAGATAATCGGCAGACAGATGATTTACAGGTTCCTGCAGGAGAATCAATTACTTATGAGCAAACAGGTACAGTTTTATGCCTGGATCACAGGGAGATAGTTTGAGCATCTGAAATGTTTTACAGTGTAAACGCCGGGAGGTGACGTGAGTTCAACACCCCAGCTTCATGACGCATCAGGCAGGACGGAGACGACGTGAGGTAAGCAAAGGCTGGCGGTCACAGACAAGACAAGTAAACAATGTAAAGCAGAGCAAAGTCTTTACTGAGTCATCCAGCCGGGTCATTTCCCGCTCCCACACACACACACGCAGGGTGTGATAATGACAGGGCTTCTGATTGGCCAATCAGAGGAGGTCACCTGACCCTGTCATTGGTCGCGGGGCCACTGAGGCTTTGATCTGAGCACAAACAAGATGAACAGCTGCTCGTTCAGCTGTGATTTATGTGTTTCTCATCTCGTTTTCCTCACTTTTTAAATACAAATTGTAAAAACACAAAATTAAATCATCGACAGGCGCGCAGAGCTGGAACGATTAGCCAGTTATCGACTGACAGAAATGTAGTCTGACTAGATTTTGACGATCGATTAGTCTTTGTCGTTACTTTTCCAGCACAAAACGACAAAGTGCCTTTGTTCCTGCTTCTCTGATGCGAGGATTTGTTGTTTTTCCACTTTGGGCTTCAGAAATCTGAAGATAATTCAATGACTCTATGAGAAAACGGGTACACAAAACAAAATGCGTGCATGTTTTAATCAAGTAAAGTGTGTTTACTGCAAGTGCAGAGCACTTATTATAGAGGACAGCGTGCTTATTATCGGGTAGAGCGTGATTATTGAAGGGTGCAGTGTGTTTATTGTTATGTACAGTGTCTTTAATTATAGGTACAGTGTGTTAACAACATGCACAGTGCATTTTTATATGTTTTTATGTGTTTAAGTTTGTTTATTGTTGGGTACAGTGTGTTTATTGTTGGGTACAGTGTGTTTATTGTTGGGTACTCTGTGTTTATTAAAGGTTAAAGCTTGTTTATTGTAGATACAGTGTGGTTATTGTTATGTAAAGTGTGATTATTTACAGTTAAGGTGTATTTACTATGTGTGCAGTGCATTTTTATATGTTTTTATGTGTTTAAGTGTGTTTATTTTCGGGTACAGTGTGTTTATGAAAGGGTAAAGCTTGTTTACTGTAGGGTACAGCTTGTTTAGCATAGGGTACAATGCATTTTTTGTGTTTTTTTATTTGTTTTAAGTGTTTTTATTCTTGGGTACAGTGTGTTTATTGTTGGGTACACTGTTTTTACTGTAAGTACAGTATGTTTACTACATGTACAGTGTGTTTATTGTTGGTTTAATATGTTTATTCTGTATTTCATGATGATATTTCCTTTCAGAGATGAAGCGCTGACAGAAACCCTGAAAGAAAAGCCTGTTTCTAACATTTACAGTGTCTCACACTGACTGTCTTTATCTTAGCACGAGCTGCAGCGCGCAACATGAAAATAAGCAAAAGCAGAGAATAAAGGACGACAAAGCAACAAAGCTGAGAGTGAGTGAGCGCCTCTGTGCCTCCCCGACCTCTCTGACCTCTGACCTCCGAGAATTGGCCGTCTCTTCCTGTCTTAAATCACTGCAACATGGAGAGAACGGGAAAAAAGGGGTTTTCCTGCTCTCGCTCACTCTCCGCTTGCTGTCTGCGGCCGAGTTATGAAGCATAATTTAATTTCAGGAGGTGAAGAGTTGACGTTTTCGCAGCAAAAGAGCCGAGATGCTGATTCTGGAGCTACAATACGCTACAAAACTGCATTAAAAAGGGTTTCTAGATGCTTTGTGAGCTCGACAACTGCACTAATATGATTATGAATAAGCCTTGTGTTGATGAGGTCGCCAACAGTCACTACGAGAAAGTGTTTCTCCAAGTCGTGGCTCAGCACATGCTGCAGACGGTCTGAGCCGAGCAGACAGCAGACGGTCAGCAGCGAGAGCGTGACGTCCATCTGTTGGGTTTTAACTCCGACATCGTGTTTTCAACTTGCGCACAGCCTATGATCATAGATTAGACACGGCTGATGCTACGCTACGAGGCCGCAAGAGCAGCCTGTTGAACACGCGGAGCCTGCGTCTGCGCCGTTTAACACGACGCGCTCCTGAATATGAATCGTTTAATGCTTTTTAATTACGGCAAATAAAAACTCTTGTTGCACGTCAGATCGATTTAAGAGATTACTGCTGCACACGTGTCGCGCAGCAGAGATTTGTGCTGCAAACAAGCCTGATTACTTTAATATTAATGTGAATATTGTACGGTATCAACCAATTATCATACTGTGATGCAAATGTAAACAAAAATTACACAGAAAATAAACAAACTCGTGCTTTAAGCAGTGAAATAATTGATGTGAATCCAGATCAGGCTCTGTGATCAGCTTCACTTCCTGTCACCGCCTCCTCTCTGTGCGTGTGTCAGTGTTGTGTTTGTGTGTCAGCAGCTTCTTAAACTGACTCTGGATCAGCTGTAAGACACATTTCAGCGTGGGAGAAACAGTGGTTTTTAAGGTGGAACTGCTTTATTCAGTGTTTCTCTGGGTTTGAATCAGCGGCTCTGTTTGTTTTGGAGAGGAGGAGACCTCTGTGGAGAATTCAGCTCCCAGTAAAAACCTCCTGAACCATCAACACTGAAGGAATCCCAGCTGACAGGAAGACAACAACTCCCAGCATCCCACGCTGCTGCAGGACGTCACCAGGCTCTCACTTGAAGGATCATACTCTTCTCACGCTCTTCGCGCTTTCATTCAGACTTGTTTCAAACACGACTTCCTGCATGAAGACAAGCAGCCATGTGACCGTGACAGTAGCTAAACCACCGGGCAGCATTCCTCTCAAACTGGTTTCTGACAGTCTAACTGTGCAGGAGCCATTAATGCACAGTTTGATCCACCAGACTGAGGATCAGAGGTTTCACCCCACAGACATTCCTCTGAGGCTCAAATAAACCAGACTGTTTGATTAAAACACTGGTGGGCCTCATTTTATGGGAAGCAATTAACCAGAAAACAACCAGAAAACTGATGGAAATGTAATAATTAGTCCATTTCAATGCTTTAAAAAGTAATAATTTGACACCACTTTCATGTCCTCATTGCAAATATGAAGCTGTAGCCATTAGCTGGTTAGCTTAGCTTAGCATAAAGACTGAAAATAGGGGGGAAACAGCTAGTATAGCTCTGTCTAAATGTAACAAAATGCTACCTTGACCTTTAGCCAGAGCCACACTAACAGTTTCCCCATATTTCCAGTGCCGTCAAAATCCTAAGCCAGTGCTCAGCAAATGTCAAACTAATTCTTTAAAAGCTGGTATCCCAGTCTGGGGTTCTTCCTGCCAGGTCCGGTCTGACGGAGGCTTCCAGAACGGAGACTAAAGTCCAGGTTAAAACAAAACAAACAGATAAGAGGAGAGAAGCTGATAAAGAGGCCCAGAGCCCTGCTACCACACTCACGTCTGGCCAAAATACCTGGTTACCTGCTGACCTTCCAAGATTGTGAATGCCGTATGAATATATGAATAAAAAAGAGGTTATTGCCCTTTTATTTTACTCCCCACGAGTTCCCTCTCTGGAAATCTTAAATTTGCAGACCGGCCCATGAGCAGCCGATGAAAGAAATATTTGTGTGAACTCCAAGGAACTGCGTTTACGAGTCAGGACATAATGTAAAACGCTGTGTGTCTCATCCCCAAGGCCACTCAGCATTAAGTTCAGGCGCTCGCTGAGTAACTCCACCACAGCCGGCACACAAGAAGAGCAGACGGTGTTTGTACTGTGCAGCGTGTGGAGGCATGTGCACTGAAACAGATCAGTCTCAGGCAAAACCAGTAAAAAAGGATGATTTATGGAAAAGATCAAGCAGCAGAAATGAGTGTGAGGACGAGTTTTCATCCTGAACCTGCAGTTTGCTGCAAGTTTTCTGCTATTTAAGTGTTTTTTTAATACTTTTAACGCCAAGTATGCATGCATTACATCTGAAATGTTCCCAGGATTTAGCCAAAATGCTGCCACACTCGCCCAAAGTGGCTGCAGCAAACTGAACATGACAATGAGCTGCCCAAGCAGCCTTGAAGGTGCGTGCTCCAGCAAATCGGAGCATCATATTAGCCCTAACATCAAACAACCTGAGTCTAAACAGAGCACTGCCACCGCCGCCGCTGCTGCCGCCGCCGTTGGAGCTATAATGGTTTTATGGCTTCAGAGCTCAAGGTGCAGTGTGGAGGCTATTCTAATCCATTAACTGACACCATGGGCAATTACCCTCCCATCATACACAGCAATACTTGGGAGCAGATGGCAACTGGCAGAGTGTTTTCAAAAGATTCATAGTTCCACACATGAGGTGTGGGTTAATGTGTTTTAATGACCTTTGGAGCCAAAGATTTGACGAAGCACAATCATTATGTGGCTGCTGCTGTAATGGTTTAAGCACTTCTGATCAATACGGCCATCAAAAAACATCTGTTTCCACCATAATACACTAAACCACATGTTTAACTGAGACTCCCTCAGAGCTTTAAAATCAGTCTCTAACTTCCAATTATCCTCCCTGGGATTTGATATGGATTTAATGAGGAGAATCAATAGGATAATGGATTTGTGCAGGTGTTGTAAATGCACAGCGAGTGAAGTTAACGCAGGAAGAAGTCAGTCCTGTCTGGAGTGCGTTATAAAAGCAGTGTCACCCGCTCAACGGGCTCAGCCCACTCGCTGAGGCTCCAGATGTTCTGTGCATTGATTAGTCCCAACACATTCCGACGACTCCCTCACGTCACCCCAGACTCCGTTTAAAAATCTTTACCTTTAACATTTACCTCACCTGTTACCAAAGACAGACACGTCCACAAAGCAAATATAAACTCTTCCACAAACTAATTCACCCAACCTTCATTTCGGCGTCAACAAAAACGTCAAAAACCACATTTTGTTTAAGTTATGTCATCCTGAGTTTCCAAATATAATGAATCCGTCTGACGGATTAGACGCCGCAGCGTCTTTTTGCATTAAATCAATTCTAAAAGTTTTTCTCAAGCAAAGTTTCAGCTTTGTGGACAACATGTGCGCCGAATGTTAAATAACTCCGTGTTTTTTTTAAATCATAGCACATTATGTTATAAGATCAGCGTGATGTTTGCCAACAGTCGATAAATTATTAAATTTGACGTTTTACGAGCGGAGTTCGGTGTGACGTTCCCCCGACAAGGCAGAAGGGGAACGTATCGAGGGCAGCAACGCGTTGATAAGAAATCACGAGTGTTTTACAAATCTGTAAAATCCCCCTAAAGCTTTTCCTCGGTGTGAGAAGCTTCGGGAAAGTGTTTCTGTGGATGAAGAGCGGAGGAAAAGTAGCGAACAGGCTCCTTACCTCGGGATCTGCAGCTCACCGTGCAGCCGGAGCGTCTTCTGTCTGTATTCCGCAAAAAAGGTACGAAAAGTTAGAAAATAAAACTCTGTGTCAAAGGTCCCTCTGGAAAAGGAAAAAACAAAAGTTCCCAGATTTACATCCTGGAGAAACTGCTCTTGTCGAGTGAAACCGTGGGGAATAACCGTGCGTCCGAGGTGCGCAGCTGCTGCGGCCGCCGCTGAAGTTTAGTTCAACAATATTCCCACAGACAAACAAGTAGACGGGCTGCTTTCTGCGTCCTTCCCACGCCCAGGAACCCGGTTAACCACATGCCCGGCTCAGGTGTAATTCATGACTACACCAACACACACACGCGCGCGCATAGATCCAGGTTCTGAAGGCAGGAGTGCGGGTTTTCTGTATCCAGGTCGAGGACGAGGCGCACACATCCAGCCGGGTCTGCGGCCACAGGCTCCGCTGGAAACGGCGCGATACGCAGCCAAACCGGGGACTATCAGGATGAGGGCTTTTCTTCCTCCTCCTCCTCCTCCTCCTCCCAACACCAAACCCCCAATGTCTGTAGGTTTGCTCAAAATCCGCCAAGTCAGCGAGAGTGAGCGCCAGAAGTGCGGCGAAGGCCTTTTCAAAATAAAAGCATCGTCCGACCAAACAGGGAGAGAACTGGTTTAAAACACAATGTGAGGCTTAATGCGCAATAATGAGACAATATGTGCAAGATCATATATATTCATATACATAATTATGTGCACCTCATCAAGAAATTAAACGTTAATTGTTGATTTTTCTTAGATTTTTGCCTTTGTGATCATTTTGCACATCACCTTTTTGATATTTTCTACCGTTGCACCTTTGTTCATGTTCTGCTTTTGCAGGCGTTCTGACTTTGCACTGCAGCCGCTGCACATCTTGTCCTGATTGCATGTCATTATCTAAATAAGAACAGGATTTTGCAAGGCGCTGTGCCTATAACAGAAGTGAGAGGTGCAAACTTTAGATTCATCTGCCACAAAATGAGTATATTTGAAATGAGTATTTGTTATTGTAATAACTGAACAATAATATTATTAGAATATTCAGAAACTAGACCAAAAAAAAAAAGAAAAGAGTCTGGACAAAAAGTAAAATATGCAATTATAAAATATGCGTTAAATGTGCATATTTATGTTATTTGCATTAAATATGGAAACATTCAGACTCAGTCTGTTGGGCTCAGCTCTGCACTGTGAGGCTTTGCAGATTTAATCAGTTAATTCAATCAATTCATTAGTGTTCGATTTAGCCAGCAGCTAAAAAGTTCACCCTTAATCTCGTGACTGTTGTGATTTCATTATCTCAACATATCTATGCATAAAAAATCTAATTATAAGCAGGAAAACAATGCAATCATGTCGTATCTAACACATTAACAAGAACCAATTCATCTTTTATGCATCTTGCATGAACAAAACTGTTGCACAAAGCAAAACAGCACAGCAACGGAGCTGAAAAAGATGTCACATCTGTAGATTTGACTTGAAAACACGTGGAATTGGTAAATCCTTTCAAAATAAAGTTGCTTTAAAATGACAAATTGCCGGTGGCTCCACGCTTTGCGCTCAGCTAACATCATTTCTTGTCGGTATACAACGCACAAATAGTATATTTAGGCTTTTTAAGCATCGTGGTTGTCTTGACCACGCTTGTGAAGAGGGGTTTTTATTTTGAAAGTTGCAACAGGAAGATGCCGTCTGTCCTCTTTCTGACTTGACTGTGACAGATTACAGAACTCCCATGGGTTTAAATTGCAGCACATTAAAGAAAAGGCAAGTACCCCTTTAAAAAATGGGAAACAAAATGGGAAATAAAAGGATTTATATGGTATTTACACCTTTAATAAGAGACCAATCACTGTTTAAACACCAAAGAAATGCAAAAAACAAACACAAGCAAACAAACTGTTGCTCTTCCCTGACAGATGTTGTATATGTGCTGCAGTTTAATCCATCCTTTAGATTAGAAACCTACCTTTAAATAGATTATGGACAGTTTAATTTATATGCACGCTTAATCTGGTCTCAGATAGATATTGATTGGATTTAAAACTCAGCCCATCGACACACTTTCCTTCTCGTTTAACTCCCTGATTCTCTCAGACGTTTGCGATCGCAGCAATCTGTGTAAATCTTCAGAGCGGTCTGGGAGAGTGGTCGCCCTGTCAAGCCCAGTTAAGCGTGCAGTCGCCCCCGCTGCTAATTCGAGGGCTTGGTCGGGGCACAATGGAGGCTTTGTTGCTGGAGAATTTGTCTGAGAAGTAATCCTTGACACTGGGCCATTCAGGGGGCCTAACCTTTTGTTTCATAAGTCCCCTGAATGTTACAGTAGGAGCACCGGTGCATTAGCGCAATGTAATGTAATGTGCAAGTCGCCTGGTATGGCAGGAATGGTTTGTGTGGAGCGGTGTAAGCTCCGAGTGTGGACATGTGCGTCTGTGTTTGGACGCATTTGGGTGTAGAAAGGTCAAAAGGTCTCATGCAGGGAGTGAAAGTGGAGCTTTTACATCTTCCTGCATCATTATTAACAGCTTATATTGACTCAGCCTCAGTGGAAACACTCGCTGGAGCATGAAACGCAGATTCATCTGCAGCTTTTTGGTAAAAACCGTGAGCTGCTTTTAAAAGATCTTCAGCGGAGGAAAGAATTGGCTCGAGGCTGAGAGCCACAGGCAGGAGATGGGAGTCAGAGACTGATGAAAGACGAACTAACGCCTTGTTATTTCTGGTCTTTTCATGCAGTTTGTGGATCAAAACTGTAATGTTATCCTGTAATGTGGAGAGATGACTTAAGTTTCTGAGCAGTTGCATGAAGAATAAAGCATCATACCTGCGAGAACCATCACTCATCACCCAGACTGCCTCATGTTGAAGTCATGAAGCTCAATAATTGCAAAAACCTATACTTATCCACGCAGGACTGTGCAGAAAACTGAAAATCTGTGTGTGAATGAGCCAAATGAAGGTAAACGGGGTTAAAAAGAGCTTAGATGTCATGTTTTGTTTGCAGTTTGTTCACAGTTATTGATGCTAAAAACATAGAAAATAGAAATTCAACGTCCCACAGCTTTTTAAAGTCATTAAGTTACATATAAATGGGTTTTTAGTGCCAAACATACTTAAAATGTAAGCATGTTCTCATTTCAACTGATAAAACATAAATGATTGTGTGTTTTAGTTATAAACTACTACTTTAGAGACATCTTTGAAGTTCACTAACAGCAAAGAATCATGGGAGATGTAGTTGTGAATATTGGACAAACAGTATATGAACAAAGACGAACACAAATGAAGCCAAAATATCCCAGATACAGGTGACATCTTGCTCTGGTGACATCATTTTGAGTCTGTTCGGTAGGCCCCGCCCATTTTAGCTGTCAATCATGACGCCACACCCTCTTTGTTATAGCATCAAGTAGCTGACATGGAGGGGGCGGGGCCTATGAGCTGTACTGCAGCCAGACACCAGGGGGCGGGACTTATGAGCTGTACCGCAGCCAGACACCAGGGGGCGGGGCTTATGAGCTGCACTGCAGCCAGACACCAGGGGGCGGGGCTTATGAGCTGTACCGCAGCCAGACACCAGGGGGCGGGGCCTATGAGCTGTACTGCAGCCAGACACCAGGGGGCGGGACTTATGAGCTGTACTGCAGCCAGACACCAGGGGGCGATGCAGATGTTTTCTCTTCACCTTCTGCTGTCCTGTCGGCCATCTTTACAGGCAATCTATGACAAGAGCACACACACACAGGGTCTGGGTGTGAGTGCCAACGTGTGTCAGTCCGGTTACACTGATTGACTCATTAAATGCCTAAATCACTAACTGGCTCACTGACTTATCAATCTGGCTGACAAACTGCTTCCTGATTGGCTGACAAACTGTCTATCTGCTCATCTGACTGGTCAATTAGCTGCCTAGCATGTGTGTGTGTGTGTGTGTGTGTGTGTATTTGACTTGCTGATCATGTAAACGCCTGGATGGTTTGCAGGGTTCACTGGTTCACTAAGTGAGCTGTTAAACACAGTGTTGGAATGAGCGGGCTGTGTGTGTGTGTGTGTTTGCACGTCTTCTCAAACAGAGCACATGCAAATACCGTCGCACATGCTCACACACACATGCACACTCTCTGATGTGCCGCTATGAAGGCTGTGAGTACACATTACACAGACCCTGATTGGCTTGTAGGGACACAAACACACACACCCACGCCGTTGCATGAGGAAATGGCTGCAAAAGGAATAACATCAGCCATCAGCTAATTAGCAAATATCAGCATGCTAACACACTACGGCAACAAGCTAACGTGATAAACAGTACACCTGCTTCACAGCACGCCATTGTGAGTGTGCATTCTGACGTTAGCTTGTAGCTCAAGGTGCTAGCCTGCTGCTAGCATGGCTGCAAACTTTTCGATTGCAGAACATCACAACTATGTGTTTATGAACACGCCTCCCTTCAGAGAGCGGAAGCCCGTGTGCGCGGGAAGGAGTTGAACCTTGAGTCTGGCCACCCTGACCAGACGGTGCTGCTGTTTCCTAATTAAATTCAGTCAGGAACTCTGACCGCCATTTTGGATCAACAACCACAAACATTCGTCAGACTAAAACTGAACTGTGAATAATCTTAAATACTCTAAAAGACTGTGTGTAGCTGTCTGTCTGGAGGAAATGTTATAGCAAACAGGTGAAGTTACACTGATATTTTATTTTAGCTTCAACATTTGTTTGGATGTAGCATGCTGTTGCTAGCTAGCTAGCTAACCACTGTTAGCTCTGTGCCACTTAAACTTAAAGACTGATCTATGGCTGGAAGTTATGATATTAATGATTGAAATTTATTGGTTTAAGCTCATTTAATGATATAGTTTGTTTTACAGGAAGAAAACATGGTTGGATTTTGATATAATGATACAAAGAAATGTGGGCTTTTTTGTATTTTTTCCCATATACTGTTAATTAGATAGACAATATGACCGATCTAAAAATTAAATTTTATGTCAACTTAAATATATAAACCTATTTTTTGTAATGTCTGATCTGTTGGTATAGTCAAAGTCGTCCTATTGAGCAGAAGTTACGTAACTATGGAGTATAGCTGCGTCTTAAATCAGTGTTGTCCTTTAAAACTCACACATCATTGTTTCTTACCAGTGGAGAAAACTCAAATCTAAAGTCAAGGGCACACACAGTTGATCTAAAAGAGGAAAAAAAAACCCCACTCTGCTTCAACATCACATTTCTTCTATCCATCGATTTCGTTTGAAGTTTGCTTTCTTGTCCTGTTGATTCTTCAGAAGTCTTTTCATCTCTCTCCATCACACATGCAGCGTTAAGCCCCTCTGCCCTCACTCAAAGCCTGACGTTGACCCCTGACCTCTGACCCCGTGTGTCGAGTGGCATGCCTATACATCTGGTCAGTCAGCCGTCCATAGATGACGCATTCCTGCTAACTGTTTGTCTCTTTATTTCCCCGTGCCGTTGTTTTTGTGTGGAGGCTGAGCGAAAATCACAGAAACAGAAACAAAACAGGTCTGATTTGTTCCCGAATCCCCTTTTTATTGAGCGTTTTGTGTGATTTCGAAACAACCAGACGCATCTAATCGATATCCAGCAAGAACATTTTATTATTTAAAAAGTACTTACAAACCAACATCCCAAACAAACTGCATAAGGAAAGTCCAAGTTCACCAACATAATGAACAGTATATTTATTTATATTAGATTCAAAATGCACCACAGATATTCAACCTACACCTCTGTGTCAGTCCAAAGTTCCCCTGAAACCATAAATCTGTAGGATATGTTTATTTTAGCTGTGCCTGGATTATGTATTGCGGGGAAAATGTCAAAATAAAGCTGCGTGGCCGCCCCTCATAACAAATGTATTTTATGCGGCTGGTTATGATTCAAACCCAACAGACCTTCATTTGAAATTCCAGCAGAGGCCCTAAAGTTTTCAGCAACACCTCATACTAAATGTACGTCGAGCTGGAGTTTGTGCATGAAACGGTGCATTCAGAGTCCTCCATTCAACGCGGCGCTGCCTTGTCTTGGCTTTGCCGTGACACCGTTCATTCAATGTGGCATTGGAAATGAAGCACACGCAGGCCACACAGCGACAAGGACGTTATGACGCAGAGATGAAAACAGGTTTTTTTTTCTTTTATTCTTTGAGTTCGAAGCCGATTAAACATTTAACTTTTCAAAGGAAAATGAAGCCATCCTTCCTCTTATGAATGAAAACTTGAATACGAAAGTAATGAAATGCATCTTTGCTCAGTGCAGTTCGCGCCAGCTGCTGTTACCAGTAGCATAGTATTGTTAATGTAAGCTA
Source organism: Datnioides undecimradiatus (assembly GCA_008933995.1). Taxonomy (NCBI): domain Eukaryota; kingdom Metazoa; phylum Chordata; class Actinopteri; order Lobotiformes; family Datnioididae; genus Datnioides; species Datnioides undecimradiatus. The sequence continues at coordinate 1,350,707 of WARS01000028.1, read as the reverse complement.
ACACTAGAGGTTGCTGTGTACACGACACTGCTGAGTCAGTCTGGCCGAATGTGATGTTTCTGTTACATAAAATACTTTAGAAACTGGTAAAAACATAAACTTCCCTGTTCTTCTTCTTCCTGGTTTACTTCTTCACTAATCTCCTCCAACTAAATGTGTGAAACTGTGACCCAACCACTGCAGGAATTCATCCATCATCCATCCATCCACTCAGCTATGCATCCATCAAAGCACACATCAGTCCATCCATAAACCCATTGAACCGTCCATCCATCCATTTATAACTCAATGCAACCTTGTATCCATCCAAGCATACATCCCATTTATCCCGCAATTCATCCGACATCATCTATAAATCCATCTAACATCCATCCAACATGCATCCAATCCTACTGTCTATCCTTCCATCCATTCATCCAACAACATTCATCCAAACATTATCCATAAATCCAACATCCATCAATCCGTTCATCCATCCAGCATCTAACATACAACGGTCCATTATCATACATCCATCTGACAACATTACATCACATCCATACATCCATGCATTATCCCATCCATCCAATAACATTACATCAATTCATCCAACCATTATCCATCCCTCCATTCATCCATGCAACACTAAAATCCATGCATCAAACCAACATTGCATCTAATCCATCCATCCGTTCATCCATTCATCTAACTCCATTACAACACATCCATCCAACATCGATTCAACCAACATTACATCACATCCAGCCACCCTTCATACATGAATCCATCCATCTGTCATCCATCCATCCATGAATCCATCCTTCCATCCATTCAACAACATTACATCACGTTCATCCAACCATCGCCTATAAATCCATCCAAGCCTACTTCACATCCATCCATTACATCCAACCATCCACAAACTCCATCTTTACATCTATGAATCAATCCATTTTCCATAAATCTACCCATCCTCCAGTCAATAAATCCATCCGTTGTTGTGTACGTGGGTTATTTTTGTTTGAGCTGAAAGGTGTATTCAAACAGCTCATTATTACAGTACCCACAGGTGTGTGTGTGTGTGTGTGTGTGTGTGTGTGTGTGAGAGAGACGTCAGATGTGAATGATTTATGAGTATGTAAATGAGATTGTTGAACTGTTGAAGGACAGTGAAGAGCAAGACACACACACACACACACACACACACTCATAATATTCTGCTCTGTCACAGCTGCCAATCTAAAACTCAGTTTACTCTCCGTCTCAAATGTGCAATAAACACCGCCTGTGTTTCTCAGCCAATAAAAATTCTCATAATCTAAATGAACTGTTTACATTAGCGAGAGCCGAACCAGACCGAAGCTGCATTCAAATGTGGAGCCGTCTGCAGAAAACAGTGCACACGCTGCAGGACGATCAGCACTTCACGGAGGACGAGGCTAAGCGTGCGCGCGTCTGACCGCAGTCGGCAATGTCAAATTGGATCCTACAGGAGGTCCTGAGGCCCAAAAAGATGGTGGTCACACACGCAAAATGGCAATATGTTCTCCCTAAAACCACAAAGGACTTGCTCACTGTTGTGTATAAAGTCTTTATTATTGTGGTTTCATGATTACAGATGCATACTTTCCACTGTGTCAACAACAACAACCAACACAACGCGACAGTGGGTAACTCAGTGAATCACATGTTTTCTACTCACATTATTATCTTGTCGGAGGAAGTTGAAATGGACAAAATTGCTAAAATTAAGTTTAATTTTCTCTTGAAAAGTGATATTTTTCATGCTATTTAGCACAAAAGAGCTACCAGAAGCCTGAATCCCCTGCTGCCTATATTACAGACACTGGTGTTTTTAGTTGGGCTACATGGATTTAGACAAACTCACTGACTTCATCATTGATAAGTTGCATCATCTGGAAAAGACGCATTAAGCTGTAGATGGATTTTAATGACAGGTGGATGCTAATTACTCACTACGCAGATGAACGCAACTGGCAACAAACAGTAGACACCAGATGTCATACCTGCAATAGAAAAACAAGAATCTGAAGTCATGCTGGCAGCTCTGCGAGGCTGCACATTGGTAATTTAAGCTAAATGCTGATGTCAGAATCAGAATGCTAACATGCTGGTTCACAGGTGTTGATTGTGGATGTGAACTCAGATTTCACATTAAATCCAGAGGTTAGCAGGTGCTAGTAGTTTAATATGGCATTACATATTTGTGTTAGCATCGCTGCTAGCATGATGAATGATACTAGCTTCAGGGGCATCATAGTGTCTGTAAAAACAATTTGTAACAGCCATCGCGCCGACGCTCAGAGGTTTCTGTAGAGCGTCTCCTGTCAACTAACTTCTGGATAATCCAAAAATGGTGCAAAGAGGTGCTAGCCCGTACAGTCGTCATGAACGGGGAAACTAGCTGCAGAGACCAAACCGTTGTTTGTACCAGGCTGTAAACATGTTTACTGCTGCATTTTAACATGGGGGTCTATGGGGACTGACTCACTGCTGGAGCCTCTGGTGGACGCTCAGGGAACTGCAGTGTTTATACTTTAACACCAAAACGTTCAGTCTCTTCTTTGTCCTCCTCTTTTAGCTCATAGGCATTAAAATGTTGCACTACATCCAATGTGTTTCCGCTCTGTTGCCTCTGAAGCTGCTGTTATTGTTGACGTATTCCTCCGTTTCCATTGCGCCACCACCACATGAGCCAAATACAATGATTTGATTGAAGGTCATAAACGCAGAGTAATTCCCACGCTGCTGCATCAACACCTGCGTTTAATCACTGTTTCATACATTCAAATGGAGGAGACGCACAAAAGGGACTGGAGGGTGACTTTGTTGCATGAAGGTTCGACCTTGTCTGCAGAAAACTGTCAATCATTCATTTGTGTTTTGGAAAGACAAACAGCTCAGACTGAAATGTGAACAGCATTGTCTTTAAAATGCAAAACGTTTGGAAAGAAATGCATGACTGACACGACAAAGACTTCATTTTAGGTGCGTAAACGTCTTTTTTAAAAGGTGCAGGGAATCAGTCTCAACTGCAAATAAGGAAGAGCCATAAAAACCATAAAAACCACCATCCTGACACTTCCTGCCTGGCACTTAAGGCCAAATATTGCCCCCATACATCATCAGACCAATATATAGCCCATCAATCTAACCTCCTGCTCCGTGTCATGTGTAGAGGGAGTGAAATTGAAAAGAAAACAGGTGTAACATCAGGCAGCCGGGGTGTGAATTGAATAGCATGTGAGAGCGGGACAATACAAAGAGCCACAGTGCATTTAGGATGTTATTTAAAAACCCCATTCACTCCTTCCCGGAGTAATGATGCTGTTTTTCTGCCGTACACCCACTTCCCCCGCTCCCCCGACCCCTACGCACTTCATTTCTTCCTGTGTGAAAACGTTCATGTCTCTGTGATGAAGCCTTTGAAAGGGGCAGAATAACAGTGTAGTCGTTGTGTTTGAGGCGATGAGCCAGCACAGTCGCTGCAGAACGAGGAAAAACCTTCAAATTAGCTTTATTCTGATGGAAAAACAGTTCATTTAACTAGTTTATGTGTAAAAAATAAGCTTATATGAGCAGATTTGAGCTGAAATTCTAGTTATTATTAGGAATTGAGGGTGAGGGTGTGCCGTAGAGACTGAGAGTTAAAGGTTAGTTAAAGCCTCAACAAACTACGATCGCTGACGCACCAATTTATGTTCCTGTCTGTGAACAGGATGCAGGATCGGAGAGTGAGTATTGATCGAGGTGGAAGAGGAGGCGGACCGGAGGGGGGATCATACAGAACTGGGGTTCATCTTCTCCACAATTATGGAAGAAACAAATTGAGCGATTCGTCAAGTCCATTAAGGAACAAATGGAATATCTCACTTCCATCAATACGGGACTTGTTACCAATGCGGCCGCGGCCAGGGAAAGATTAATTGCACCGCACTTCAAATGGCTTCCACTGCGCTATTTATCCTTAGAGCGCTGCCAACTGTTGATAAGGAGAAGTGAGCCTAATGGCCGCGTTTTAATTCACACTGTAATATAATGCAACGTGCGATATTGATGGGGAACACACTGGTGGTTACATGTGCAGTGAGGTCGCATCAATGATACGTTGACGATCTTGGTCTAGACAAGCCGAGATAGCGAGCACGCACCGCACAAACTATCAGCAGGTCACGTTAATGTTAACTGACACTCTGCATGTGTGTTGCATGATGAAATGCACAATTAAGCTGCACAACAGCTGCTAACATAGACAGCAAGGTCAGCAACGTCAGTAATACATTATCAACATTGAATTAACCACAAGAAAGGACAAGAAATGACTGATTGAACCCATGTGGGAAGTAAACTCCAGGGTCTTTGGAGTCCAAAAGTCTTAGTTTCTGTCCTTTCAGACTTAAGGAACTAAACTGCAACAGTAGTTTGGACGGAAAAGGTGCAGGTTTGAAACGAGAAGGTATTCATGTGGATGTTGCCTGAATATTAACAGAGGGAACTCTGGATGCATGAGGAAAATTACGTAGTCGTTCCTAAACGCTAAACCTAAAAGGGTCAGACTGTCAGTGGAGAGCTCTGCTGCGCCGCTCTGAGGCGTCCGAAGGAGGAGACTCAGCACCAACCAACTAAACTGGGACAGGTGGAGCTCTGGTGTCTCCAGAGTGACGGTGCAGCTGAAGGGTCTCTGCTCTCACACAGTGGAGGAGGTCCAGAGGACGTCACAGATGGAGCTGCACAAGGTCACAGAGCAGGACTTCAGGGGAGAGATCAGAGCGTGGCAGGAGCTCTGGGAGCAGAGCATCACTGCACAAGGTCACTACTCTGCAGGAGATGGTGGCCATATTTAATAATAGCAACAAAAACCAAAACTATGAGCTGAAAGACGCTAAAATACTTGTATGAAATGTAATCTAATGAAATAAAATGGAATGACTGAAAGACATGCAGGAAGTGATATTCTTCACACACCCTCCTGTCAAACCTGAGGGACGATCGCAGCTCCTTGATTACCTCGCTCAGCCAAGACGACCTAATCAGGTAAATGAACCCCGAAACCCCAGAACACGCTGCCGCCTCGCTCTGCACACTGACCCAGACAGGGAAGAGGAACCGCAAAAACATGACAGAGAGGGAGTGTGTGTGTTTCAGTGTGTGTTTCAGTGTGTGTGTGTGTGTGTGTGTGTTGAAAATATGGCGTTGGTGACTGCAGAGGGCCGTGAAACAAAAGAGCAGGTAGATTGATGATTGATTAGCTGTGGCTGTCGGGCTGACTGAGACTCATTGGCAGCCGTCACTTTGATGAATTACACCGCTGAGAAAAACACACTGCACTCTGATTACTAGCAAGACTAGTGTGTGTGTGTGTGTGTGGGAGTGTGTGTGTGGGAGTGTGTGTGTGTGTGTGTGTACTGGGGTTGATGGCCTGTTTATAGCCTCTGTTTGGGGCATGTATGCACAGTGCAGGTTTGTGTGCATGACGGTGAATCGCACCTCCGGGATTGTGTTCAGCGGACTTCGCCAGTGTTGTTTGCATGCTAATCCACCTGCCGTGCATGCATCCATGTTCACATGCACACACACACACACACACACACACACACACACACACACACTGCAAAATCCTTGTTTAGTATTCTGCCGCAGGAAGCAGCACATCCCCACAAGTCTGGCCCAAGGTCCTACGCCGCTCGTATACAGAGGGCGATTTGTTCATATTTAACAAGGCGGATGACAGGTATGTTCGTTTTCATTGTCCCCCAGCTCCACCTGTCAGAGGGATGCGCTGAATAATTTAAGCTGATAAAGGCCAAACGCTGCGTCTTTTGATCTGGCAAAGGTTTGACCACAGCTTTAGCAATGATGGTGCAGTTTCATTTAATAAAACATCGACGGGAGGCGACGCGGGGTCGGACCTACAGCAGGGTCTGAGGGCTGGCGTTACTGTGGGTGGTTTGGAGCTGAAAATCACACAGGAAGATGAAATTCACTGTTTTTTTTACCTTTTTGCTTCAGTGTTTTATCTCTAAACATGAACTTTTCTTACAATTAAGATATTTTTTTATTTAAAAACCATAAAACAAGCGTCGCTAAACTGAAAACTTGACCTGGATCATTTGATCTGGTCTGGTTCTTCATCCTTCTTCTAAACAATTCGGGATATTTGATCTTAAGATGCAACTTAAGGGGAATTTAAAGTGTTTTTTTCTAATTCAAATATGCTAAAGACACAACAGATGGAGCAAACACATCAACAGACACACAACCAGGTTCATTTAAGCCAGCTGATGTCATGGTTTTGAGTTTCTGTAGTGTTTCCCAGTTACTTCCTGGTTTGATTAGTTCATTGATTTCACCTGTGTCTTGTCCCCAGTCTGTATATGTTGTGTCTCTGCCTGTTCTTCTTGGTTCTGTGTGCACGTTTTGGACTGAAGGCCTGGTTTTGACCCCGCCTGCCTTGACAAGCCTTAAGTGTCTTTTCCTGCAACTGGGTCCATCCCCTCTGGTTTCCTCGCTCCTCCGTGTGCAAAGGTTGTGACACAATATCAATAAAAGCAGTTAAATAAACAGGTGAGCAACACTAACCTGGTGAAAAGTGAAAATTAGGACAGTTTAACTGTTGATTGATCTGCAAATTGGGAAGTTTCTGCAACGCTGAGCTCCCAAATGTGCATTCATCTTCGTAATGAGGCGGTTTATGCTCTGAATCAACAACGTGCATTGATGTTCAGGTGAAGAAGAGCTTCTCCTCTGTTGTTCTTCATATGTAACGCTAATGCACGAGCACTAGCGAAGGTTCATTCACTCACTCCCTCTCACATGCTCTCTCATAACTCCCTGCCGTCGTTTCCCAGGTTTAAGTTGAGATATCAGACCTTCACACCTTCATCGTTGGCCCAGCACGTTGCGCGAATGAGCACGCACCAAACTCTGTTTGAAAAAACACTAATTTAATTATTCTCTTGGTTATTTTATCATTAACTAAACTGTATTAGCTCGGTGTGCCTAAAAACGACCCTCTTTTAGTTCTGCATGGATTAACTCATGTTATCTTGATCCAGTCTTTCTTGAATATCTCCTCTTAGTGTGTTTAAGCTGTTATCTGCCCCTCCACCTCCCCATCACCACCCAGGCTCTGCAGATTCATCGTCTGCGCTCTGATATCAGCTGTCACCACATCTTCTGCTGTAATAAACATTATCTTTGCTCCACTCGCTTGTCTCTCCTGATTGAAACGTGAGCTGACGACCGCGATCTGCATGCAGGCGCCACTTTACCCAGCTGAGCAGCCTTTCTGAAGGCTCCCGGTGCAAAATCAGGATCAACTGGACCTTTAAGAGTATTTGTGCAGTGAATCTGTGTAGAAGCATCTCTGTCACCACCGTCTGCATGTCCTAACAGGTGTCTGAGGTCCACTGTTGACCACCTGCTTTGTTCTGAATAACACAGTGATGAAGACAAGTTCTTAATTAAACTTTAAAGTCACGTTTGCAACTTTAAAAACCAACAAACAACTGATCTGCAGCAGATTTGTAGTCGCTGCATCAGATTAGACGATACGTGGGTGAGCGTCATCCTGCGGGGTCGAAGTGTGTTCTGTTTCTGAAGTGAACACTGAGCCCGGTGTTGTACAGACACCGTCCACCCTGCTGTACGTCACTGTCAGGTTGAATCTGCACCTTCTTCAGGGGGTTTGACGATGCCTCTGGCAAGAAAGCAGCGTTTAGACAAAGTTCTTCATTTCGAGCACAACTGGAATTTTAAACAGGAAGTTGTGGTTTTGTCTTTGAGGGCGCAGCGTTTTACATGCCGGCAATGTTTAAATGATTGTTTTACATGATTCTACATGTCAGTAAAGTTGCATTTAATTGCACTGCAGCTGCTGCATCAGAGAAGTGCATTTACTTAAATTCTGCACTTGGTCTTGTACTTATATAAATGGATGATGATGTGATATTATAGATTAAGATAAGACTTCAGGAGGTTTTTACTGGGAGCTGAATTCTCCACAGAGGTCTCCTCCTCTCCAAAACAAACAGAGCCGCTGATTCAAACCCAGAGAAACACTGAATAAAGCAGTTCCACCTTAAAAACCACTGTTTCTCCCACGCTGTCGGCCGCACACGGGACGTCCTGGAGGGGCGGCGAGCCGAGCTGCTGCTAACGTTTGCTCAGCTTGTTTCTCTGATAACTTCAGATCCAGACGTCCGACGACTGAAATCCTTCATCTGCTTCAGATACAGAGTTAAAAACAAGCAGCGGCTGAAAAGAGGAGCACAGAAATGTGTCTTACAGCTGATCCAGAGTCAGTTTATCAAGCTGCTGACACACAGAAATGTGTCTTACAGCTGATCCAGAGTCAGTTTATCAAGCTGCTGACACACAAACACAACACTGACACATGCACAGAGAGGAGGCGGTGACGCCATATTGTCATTTAAAGTTTTAATTTTTAAATGCAGTTTTTTGACTTTTTAACTTTTATTCCTTCGACACAAAATCAGTCCTGTCACCTCAGCGTCAGACCTTCATCCACCTCTGCTGCTGAGGTCAAACAGCTGAGGTCGCTCCATCGCGTCGCAGCATGGTGACACCAAGCTCTAAATGCCATTATTTTATTTATTTATTTTTAGCTTTTGCAGTGTTTTTGGCTCTAACTGTGAGTAAAGTTTGGATTTGAGTGCAATCCTGTCTAATCGCTGCCCCCTCCGTCCTTGGTGCAGGCTGACCTGAACACCGAGTGCCGGCGTGCACGGCAGAACGTCCTGTTTTGGCTTTTCGCCCCGAGGCTTTTTGTTTTTTTATTTATTTATTTATTTATTTTTGCTGTAAAATGAGAAGCACGCTCAGCAGCGACTGCATGTGTGATGTTACAGCACACTTTCATCTCTGACCCGTCCTCTGAGCTGCGCAGGATAAACACAGCGGAGCCATAAATCAAAAGGGGAAAGTGTTTGCAGGCTCCCGCTCCTCAAGCAGAAACTGTTTTTTTTGTTCCTGCTTAGTTAAAAATAATGAAATAAACTTTAAAATCACTTGTTTGGCCTCTGGGCCTGAAGCAGCACGGCACAGTAAAGGAGGAAAAACACAACAAACTACATTAAACTGCACTGTAACGCTGCATTCAGGTGCAGTTTAAAGATGATGATGATTAATTAAACTGAAATTACACTGAATTAGTTACAGTGGTGCCTTGACTTACGAGTTTAATTCGTTCCGTGACGGAGCTCGTAACTCAAATTACTCGTATGTCAAATCAATTTTCCCCATTGAAATGAATTGAAATGCCATTAATCCGTTCCGGGCCCCCAAAAAACACCACAATTTGAAAAACGTACTTATAAATAACGAATATTGCATAAAAAACAATACAATAGAATGTGCTGCAATAAACTGGTTTTATTAAGTATAATGCACAGCATTTACCTTGGAGATCAGACGACTTGAGGATGCTGACGGAGGTGGAGGAGAGAGGCTGAACTGAACAACACGCTTTCCTCACTTTCATCTGCAGGAGTTTTCGATAAAAACCCGTCTGATGAGGTCTGTTTCATCCGCCCCTTCAGAGTGTTTCTGAAATGAGTTAGGCAAGTGTCATTAAATAGCGCCGTCGCACGCCCAGTTGCAACTTTTTCTGGGTGTTTCTTTTGAATAAAGTCTGAAAGTTTCTCCCACATTCCCAACATTTCCTTTATCTCACTTGTAGAGGTGACCTCCTCCGCCTCCTCCGCGTCACCTGTTTCCTGCAAAACCTCTGTGTGCTGCTGCATCTGTAGCTCCTTTAGCTCCTCTGCTGTCAGTTCCTCGGAGTGCTCCTCGATGAGCTCATTGGTGTCACCTTCATCCATGTCCAGGCCCATGGACTTGCCGAGGGATACAATCTCCTCCACCACTGCCGCTTCGGGTTCGAGTCTTTCAGAGTCCGTTTCAGACACAACCTCGGGCCACAGCTTCTTCCACGCAGAGGTCAAGGTCCTCTTTGTAACACCCTGCCAGGCCATATCGATCATTCTGAGGCATATCACGATGTTATAGTGGTCCTTCCAGAACTCTCGAAGGGTGAGGTTTGTGCTCTCCATCACCTCAGAGCAGTGGCGGAACAGGTGCTTGGTGAAGAGCATCTTGAAATTAGAAATCACCTGCTGGTCCATGGGCTGCAGGATAGAGGTGGTGTTGGGTGGAAGGTATAGAACCTTTATAAACTTGAACTCGTCGAGGATGTCGTCTTCTAGGTTAGGTGGGTGAGCAGGTGCATTGTCCAGGACAAGAAGGGCTTGCAGGGGTAGGTTATTTTCCTGGAGGTATTTCTTAACACCAGGACCAAAGACCAAATTCACCCACTCCACAAAGAACTGCCTGGTGACCCACGCCCTCGGGTTTGCCCTCCACATAACCTGCAGTGTTTCTTTCAGAATCTTATGTGACTTAAAGGCTCTGGGGTTTTCCGAATGATAAACGAGCAGCGGCTTAATCTTGCAGTCGCCGCTCGCATTGGCACACAGTGCGAGGGCTAGCCTATCCTTCATGGGTTTGTGGCCTGGCCTCCTCTTCTCCTCTGCCGTTATACAAGTCCTCCTGGGCATCTTCTTCCAAAACAGTCCTGTCTCGTCACAGTTGAAGACTTGCTGGGGGATGTATCCTTCGGCTGCTATAACTCCGGCAAAGGTTTTGAGGTAATCCTCAGCTGCCTTCATGTCCGCGCCTGCCGCCTCACCTTGCCTGACAACGGAGTGAATGCCGGTCCTCTTTTTAAAATTCTTGAACCAGCCCCGACTGGCTTTAAACGGCTCGCCCGATGCCTCGTCCGTCGACGTGCCTGGGGTGTCTCCTGCCAGCTGCTTCTCCGTCAACCACACCATCAGCAGCTTCTCCATGTTTTCATAGATAGATGTCCGATGTTTAGAAATGATTTTAACGCCCTTGGCTGGCGTTATAGCCTTTATCGACTCCTTCTGCTTCAGTATGGTGCAGATCGTAGAAGTGCTACGCTCGTACTGCTTCGCCAAGTCGACTACACGCACACCTTGGTCATGTTTTTCGATAATTTCTTTCTTTAATTCGATGCACATCATCCTCTTCTTCTTCTCAGCGCTGCCCTTCGCACTCACTTTCTTCGGACCCATGGTTGGAAAAACAAAGTTTTTCAAAATAATCGAGTGAGACATGGGATGTTGGCCGGATGTTCGCTACGCCAACTAGCGGTGGAGTATCTGAAGTAGGCTCGTAACCCGAATTTTAGCTCGCAACTCAAAGCAAAAAATCGGCAGAGAGACGGCTCCTATCTCGTTAGTTGGGACGCTCGTAAGTCAAGGTACCACTGTATAAAGTTATTAATTAGCTTTAAAACGACAGCCACTCATACGTCACATCTTCTTTGTGGCGTCCATGTTGTTTCCATGCTGTAACCAGACCTTCTGAGGAGCACCTAATGCAGCATCAAAGCCTCATTGACTGATTTATTAGGTATGTTATTATGCAAATATCTAAGCAGCCAATCACACGGCAGCATCTTGATGCATGTAGGCATGGTCAGGATGATCTGCAGTGAACGCAGCTTTGTCGTCGCTGCAGCACGGTCTGGGTGAAAGCGCCTCGTTGATGTCAGAGGTCAGAGGAGAACGACGAGACGAAAGCAGCAGCAGCTCCGACAGCAGCTCGTTACAACCAAAGTCTGCAAGAAAGAACATCTGTGAAGCTGGAAACAGACGAGCTGCAGCAGCAGAACATCACTCTGCTGTCAGCAAACAACAGGAAACTAGGTTTAGGTGAGCGAGTGAAGCCACGCGGGGTCAAACTGTGGATTGAAACAGATAAAAGCAATGAATCGAGTGTTTCTCTGATGCTGTTCGGTGGAGTATTCCTTCAGACGGCTAAAATCCTTCATCTGGTTCAAATATAGAGCTAAAAATAACGAACAGCTACGACACTGGGTGCAATAATGTGTATAATAGTCAATCAACAGCAGAAATGTCACACATTGCACTTTAAACACCACAGAAAAGACAAAAACATGCTTCAGCTGCACTGAATCCTGCTCATTTTTAAGACTTTTCTCAAATCTTTGCTTGTTTTTGTGTGATTTACCTGATAAAATTGCTCAAAAATGACTTTTTCATTTCATAAGATTTTAAAATATGGAGGCTGTGGCGATGGGTCACAAGCCAGAAAGCTTGGCCACCGGTGGAAGAAGAAGGTATCGGGTCAGTGAAGAGATGCACATTCGTCCAGATGTTGTGCTCCACCACGTTTCTCTGCTCTGTTAAATCAAAAAGGAGGGTAAGACTGTGCTTTCCACGCGTGCACTCAGTGTCTTTGGCTGCAGAGCATTGAGAATTACGCGTGCTGCAGCGCCGCTTAATTAAACTGATGCAATGTCGCCCTCTAGTGGCCAAAGAGACACACACGAACTCATTCCTCTTTACACCACAGCGAGGATAAATATTAATATTAAAGGTGATTCATTTAGTGCTAACATGCTACTGTCATTAGAGCAGCGCTTTAAAGATGCATTTTACCAAACAATAATAATTAAAATGAATATACGACTGTTTTTTAAAGGATGGTTTAAAAGTTGGCAGTTCTGGGCTTTTATGGAGTGAATTACGAGGTTTTTAAATCTTGAGTTAAAGGATGTTGAAGGACAAAGCAAAGAGGACGAGGTCCTGGCTGCAGCCGCAGACTCCTGCAGCATGTGGCCAAAAGTATGTGGACACTTTGGTCTCAGGCTGTTTCACAGATGTACAAATATTTTAATCTATGAAGTATAAAAGTATAAAAACGTACTTTTATTGCGCCGCCTTCCCTGATTTCATGTGATACTATTGTTCATATTCTGTCTATATGTCTCCACCCAGTTTCTCATAATAATTATAATCTTATTCTGTTTATTGGTTTTGCCATTTTTCATTTTTATCTGTTTTGTTTGGTGTTGTTTGTATTTTATTGCTGTGTTTTATACATTTTCACATGTTGATCAGCTCTTTGGTTGCTACATGAAGCACCTTGTACATTTATTTAATAAGTCCTGCATAAAAAACTCCATTATTACTATTATTATTAGTAGTAGTAGTATTACAGACTTGACATATAGTAATGGAACATAAATGCTTCCCTTTGCTTCATATGTTTATTAATTATTTATCATATGAGATCCTCTCTTATTGTTTCATCTTATTTATTTATTTATTTATTTTTATATTTGGTCATTTCCTGCTTTCCTGCACACCAGCTGCATATGAGCCCATTTCTGTCCACGATTGACTCATTTAGACTTATTTACATATTTATGTAAATAAGTCTAAATGTATATATTTATTTTGCACTTTCACTTTTGTCATTTTATGTATTTTCATGAATATGTCACATATACAAAGTTATTATTATCATTATTATTGATTTTTTTTTCTGGTTTTTGGACTAATAGTCATATTTAGATAATGTTTGGGCGTCCACATACTTTTGGCCACAGCCTGTAGCATTAAAGCAGCAGAACAGAGGGATGAAGGGATGAAACAAAGAGTGATGAACGATCGGCTGAACGAACCTCTGACGGGGATCATTGTGGTTTTGATGCTAATAGGTCGTGACAGCACTGATTAGTTTTGATTGAGGCGGCTCAGATGTGTGACTCTTCATGCTTTTAGCTGTGAAATGCCGTTTCACAGTGATGAGAGGATGCCCGTGATGAAGAATAAGAACATCTGCATATTATATTCTGTGAATTTGTGTCATTAAAAGGAGGAAGACTGGACTCAGGTGAGCAGGTGGGAATCTGTGGGTTTCATTTGAACTGACGGGATGTTTTTGGGCTTCGACATCTGCAGTTTTGAAGCTGTCAAACCTTTTGTTTTTGTTTTTATCTCCTGCTGCTCCTCTTCTCCGTCACATCGCTGTTTGCGTTAGTGATTAAATCACGGCAGCTGATTTCCTTTAATCCGCGGGAACGATGGTGTCACGCTTTGATCGACGTCCTTTCATTACAGACTTTAACGGCTGGCTGCCGTCGAATAACAGGCTCCACCGAGCAGAACAATCCAATGAAAAAATAAAGTTTTGAATGTTTAATAAACCTTTCCTGCAGCCTGAGATCTCTGCTGTCTGTCTGATCAACTTCAACCGTCAGAGAACATACTGAGCTGTCATTGCTCGGCTGCTGGAGGAATATCAGTCACCGACTTTTGAGTTTATTAATCTTTAAATTTGAGGTTTTAAGCAGATTAGCTGTTTGGAGTCTGAGCAACAAGTTGCCAACAGGTGGCGGCACAGGCTAACAGCTAACAGCTGCTTGTACCTCTCTCTTTGGGGGGACACTGTCGAGTTTTAAACCTGCAAAGTGAGGACATTTTGGACTGTGAAAACGAAGTAAAATGAGTAAAATGAAGGAAAATGTGGACATTAATTTAAAATTTTTGCAATTTTTTTCCATTCATTAACCCATTAACAGAGTAAGAACTGTAACCACATAAAATCAACGAAGGTGGTATGTTAAAAGTGCATTTTACACTTATATAAAGCATCTTTGTGAAGCAGCCTGAGACCAACACGTCCACATACTTTTGGCCATATATTGTATCACACCTGTCTGGGGTTAGTTTCAGCAAACCTAATGCAGGATTTCCATATAATTTGACATAATAATAATAATCACCATGTACCCTATATTCATTCCCTATGCTAATACATGCTAACATTAGCTAGCCCTACATACAAAGTACAGCTCAGGCTGATGGGAATGCTATTAATTTTGCAGGTATTTGGGTATAAAGATTGGGATAATCAAAGTTCAGCAGATGTTGTGATATTTCAGCCTGTACCAAGATGGAGGACCAACCTTCACCTGGAGTCAAACTGACTTTCTGACTAATTGGTGTAGGAAGCTATGCACTGTACTGCTGTGACAGGTAAGCAGCAAAATGATTATAAACATCTTAAAAACATATATATATATATATATATATTCCCTAGTTTACCTTGTTGTCAGATGACCCTTTCTGATAGGAAACAGGCTGATGTTTCAAATCCACCAAACTCCATTAACAAAAATAGTAATTTTAACTAGCAGAACATAGGAGTTGCTGGTCTACTTCTTCCTCAATTGGTTAGTTTTGATTTCATCATTTTGTGTGTTCAGCCTTTAAAAGGGTGAGTTTGGAGTCACCGAAGACACACAACAACAGAAACATACCAACAAACCGATTCAACAGCACATGGTCAACTCCAGTGTTCTTCAAGCTAAAATGAGTGTTTTGGTCAATGGAGTCTGGTGCATCTAATGGGAACCTATATGATTTCAGGGCCTCTGTTTATCTACTTTAAAAATGCAAATATTATAAATATAGTGTACATTCAAACTGACCTCTTAATGTGTTTAAATCACATTTTTGCTGCTGACTCCACCCCCAGCTGTACATTGCTTAGCTTCATGCACTGGTGCCGTCTAATTCAGGTGATACACTGACTATGGAGAAGCAGCTCATACAACTACACATTAAAAAACATGAACTGTCCCTTTAATGTCAGGCAGCAGAGAAGGCATCATGACCATCAAGGTCCTCACAAGGGTGCTACTACAAGCTTAAGTGTGTGCGTGTGCGTGTGTGTGTGTGTGTATGTGTGTGTGTGTGTGTGTTAGGGAGAGTGGACTGGTCCCCACTTCCTGTTCTGGGGTCGGTCAAACACTTCCCTCAGGAGAGAGCTTTCTCACGCTGTAGAGTATAACACCACTCTCTCTCTCACACACACACACACACACACACACACACACACACAAACATCACAAGACACACAAAAAAAAACACATTTATGGTGTCAAACATGAAAAGACACATAATATCAGAAGTGTGGTTGTATGGGTTATGACAAACCTGTGTTGTTTACCTGAGGCAGAACACACAGGTAAACAACACAATGAAACAGGTAAACAACACAATGAAACAGGTAAACAACACCATGAAACTGGCTCACACCTTTTAAAACTCGTTATCTTATTTATTCCCAGGAGTGATTTAACCTCCATCTTTGCCCCGGGTGTCGCTGTGGGTCGCCTTCTGGTGACAAGTGCCACTTCCTCCTCTGGTGACGTAAAGGTCGGAGGTCAAAGTTGATTAGCTGAACTACTCTGTGTGTGTGTGTGTGTGTGTGTGTAAGAACAGAGGAAGAGAGGGTGTGTGGGAGTTTTTTTTGTCAGACCCTGGGGGTATAATGTGTGTGTGTGTGTGTGTGTGTGTGTGTTATAGGGGTCAGGTTCCTCCCCCTGCAGTTCCTTGGGAAACACTGCTGGATGGGAATCTCCTCACACTGTCCCTATCTGTGATGTAAACACACACACACAGTCACGAGGGCCGGCATCTCTTGATCTCCCCAATCTCTCTCTCTTTCTCACACACACACACACACACACACACACACACACATTAACACACACACAAATCTCTCTCTGACTCCCAGCCTCTCGACTTTTCCCAGTGATGCTTCTTTAATCATTTTGACATTTTGAAGCTTTTTAAAATTTTATTCACCTTTCACGTTAACACACAATAAATAAACTGTTCGGTTACTTCCTGTTTTGTTTTGTAGAGTGTTTTCCCCCCGTGTCTTTGTGCGCTTATATCTGTCTGGTCACCTGTCTTACCTGTTGTGTAGTTTCACCTGCGCCTCATTTGACTTTCCCTCCCAGGTCTGTTTATACACTCTGTCATTCCCTTTGCTCCTTGTTCAGTTTGTCTGTTTTCAGCCATTTTTCCTCGTGTGTTGGATTTTATTTTGATTTTCCTTGGACTCTGATTCTGCCAGCTGCCTTTTATGGATTTGTTTCCCTCTTTTGGATTCCTTACTCACATGTCAGCACTGATTTAAAGAGGATTTGTGAGACGAAAACACCCAAAACCAAGAGCAGGAATTCTAGAAATAGATATTTATGATTTTTATAATTTGAAAAAAACCTCTATTCTCATAACTATTCACCAAATTAAAGAAAGAAATATGCTTTTTCTTGGCTTTACTTTACAAATTTAGCATAAAGTGATCATGACTTTTCAATCAGCTTTTCACCTGTTCCACGTGCCTGCACACACTTCCTGTCCTGTGGCGTTTCAAAATAAAAGGCAGCGCAGGTGAACAGAGAGGACAGGTCCTAGGTCATGTTTAAAGACTTATGGTAAATTGAGAGTTTATCTCGCCTTCCTTGTTCAGATTTTATAGATTTTTATTTTTATTTCATTATTTTGTTACTTTTCCAATTTGTATGTAGTTTTCTTATGAATTCAACTTTTAAAATCATTTTCCTTAATGCTTTCCGCCTTTTATAGCCCCTGTCTGCTGCGGGGACTCAGCTCAGACCCTCAGCTCACCTTTGCTGTCAGCGAAGGTGCACAGCTTGGTCCATCTCTCACAATAACTGCACGATTCAAAGCAGCATCTTTAAAAAACAAACATCCGCCTCAGCTCATTCATTCGGCTTTAATTTGACCTACATTTGCCCACGTTGCTGTCGTGTATTATGAGACATTTCAGCAGTAAAAAGCCAGCCACCATATCTGGGACTGTGTGTGTGTCTGCCGTGCAGCCTGACATACCACCGTAACGCTGTAACCCAGTGGACACCACAGTAAGTGTAATATATCGGCATTTCCTGTCCCCGTGCCTTCAGTATAAACCGCAATATCATAAGACGCCGCACAGGGGGATTAAGATCCGGGAAAGGGGGACGCTTTGACCCGAGTCAAAACCCGCAAACCTGCGTCAGAGGTCGGGTAAGTGCTGGGGAAGGCTTTCCCCCTTTTATCCGTCTGTAATTCACAGCCAGGCGTCAGCATCCTCAGCGTGGTGTAACACGACGTCTTCAGTTTAGAGAGAGACGCTTCAAAGCGAGTGACATACAGCGCGCACCAGACTTCATTGGACAATCCTACCATTTAAAGTCAACCTGTATTTCAACATTAGTACATATGTTAAAAATAAAAGTTAATAAAATATTTGAACAAGGTAAACGCAAATATTAATTTCGGCATATGTACAAAACACCAGAGACTTATAATTAAGCAATATATGTGCATAATTCATCCCACGCTGCTGCCATCGATTGAGGTGCTGTTGGTGAAAGGGGCTGAGGGATTTACAGGCGGGACGGTTCAAAATGTTCTGAGTTTTATTTATGTATGATCTTCCTAAATTCAGTTTATTGTTGCCGAATATAAGAGTGAGTCTAGCTCGTGTAGAAAAGCAACTACCGTCGCGTTTTGTCTGCACTGATATTAATGTTTACGCGTATAAACTTTAATTAGTAGATTTTTAAATAGAGTTTGGCGGGAAAACCGAATCACAGTCTAGGTAACGCTGCACGATACGTGAAAGGCACCAGACTTGTTTCCATTTTGCTGCATCGAGGTTTTACGAGAACAGCGAACACGAGATGCTCGCTGTTGATCTGAAATCAGCGTTTTGTACGAACAGCTGACGGTACGATCGACAGCGAAGGATTGTGTTCGCTCCAGCGCGCCGTGCTGACCGCATCCAAGGTCTTTTCTCCGACGCAATATTAATGTTAACATGCGTGTCCTGCATCCGCTCAGCCTAGCGAGGTTTCAGATTATGCATGATTTCACTGCAGCCTTGCTGTGCATGCATCCAGTCGAAATCAGATTACAGATTGCAAATCATTCTAAATATCATGACATTTGCCAGTGTAAGGCATTATCTACCAGGTTGCAGCATCTCAAGGATAGTGTCATAATCTTTCATATTTTCATGCTTTCGTGACTAATTCATTAAGTATCTTTTAAAATATTGATAATCTGACAGCCAGAGGATTGGATTATATCTATTATTTGCCACGTTTAAGGGATTTTAACACTAAAATTAGAAAAAGTTTCATTTCTGTTAATGCAACCACTTCAAAACTAATGGGAAGTGTTTTTTTCTTAGTCAATAAAAAAAATGTAAAAAATGTAAAAAATCTAAATTCTCAGACCCACAGATGATGATGATGATGAGGTTATTAGATCACAACGGTGCCAACATGCCAAAACTGTAAACAGATGAAGGGAGAGTGTGTGTGTGTGTGTGTGTGTGTGTATATAGCTGACATGTCAGTTGGCTGTTGAAGAAGACCATAATAAACCTCCTTCTCACCGCTAAACTGGTTCAGGTTTGGAAATCTGATAGCAGGGGAAGTCGCGTCAAGTTCGCCAAAATCATATAGATGTTAGCCGGAACTTACGAAGTGAAGCCCTTCAAAATAAAACCTTGTCTTTAGCGGTAACGAGAATCTACTGTTTACAGGGGGATATTCATGGAAAAAATACAAAAAGAATGAAATCCGTGTAATGTAATGTAATTTGTAATTTGTAATGCTTTTTAAAATTATAGTAAACTAAATAAATAACTGTAGAAACTTAAACATACACCTGAGCAGTAATATATACATAGATTTAAGATGGCCTTAATAAACCACAATATAATGCAATGTATAACAGATAAGAAGATCACTCACATAATCAAATGAGCAGTTATGCAGGATGTGCTAAATGTGTGTTGCTACACAACCCAAAAATAGTACAGGATATTACAAACAGATCATCAGGGGCTGCAGATACCCTGTGGGGCAATTTATTGATGATTTGGTTAATTAACTAATTAACACTAAAAAGGAAATCATTTAAAGAGGACCCCTGTGTGAACTTTGAGAAGCCAGTCTTCTAGAGTGCTCTGTGTCAAAGTTTACTCTAAATATTATGATTTTAATACAATCTTTGCCAATAAATGTGCATTAAATCAAGTTACAGTTAGACTAAACTGAGAAAAAAATGCGTGTTTTCTCCGTTTATTAGGTAAAAAATTAGTTTTGTTCATTTTACTGTAACTCGTACTCGTACTGTAACTAAGTCCTTTATTTTGAAAGTTACCACCGGAAGCCCTGCGCCGCATTCTCTGCTCTTGACGTGGTTGGCAGGGACGGGCAGCAGTATGCGGAGCAGCTGATGCTCTTGCGGGGCTAAAAATAATCAACTTTTCTCTCTGCAACTCTCTTTTCCCGTCTTGCTGTTTTATTTAGTCTGTTTTCCTCCATTTTTAAAACCCGAAGACACCAGGAATGAGACGCTGTCAGTGAGGATTATTACTGCTTTTCTCCGAGGTAAGACGCGCCTGTGCTGCATGTAGTCTTCCTAATTAGGCTCGTTTAACTTAATGACTTTATTAATCTTTAATGCCACTATTTCAGACACTGCCTTCCTGATCCTGAGCCATTTCTAGTATTTTAAAGTAGTTTTGGTTTGAAAAAATGCGGCTGTGGTCTAATTCACTTGGGCTGGAGCAAGTCTAATGGCTATTTGGGGCCAGTAGACTTTAATGAATAAGTAAAACTAAAAATGTCAAAGCAGTAGCTCATAAATTTAGTGAAAAAGTGGCAGTAAATATTACATAATTTTACAATTTTGGAAAACAGCGCTTGTGGTGAGCTTCAGCTTCGGCAGTTAAAGCAGTATCCAATGGTGCCGTGTTTTAATGTTTTGAGGAAAAAAGTATAAAAATTTTACCAAAAACTTTATAAACTACTTCTACAACCTCGTATGTTTGTCTGCTATGAGTCTGTGTGCTCGGCTGGCCTAACATTGACCTCAACGAGGCACCGTAATACTAGCAAAAATAGCAAAAATACTAGCAGTGTTTTGTTACAAACAAAGATGGCCGCCATATGCAGCCTTAGGCGGCCATCTTTGTTTTTGGTTTCAGTTGAAGATGTGACATTAGCATGTAAAAGTGACAAAATTCAACTTTTTGAGTTGTGAGTTAACAGAAATTTTTGAATGATAAATGAATCTGTGTTTATGTTGTATGAACTTTTTAAGAAGGTTATTTTAAATCTAAAATTACGTAAATGTTAATTGACCGTGGAAATTATAGCTTTAGCCACCAACAAGCTAATGCAGTCAAATGTAGGAAATTATTGTAAAACAAATCATAACAATGCTAATCACAATCCTGAAATCATATTAGTTGTATTTTTGCTGTGGGAAATAGCCCAATTCATCATCTTCAGATTAAAAACAAGGCGTGGGATTTTTGGGCTGCTAACAGTGCAAAGTTATTTCAGTTTAGCTTAGTTCATTTTAACTGTACAGTGCCAAATCACAACAAAGGTTACCTCAGGTCGATTCTCATATAAAGCAGGTCTAAACCAAACTCTTTGCATACATTTATGTATTGTCTGTTGTTAGCTTTAGCTAGTTAGCATTAGCACATTGACTCTCTTGACTTGGACTTGAAACCGTGGATGTATTTATACAAACGTAGTGTTTAGTGATATTAAAGCTCAGGGTTTATTTGTTTATCTTAGTGTTTATTTTGTTGAAGATGGTGAAAAAATGCAAAACGATGCAAAATTGTTCAATTTAAGTCATCATTTTCATCAAATAACAACAATATGGCAGACTATAAACATTATAATCTTGTCCCAATCATAGAGCTATGACAGCATCACTCTGGAGATGAATCTCGGACATTTGCATCAGGACCTCTAGGATTCAAGGCTGCTAAGCTAAGCTAACACTAAGCTCTATGTAATACACTTCCAACATATCCCTTTCAACACTTATCATTCATGTAACATTGATGCACCATAAGCCTGGGGGCATGTAGCTGGGCAGCGGCCCCTGACATAGCTCTCATGCCTGACACAGGCCTGCATTTATGTTTCTGTGTGAGCCAGTGCGTGCACTTGAAGGTGTGACATGCCACGGAAATGCCTGACCAAGATGCTAACGGCTAGCGTTCAAGCTAGCATCATCGGGAAAAAAGACGCAAAAGACGGTTTATATCAACAGATATTGGCTTCTTAGAGCAATCACGAAGTATGAGTTTGGTTCTGGTGCAAACTGATCTCCAGCTTTGTGTTTTTTGGTTCTCCCAGATTGACTCGAGGCCTGTGCAGGGCAGTCGGGTGGTGGCATGGCCCCGTCGTTTTGCGGCAATGACAACGGTCTCAATGCCTACAGTGTGACGGAGGGCGTGCTGAACAATGGCTGCTTCGTGGACGCCCTCAACCTGGTTCCCCACGTCTTCCTGCTCTTCATCACCTTCCCCATCCTCTTCATTGGTGGGTGATCCAAAACTTGACACACGCTCTAAAACTAGATGGTGGAAACACACAATTAAGGATGAAAGAAAGAAAAAAAAAACATTTCCAGGAGTAAATATTTAGATTTGCTGGGCTTATCTTATTTCTCCAGTCTGTGTTTTGCGTATTCTGACAGATGTTTAAGTGTTTCCTGCTTAAGCCTCTTAAAGCTTCACCTTTTCTGCTGGAAAGTCTCAGAAATCACTGCAGCTGTCTGCACAGAGCTAATCCCGTGAGGATTACTGCAGCAGAGTCACACAGACCTGATCTTTGCTCAGATCACTTGACACATGCAGTGTTATTTGTAAATATGTGTGATTATGTGTGTGTATATGCACCTGTCCAGGGTGTAGCAGCCACTTTGTCTCACCAACTGCACCATGTGACCTTGAATAGGCGGAGAGCCAATATGCATTAACTTGCATTTTCTAACCAGGTAGTCTCACTTAGATCACTGTTTCCAGACATAATCAAAAACACATGCAATATAGCTAAATTGCAGCAAATAGATTTCAAATTAAAAATTACCCAGTGGGTTATGACATTAAAGTATGAAAATCCTTTATTTATGTGCTGCAAATTGATTAATCCTTAAGAATATGTAAGACTGTAGTTCCCTTTTGTTCTTCCTTTAACTGTAACTTGCCATATTACCCTACTGGAATTAATATATGAGTCTACTAATGAGGATGAATTGTTTGTACTTGCACGTTTTTGCACTTATGAGGGTTGGAGGTCTGCAACGGTTGCACAAAACACCTTAAGTAAACATTTTCCTTAAAGTCCAAGTTAAGGATTCCTTAAAGTAAAACTGGCACAAGCATCCTGAAGTATTCTATTTAAAAATTAAATTTAAATTTCCCTCAAGTATTTACATTTTTTCCCCCTATCTTGGTCTTATACTTAAGGAATCCCTTAAAGTAAGGTAATATAAAGTTTTTAGTCACTAAGGTCTTTTGTGCAACTGTTTAAGTGCAACAAGGCCAAATTTCTAAAGATAAATGAGTGTTCTGTGACCAGAGGTTTCATTCAACAATTATCTTAATTTAATAGTTACTTAAGAAAGCCATTAACTTAAAGTTCAAAATGTAAGTTATTGATGGGCTTCTTCCTGTACTGTATGACTGATCTTGTTTTTGGCCAGAATGGAGAAGATGTTTATACTTCACCTTTTAAGGGACTGTGTGCAACATCCTTAACTTTGTTACTTAGCTAAGGAGAAATTGAAATCTTAAGTGTCAAACTTTAGAGAAAACTTCAGGTGTTTTTGTGCAACAGGCCCCTGTCTACGCTGAGTCCTCCTCCATATGATGCCGAACTTCACTGCAGATAGGGGGTTTTGTGCACAACACCAAGAGTTCGGACTTCCAGGCGTATTAAAGTTATTGGGAAATGCATCATGGACTCTCTCTGATCTTGTTATTTATAGCAAATATCGAATCAGATCATTCATCCGACTTTACTTTTGACAAACCTTCGTCGATTCCCTGTTATTTAGGACTAAGGGGAACTCATGTTGCTTCCCACTGAGCTGTGTTACAGTAATCACTGCAGTCTGGCATCACTCCGTGTCATCTGGCAAACAGAGCAGATGTGTTAGTGATATTGACTTTCCCTCGCTTTCTCACACACACACACACACACACACACACACACACAGACTAAGGCACTGTCTTGTCACCAGTGAGGACCTTAAGCAGCTTTTGAAGAGTGAGGCGTAGTTAAGATGGGATTAGGACAAGAGTCCAGTGATCCATTGGTGGTGGTGATGCAGGCAGGAAATGTAGGAAATGGCAAAATAAACAATAAACAAAAAAGTTGAATATAAACAAAAAATGCTGAATTTATTACAGAATATGGAGTTTAGGGGCTCAGCCCTGCATAAACACCACATTTATCCATTTTCCCTTCACATCTGTGGCTGTTGAGCAAAGAAACTTGTACATTTAGAAGGAAATATATAGAGGAGGAAAGAGAAAGGAAGGAAGGAAGGATAGGAAGAAGGGAATCATTATAGAAGGAAAAATGTATTTATTATTGATTTAGTGTGGTGCTGCTGTTGTTGCTGCATCACTGTGCAGAGAGTAGTGCTGACTGGTTGTGTGTTTGGTTATATGTTTCCTGTGTGTGTGTGTATGTGTGTGTGTGTGTGTGTGTGTGTGTGTGAAGATACACACAGTACTTTATGGGAATAGTTCTGACCAGAAGCCCTCAGCCGGTTCCCCGAGGACTCACTAATTGATGCTTCCTGGTTCTAGTTTTTTATGTGACCTCTGTCCCTCGAGCCTCCAAAATGGCTGCAGTCCATTTAGTTAAGAGCAGAAACAAACCTGATAACAAACACTGTCAGCACAAATAACATCCTGCTGTGCTGAGCTCCAACGGTAGCACCTGTTTTTACCAATACAGTTACACCAAACTGACAAATATACTTTCAAAGGAATTGATTTTATCGTATTTAGAGATAAACTGACTAGTCAGTCAACTCAAAATGAATTAGCAGCTATTGATTGTCAATTAATTAATCATTTGTGTTGATGTTGGAGTTAAAATGCCCAATATTTGATGGTCCTGACTCATAAAATGTGACAATCTGCTGCCAAACTTCACAGTAAACTGAGTATTTTTTGTTTTTTTGGACAGTTGGTCAAACACAACAGGACATTTAGAGACGTCACACTGAGCACAGTTTTTCTGTTTCTCTGTTTCTGTGTCTGTCTCTCAGGTTGGGGCAGCCAGAGCTCCAAAGTCCAGATCCATCATAACACATGGCTTCACTTCCCCGGCCACAACCTGAGATGGATCCTCACCTTCACGCTGCTCTTCGTCCACGTCTGCGAGTTCGCAGAGGGCATCGTCTCCAACAAGTGAGACCTCTGAGAGACATTTCACTGAATGATCACACATTTGTTTATATACATAACAGCTAGTGCCATCTCTAATCAACCTCCCATACTGATCATGTTTTGTATTTGCCTCTTGCTGTAGGGTGATGGAGACCGACCACCTCCATCTCTTCATGCCGGCCTTCATGGGTTTCATAGCAGCCATGACATCGGTGGTTTACTACCACAACATAGAGACGTCCAACTTCCCCAAACTGCTGCTCGGTAAGACCCAACATTGGCGCCACTGCGCTGGTTAATCCTCATGTTTTGTCTTCAATTCAGCTTAACATGGTTCACTATTACCAGACTTCAAAGGAGAAGCACTTCGCTCCCATAACACTGATGAACAGTTTCTGTCTCTTTGAATCTTCTCCTTTGTCAAAACTTGGGATGTGTTATGCTAATAGCAGCTAATCTGCTTAGACTTATCTAAGACTGTCTCCTCACAGTCTTGTTCATCTACTGGGTGCTGGCGTTCATCACAAAGTCCATTAAGCTGTGGAAGTTTGCAGAGCACAATGTCGGGCCACAGCACCTGAGGTTCTGCATCACGGCCCTGCTGGTGATTCTGTATGGACTCCTGATGGCCGTGGAGATCAACGTGATCAGAGTCAGGGTGCGTTATCATGTAAATGACCTTGAAAGGTGTTGAAGTGAACAAATACAGGAAATACTTTGTCTAAGAGTCAGATTTGGATATTTTCACCTTTTTGTAGTGATATGTCTGTCTTTATTTTGTCCTTTTCTCTCACTGTAGAAATACGTGTTCTTTGCCAACCCCCAGAAGGTGAAACCGCCAGAGGATCTGCAGGATTTGGGGGTTCGCTTCCTGCAGCCGTTTGTCAACCTGCTGTCCAAGGTAGAACCAAACTTAGTGTGATTTTATATTTTAAGTACAATGATTGATGAAACTGGCTTTTCTGTGTCCTGCTGCAGGTCAGCATGGTAGCTTTAGCTGATAGCATTAGCTTCTTAAGGAAGTTGTGCTTTGGTTCAGGGTTTCTTCTCTTCTCTGGCTGCCAGTAGTCATCCCGGTTACACTGCTCCCTGCAGAGCCGATGGGCAGCAGCGACAGCGTGTGGACGGGAGCGTTAGCGTCCGTTTGGAGCAACAGCTAGCCGCGACTTCAGTGCATCCTTATCTGACAGAGGCGGTCTTTTAGAGACGCTGAGCTACGGTTTCTGTCCTCCACAGCAACAAACTCTGCACAGCTCCTCTCTCCAGCTCTCACTCACGTCTCCTGCAACAGTGCAGCACAGTAAATGGTACAAATTGTTGGCACATTTTTAGGCAACATATTGGTGGATGAATCCTCTCATCATGGGAGCCCATAAGAGGCCCATAGAGCTGAAAAAGATCGGCAAGCTGCCCATCGCCATGAGAGCCCTCACCAACTACCTACGGCTTAAAGACGCCTATGAGGATCAGAGGGTGAGCAGATGGAGGCCCTTACTTGATGACCGCGTTCCAGTTGTATATTTTAAACATTAATCAGGGTTTTCTCCCTCCATCCACTCCACACAGACAGCCGAGGATCCAGATCGTGCCCCATCAATCTGGCGCTCCATGTACCGGGCGTTTGGTCGTCCCATCCTGCTCAGCAGCACCTTCCGCTACCTGGCTGACCTGCTGGGCTTCGCTGGGCCGCTCTGCATCTCTGGCATCGTAAAGTACCTGAACACTGACAGTGATGTTGCAACGCCAGACAAGACCAAGGTGGGTGGATGAATAACCCAGTATGTTGAATTAGAAAAATAGATCTTTTCTATGTGGACTGTGCACCAATATGACAATGGAAAGGTACTCAAAAGGCGGCTTTTGTAAACAAATCACTTTGTTTATACCTTTTTTCTAACCTTTGGGTTTGGTTTTGGTTTTAATCCCCGGTCCAGACCAAAAGTCTGGTTTGTGGGTTCACACAGGATCAGTTTTATCAGCATAAGTGCAAATCAGTCCAGCATCACGTCACCGTTCACACAAGTTGTGTCACTGTCTCAGTGATGTTGGGTGGTCCAGCCAGCCAATGAATGACTCAGTCCTGGAGTGATGTCACCGAGGCGTTGGTTGCAGTCATCATGTCACCGACAATGTGTGGGTGTGCGTGCCTGAGTGTGTGAACGCCATGCTGAAATTACATCACACATACACAGAGTCGCACACACATTTGTAGTTTTATTCACGCAGCGATGAACCGCGTTGACGTAATGTGTTCCCTAAAGCTCACTGTAACCATGACAACTGGAAGCCTCATGCTACGGGTGTCAAGGTCTGTCTCAAACTGACTCACAAAGACAGAAGTAGACATTAAGAAACCCAATATATTTCATTTTCAGTTAATCAGTTATTTCTCAAGTATTTGATCATGTTCTATAAAATAGCGAAGAAAGGCAGGAAAAGAAACCATAGTTGACAGTTTCATAGTCGATTTAATCTTTGCAGCTCTATTGTCAGCCATCGTTCTTAAAGTGTCAGTGTGTTGGATTTAAGGGGATCAAGAGGGAGAAATGGATTATAATATTTCTGTTTCTGTTTTCATTTGTGCATAACGTGCTGAGCATGAGCTTTTTATATATCTTTATTGTATATCTACAAAGGGAGTGACTCGCTTCCATAGAGTCGGCCATGTTGCGCCGTCGTCTTTCTACAATAGCCCTGATGGAACAAACCAAACACAGGTTCCAGAGAGGACCGTCTGCATTTTTCACATGCTTTCTTCTAGAAAATGTCTGTTTTTTGGTGTAGCTAAGAATATTTGCAACTTACTGAGCAAAAAGATCATTCAAATCTTGCAAATGATGAAAATGTATTTTGGTAAGTGGTAGTTAAAGTGTAAAACTATGAATTATTGCTCCATGAAAAGACACATTCGATTGATTAATTAGTGTGTAAAATGCCAGAAAATACCCACAACTAGTTCTTGGAGCTGCTGCTGCTGCTGTATTCAGGTTGCTCCTGTTGCCCTAAACTTAAAAATATATTCAACTCAGAATCATCTAAAACAAGAAACATTCAGCAAATAATCAAATATCTGAGCTTGGAATTGATCAAAATTGTTTTTTAAGGACCAGTCGTTGAATTGACAAATTGTTCCCACACCACATTCATTTGGACTATATACAGTATCTGCAGCAGAGTTCATATATCAGCTGTATTATTCTACAATAATACACAGCAGTAACAACGGGCAGAGAGAAAGCAGACACCGTTAAAGACGTTTGATGAAGGTAAGAAACGCTGGCAGGGTGATCACAGACATCGACTCCTCTTAAGTCCACGCCAGCTTCTTCCAAAGGTCACAACATGGACGGAGCTGCTCGCAGAGGCAGAACAGACGCTTCAGGAATGACAGCGTATTTTCATTCAGTCCATTTGGCTGCACGTTGTTGAATGTGAGCTGTGGTCGGGGCCGTGCCTGCCTGTTAAAGTGGGTATAACGGGCAGAGGAGATAGAGAGCAGAGCCCGGCTGCATTTCTGAGTGACATGGAAAATTTCCCACTCACCTCACACTCTGGGTCTCAGTTTAATACAGAGCGGAGGTCTGCTGAACGTCACACTGAGCTTTTCGCTACTACAGTCTGTGTGAGCATGCGTAAAAACTTCATACATATTCATTCACAGTGCTTTGTGATATATGATCACAGTCAAAGCATTAAACCCACTAAAGAGTCTTGTTCTTGAAGTTGATGTGTTGGAAAATGGGCAAACATCAGTGTCAAAGTGACCTTGACGAACTGTGATGGCTGGACGACTCAGGAGCATCTCCTGTTGGTTGTTCCCTGTCCCTTGTTTTGGGTAGACTTAAGGGCACTGTGGGGTGTTCCCAAGGTGCTGTGGTTAGTACCTATCGTAGCTGCTCTGGGTAGACTTAAGGGCACTGTGGGGTGTTCCCAAGGTGCTGTGGTTAGTACCTATCGTAGCTGCTCTGGGTAGACTTAAGGGCACTGTGGGGTGTTCCCAAGGTGCTGTGGTTAGTACCTATCGTAGCTGCTCTGGGTAGACTTGTTGGCATTGTGGGGCGTTCCCAAGGTGCTGTGGTTAGTACCTATCGTAGCTGCTCTGGGTAGACTTGTTGGCATTGTGGGGCGTTCCCAGTCTGTGATGGTTAGTACCTACCATAGTTGCTCCAGGTAGACTTCTTGGCATCGTGGGGTGTACCCAGTCTGTTATAGTCAAGTCTACCAAAGTTGCTTCTGGTAAACTCATTGGCCTGGGGGAGCTCCCAGTCTGCAGTGGTCAGTACCTACCGTAGTTGCTTTGGGGAGACTTGAGGGCACTTTGGGGTGTACCCAGTCTGCAGAGGTTGTTTTCTTCCCTAGTTGCTTTGGGTAGGCTTGTTGGCTTGTGGGGTGTCCCTAGTCTGCAGTGGTTAGTACCTACCGTAGTTGCTTAGGGTAGATTTGTTGGCATTGTGGGGTGTTCCCTGTCTGCAGTGGTTGGTCCCTACCCCTTCACTTATGCATGTGGGGACTGTCCACCAGTTCAGGTCAGCGTCATTTGGCAGGGAAGGAGATGCACTATGGATGCACTACAGAAAGACAGCAAGACTGCAGGGCTGGTGTGGCTTTGACATGCACCTAAACATTGTCGCAGACCATGTTGCAGAGCATTGAAGTCACCCTCACATCAGAGTGGACTTGTTCCTCATTGGCTGCTTGGCTAGCAGCTGACTATTAGGGTCTAGTCAAGTTCACATGGCATCTTGTATCTTGCTGTCATTCATTTTATTTTTTATTATTAGCATTTCTGATTATTCTGAAGTTGATTGTATCTGAAGTGTGTGTGTGCTTTGTTGCAGGAGAGATATTTTGGCGTGTACTTCATGTCGTCCACTGAGCTGCTGCAGAACACTTCGGTCCTGGCCGTGCTTCTTTTCCTGGCATTAGTCCTGCAGAGGACCTTCTTGCAGGCCTCCTACTACGTCACCATAGAAACAGGCATCAACCTGCGGGGGGCCCTGCTGGTGAGTGAAACATCGTGGAAACGCAAGCTTAGACGTTTTGTTTCCACTTTGAGGTGTTGCTTTGAAAAGTTCTGCACGAGTCGTCTCCATAATATTTCATTTTGTTTGCTCATGCATATAAATTTGATCCTCAGACAAACATTTTCCACCTGAGTTGACAGCAGCTCATTTTAAATGCTGAGGGAATAGCCAGTTTACATTTAGAGGATTAATAGGTGTATTAAACTTACAAAGCATCTGTCTAACTTTTGAAGAAGCAGCCCAAGCGTCAAAGTAAATAAAGAGTGTAATGTTGTCAAAAATACCACCACTCAGCCGAATTTGAATATTTAAAAAAGTTAGACATGTATAAAACTAGACTTGGTGGTTAAAATGGTTAAAGAATAGGCAGTAATCTTTGATTTGAAACTCAGAAGGTGCTGAACTAATCAGCTTGGAGTCCTGTAACGAAGGAAGGCTCATGCCGAACTCCATTTAGAAAATACACAGTTTAATATAGCCCTTGATTGTAGGCAATGGACAAGCAACGTGGATGATATTTTTAAAAATAAAGTAAAGTTAGGAGATGCTGTTTAATTCGGCACCTATTTTGTTGATAATTATGGACTTAGTTCAGTAACAACAGTAACTTAAATTACCCATTTGGACAGTGATGCCTCCTCGAGTGTCAGGTCAGGCACCGTCTGTTTGGATGGGAGGTCTCCAGGCAAAGGGGGGTGCATTTCCTAACTTCACCAAAAAGCCCAACCTGAGAGGTTTTAAAAGGGTGAGGACTTTTGAGCAGAGGAGTAAATCATTAACACCAAAAATGACAATTTAATTCAGTAACAAGTGGAGAGGGATCTTTATTTATTTGTTGTTTGGGATATACTTTTTAGCAAAATAAGTCCATATTTACCAACTAAACAGGTGCAGAATCAAACTGTAGCTCCTAATATTACTTCATTTTTAAAATATCAGCCATATTTCTTGTCCCGTGCATAAAAACAAGCCCTGTTTTTAAAATTTAGATTTTCTGTAATGGAGTTCAGCGTAAGTGTTGTTAACCAGTGATGCTAATACCCCCGGTGCTACCTAGAGAAAACTGAGCAATTCAGTGCTACATTGTTTACATATTGATCGGTTATTCGCTAACATGAGTGATGTTAAAGACTTAAATGAATCTGTCAGCGGGGTAGAAAAGCCTGTGGCATTTAAACCACGTCATAAATTATCCACTAAACCCCAGGATGCCACGGGTGCTACTACACTTAATATATTAATAGAAACTGGTTCATAATCCGCTGCGTTAGGTCACATTCAGACAGACGACAGCATTAGTTTGAATCCTGCTGCTCAGTTATTATATATAACGGTTTTACGTGTGTTTGATCAACTAGGCGATGATCTACAACAAAATCCTGCGTCTGTCCACCTCCAACATGTCTATGGGGGAGATGACGCTGGGCCAGATCAACAACCTGGTAGCCATAGAGACCAATCAGCTGATGTGGTTCCTCTTCCTCTGCCCGAACCTGTGGGCCATGCCTGTGCAGGTGGGCTGTAACTTGACTTTCACACGGCCATATTTAATCTCTTTTGCGCGTGTTTATCTGGACCGGTCCCTTTGTTTCTTTGCAGATAGTGATGGGTGTGATCCTGCTGTACTATTTGCTGGGCTGGAGCGCTCTGGTTGGAGCATCCGTCATAGTTTTGCTGGCTCCGGTCCAGTACCTCATAGCTACAAAGCTGGCAGACACACAGAAAAGCTCACTAGTAAGCTCTAAAGTTATGTAATTGTTTTCATTATTCCCTGCAGATTATTTTTAGCAGTTAGCAACTATTCTATCTCAAACATTAGCTGAATGTGGGATGCACGCTGCCTCTTGCAGGAACACTCTACAGATCGTCTGAAAAAGACCTCGGAGATCCTGAAGGGCATCAAGCTCCTGAAGCTGTATGCCTGGGAGAACATCTTCTGTGACAGCGTGGAGGAGACCAGAGGCAAAGAGCTCACCAGCCTCAAGACCTTCGCTTTCTACACGTCCATGTCCAGTGAGAGTCAATAAAAAACATCAATCCATCTCCTGAGTGACTTACAGTGCCTATAAAAAGTCCATACGCTCTCAGCAAAATGCCATTTTTTTAAGTTTTTTAAAATTACTGTAGCTTTTTTCATTTAAAATTTTATTTTAACTTAGTTTTCTCTGTATTTTCACATGGAAGATGCAGCGGGACTGACGTTTACATCACTATTTCAGTCTTTACAGTTCATAAACCTGCTGTTTCATCAGGGGTTTGCAGACTTTTTACTCACCTGAAGCTCACAAGACTGTTGTTTTTCTCTCTCTCTGTGCAGTTTTCATGAATGCTGCGATTCCCATTGCCGCTGTTCTTGCAGTAAGACAGTCATTAATAAGGTTTAAACACATTTTATGCGCGATGACGAGCAACGAGACGGTAAAAATGTTTAAAATCTTGTCTTGCAGACATTCGTGATGCATCACTTCCTCAATAAAACCGGCCCCAGTCCCTCTGAGGCCTTCGCAGCTCTGGCGTTGTTCCACATCCTGGTCACGCCTCTCTTCCTGCTCTCCACTGTCGTCAGGTTTGCTGTCAAGGCTCTGGTCAGGTGAGCGTAAGTGATGGTTTCCAGCTAAAACGTCCTGTTGAATTCACTGTCAGTGTGACAACACTGGCGGTTATTATGGCTGAGCGTGACATAGGGTTGATGTTGTTGGGATTTTATCTGTTTGTCACTTCTTTCTCATTGCTAAGTTATTGCATTAAGTTTCTTCCTCTTCATCTTCACAAAGCTTATTTACAGTAAAGAGTGTAGTAGTTTGACATTAAACTAAACCAAAACATTATAAAGTACCAATAACAGACTCTGCGACGTCAGAACGCATCAATACCACGTTCTCAAATGATCTAGCCCTGGGGTCTTAGGTATTGGTACCCATCCCTAGAGACGAGGGGATGAAGACATGACTAAACAAGGAAGACAAGCTGGAGATGCTGTGTCACAAACTGGATGTGGCTCCAGTGGTAAATCTAATTAAAGGAACATGGAGGAAACCTGACAGCAGCGAGGAGAAACTCTAAACTCCTGAGAGATTACTGGAATTGGTATCGTCACAGTCACACTTATTCATGGACTGGACTGCGCGCGCGTGTGTGTGTGTGTGTGTGTGTGTGTGTGTACACAGCGTCCAGAAGCTCGGCGAGTTTCTTCAGAGTGACGAAATTGGAGACGACAGCTGGAGAAACGGAGACATGTCCGTTCCCTTCGACGCTGGGAAGAAACACCTGGGGGCGGTGAGTGTTGACGAAACCCGGTCAAATCAACAAGAAAAAGTCTGAGCATCAGCAAGAAAAATAGACTCAAGGATGATTTGATTCGACTTTTGGAGGCTGAAGGTCAAAGGTCAAGGTCGGGGTGACCTCGCAAAGCATCATCTTTGTCTCAGAGAGCACATTTTCGCCAAAATGTCTCAAAAAATCCTTCACATTTGGCAAAAACGTCCACTTGGACACAACATTCATCTGAGTATATTCACATAATCAGAGGGCGAGGTTAGCTGTGAACTCACAAAACAGTGCCTAGGTCTCTGGAACCTGATATCTCAGTAACATCTCAAGGAAATCCCTTTAAATAAGGCACAAACGTCCACTTGGACACTGACTGATTATATTCAGAGGGCAAAGTCAGCTGTGACCTCACAAAACACAGTCTTGGCCTCAACAAGTTTCAGGTAAAGCCACCCTACATTTTATGTTAAAATGCATGATCGGTGAAAAGTGTGGGTAGTGTTTTGAGATAAATGAAGCATTGAATGCTCCTCTGCAGTTAAACCAGTGGTTTAAAGTAAAGAGAACTGATCAAAACCACGAAAAATATGACCCGGTTTGACAAAAAGCAACATTTTCCTTGGTGGTTTTTAAAGTTTGAGTTCCTTCGAGGCAACAAAAGGGAACGCAACACCTTCCTAATTGAGACTGTTTCCTCAGTGATAAGCGTCTGTCTGTTGTTTTCACTGGGGGATATTTCCTCCGCAGACAGGAAGTCAAGCTTTCGTCTAAAAAGCGGCAAACATATTTAAGATCTCGCTGTCCTCAGTTTGGGTCTGAGGGAGTTCACAGACATCACGTCAAATGACTTCT
This sequence comes from Datnioides undecimradiatus, assembly GCA_008933995.1. NCBI lineage: Eukaryota > Metazoa > Chordata > Actinopteri > Lobotiformes > Datnioididae > Datnioides > Datnioides undecimradiatus. The sequence goes on along the minus strand of WARS01000028.1, from coordinate 1,316,607 downwards.
GGGTAATGAAGACGTTCAAACTGTTAAAAAAAAAGGATCCAAACATTTATCCTGTATTTAAAACAGATGGCCTTAACAAAGCACACGCAAGGTGCCAAGAAACCGCTTTTAATGCTCTGAGCTTAACAGCCCGCGCTGCCTCGTGGACAGCGTTTGGATCAATGAGGTGAGCCAGATGACACGGCACACATTCCTTCCATGTTACTCCAGGTAACGCGTGTCCTTTCCACTTTGGTGACAGGTTGCTATAACAGGGTTGTTGGGGGGACATTGTATAACATCAGCCGGCCCGATTCCTGCTCCTGATCCTGACGAGCGACGAGCAGACCCTCCGAGGAATATTAACGTATTTAGACAGTGACGTGCAATGACGCATGATTAGTGTGACCAGCAGCGGGTCATCGGGTTTGTGCGAATGAAGCTTCTTTTTATTACAAGCATTTGCATGAAAGCTGAGAAAGTCCAGTTTCTTCATCTCCAAGAGCTCAAAAACCACTGATTCCAACATGAAAGCCTGCTGCACTGGATGTCACTCTGCATTTTCTGCATTTCCAACCTGCTTTGCTTCATTATAAAGGACGGTACGTGCAACCATTGTCCAACCGCTGCACCCACCCTCTCGAGTGCTACAAGCTGCACTTCTGCAAGTTTTAAAATGGATTTTTCATCCCAGTGCATTCTGGTTGTCGTAGCTTTGCCAGCTCTTGAAGAAGTGGGAACACCGCAGACCTTTTCTGTTTTCTCTGTTCACTAACACCAAATTCAACGACTCCATATACAGCATGCTAGCTCTGCGATATCCCTTTAACAGCACATGCAGGCACAGTGCAACACAACACAAAGGCACAGCTCTCTTTAACACAACATGCAACAGTGTGTGATCGGTATGTTGCATTGCTGCAGCATAATACAAAACAAGACAAACACCCGTATGAGAAAACACGAGTGAAGAGTTAAAACATGCTCATAGGGCAGAATTCATCGGTTATGACAGATGTTATTTGCTGCCAGCTCCAGCTGTTCAGTGCAGGTCGTGAGTGAAACTTAAATGTCATGTTATGTCCTCAGGACTAATGGTTTTGAGGCCGTTCGGGGTCTTGCAGAGCATCATCACCCAGTGAACTGCAGCCTGGCTTTAATCTCCAACTGTCTGAGGTTTCAGGCGACTCAGTCACATGGTGGCTATTATGTTCCACTGGGATTAACACTGCTCGTGTCTAAAATGGAGAGCAGAGAGCAGAGTGACTCACTGAGGTTTAATGTTTTTTGGATAGACGCAACGTACCCGTTTTTATAATGGAATATTTCCTTAAATATATTATTCACTCCATGAATTCAGCATTGTCTCTATCAGGGCAGCGAGAGCTTATTAAACTCAAACAGAAATAATGTTCTCAAGCTGTTTTTCAGCCTTTCTGGTTGTCGTTTTGATGATTTTATTGCTCTTCTTAATGCGAAAGCCCCATTTGAAGCCATTTTGCAGCGGCTGCATTATGTCCCTGTTTATGAAGCCATTACAAACTCAAAGTGGTAAAGTGATGACGGCATAAAACCTGCAGGAAGTGACTGAATCAGTCAAACGCTTTAGCACATAATGCCTCTTTTCTTCTGCCTGAGTGAGACATCCTCTGCTTAGGCATCAGTCCTTATACCAACTACCCCAATTAGGCCAATTTACCCCAAAACCAGGGGCAAATGTAAAAGCACTACTTCCTGTTTCCAAGGAAAGAGCCAATAAAGTTGGGCTGTTCTGAGCATGTACTGAAGATGTCACACGTATACTTTGAATCACTGTTGTGTTTAAGAGCAGAGCAGCCATTGGCATGAACTTTGATGTGAACATGCACGGTCTCCTGAAGATCTTGACTGGCTGCAGTGTTGCCTGCGATGCATCACTTGCGTCACTGCAAACTGTCAGGGCGCTCCACTGTGCAGCTCTGCCACTAGAAAACTTCCACTCTGAGGCGCTTTTCCATTAATTTGTCATTCTAGTTACATTATTAATTGTGAATAGGCACGTGCTGTTGGCTTGCTAATACTGTTTCATATTTGCGGTTAATGCAACAGATCTTGCACTCTTCAAGTGACGCAGCCAGTGTGACCTTTAGCATCGCTGCTAATACAACAAATATACAAAGACTTGATGTTTGGGGCAAATGTCTACTGTGTTGTGTGAAGATAAGATACAAGTACAAAGACACTGATGCACAGAATGTTTGTATGTACAGTGTGTTTGGATGAGAAGAAGGAGTAGGACAACAATCCTCTAAGCTTGTATCAGAGGGAATCCCAGCGCTTCTGCTTCTTCTTCTTCTCCCCAAGGAACCAAAGCGGATGCAGGAAAGACTTGAATTTATGAGGCAACACTAACTTCAGATCTCTCTCTGTCTCTCTTCTCTTGAATGTCCCCCTCAAGACCAAAGCCATCAACAGGAAGCAGCCAATGCGCTACCAGATGGACAACTACGAGCAGCCGACCAGGCGACAGATGAGACCGACGGAGACGGAGGATGTAGCTGTAAAGGTCAGGGTCAAAGGTCACACTCTGGGGGATTGTTTGGAAAGGGCTGTGGCCAGATCATGTACTGTCAAAGACACCAAGGACATGACTACCAGTGTCCAAGATTAACAGAGGGTTTGTCAGCAGCGATGGAGACATCTAGAGACATTTAGAGATCGGAGGACATTCCAGATGTCGCGATACTGCAGGAGGTCGGTGTTTTCAGCTGATAGAAGCAGCAGAGAGGCAGAACCAGCTCTCTGAAAGTGTTTCAGTAGAAAACTTTGTTGGGATTTGAAGCGGCACATTCAAGAGTGATGAGCTCGGCTTTCCAGACTGCTGCCTGGCACTTTTACAGTCCCCCTCTCAGTCATTTGGTGTAAGGACACCACTGGGAATAGACAAATTTAGGTACCGAGGGAAAGGTTGCCAGTGTGATGCACATGGAAATAGAAAGGAAAGATGTTGATACTGTTGTTGATTTGAAAAATGGTGAGTAGGTTGGTTTAAATTTTCAGGCAAAAGTTGTTTTGCAAACAACTTTTACTGAAATTTGTAGGAAAATGGAAAGTTAAAGGCACATGTTTAACATTTTTTATATGTTTACACCACAGCCACTGTAAAATAAGTAAAAACACAAACTACAAAGTCATTTTGTTCCATTTTAAAGCCCAGTTTTTGCCACTTTCTGCAATCTTTTGTGCTGATGGTAAAAAAACAAATATGTTGACAGATATGCAGCAAACTGTTTACCCCACACACCACAGAATGAACAACATAATCAAAACACCTTGTCGTTAAAAGCTTGATGAGCCTTGGTGCAGTAGATCCTAATTAAACAGCAGCTAACGGCACAAAGTCCAAGTCATGTTGACAAGAATACGACGCGGCGGCGCAGGTCAACAGCTGTTTCATATCGTTACTGTTTGTACGTGCACGGGTCACATGTGAGTGCTCGGAGTCATACATGTGGCGTGCGTGCCTGCTCTCTGGTGTCTTCACAGGAAGTGTAGGATTCACACGAGAATTTGTTGCCCCTCAAAGGGCCTTCGAGCGTGTCCCGACATTTTCTCAGCCCCTCTGCTGTGAAGGCCGCTCTTCCTGCCTCATCCCCGCAGAGGGACGCTGCCGACCGGACAGTGGTCTGCTAATTAAAAGATATGGGGGGGGGGCGCAGTGGTTTACACTGAGCTGTTATTTAGTCGTGAATGACCAAAAGTATGTGGACACCCAAACTTAACACCCCTACGTGATATCTGAGCATGTGTCTCCAACATCATGGCAATTAATTTGCTGCTGTGACAGTTGCCAGGCTCCCGGCGCGGCTTTCCATCCAGCTCCTCCCAAAGGTGTTGGATAGGTTTGGGATCGAGGGTCTATGTTGGACTCAGCTTTGGACAAGAGCTTTGAAAATTACAGAAAAGACCCGTCTTGTTTTATAGATCTGGCTTTTTGCATGAAGGCATTGTCATGTTGAAATGAGAAGGGTTCGACGATAAACTGTCCAGATTACGACTGCATGCTTTCTCCGATTACCTCAGATGAGGTTAGATCGACTTAATTATTTTATCTCAATGGAAATTTGAAAGAACGGCAAACACACAGAATAAAACAGTTTGCAATATTAATATCTTGCAAATAAAGAGATTATTATTATTATTAGTACACTTACCAATTTCAGTCCACATTTAGCTCACGGTCCATGCTTTGCTTTAAGGGCGTCAGCTAAGACAGGTTGGTGTGGACCAAGATCAGCTGTATTAACAAAAGTGGGAAATCCACAGATTTAAGAACAGGATTTGACGTCACTAAACAGGCATTTGTGGTTGTTTCACATGTGAAACTGATCTCAGTGATAAACCGTGTCTGGCTTTTTCATGCAGCTTCTTCGATGATGCTGCGGCGACCCCTATAATTCCTAATTTTCATGTTTTCTCCTCCATCTGATATATCTCCTTTCCACTTCCTTTCGCCTCCCCACGTCTTCTTTTTGATGTTATCGTTCACATTTTTGCCTCATCCTGCTCTCAACACCAATCTGTGATCTTCAGACCTGTTTTTTACCCGTTCAGTTGATTTAATCATGACGCTGATGCCTTTATTGACTTTGTTGGAGGGCCTCTGTTGTTAGAGAAACAACCATTGAATCAGTTCCCTCATAACAATCATGTGTGCACGTGCTCAATCATGTGCTCAGGCAACTTTTACATTTTAAGAAGCAGCTCTCTCATTCCCGATGTCAAAACCACTGAAAACAAATAGAAATATTTGTTTTAACCGACTTCCTATTGAATATTTGCTTACAAAACCAACAAAGATGTTTTTATCTCGAAGATGCCTTTTGGGATTTGTGTCATGGGGAGAAGGGAACAGTGGAGGAAAGGCTTGGGGGATTGTCAGATAAAATAAACATAAAATAAACAAATAAATGCAGCAGATGGGAGGAATGTAAACAGAGTGCAGAGCAGGAAGCAGGGTGATGGATCACTAAACAGGGATTTAGATGCTGGTAATCCATGTTTCTCTGCTGATGGACAGTGATCTCTTCCCGTCTACATTGACCATATATGTTGGAATCGTTTAAATAGGACACAAACGGCTTTTATTTGCAGAAAAGATGGCAGCTAAATATGTCCGCGTTTACTCTTTTCAGTCGTGAAATTCGCATACCGCAGGAAAAATCCCAAGATATATGTCACGCTTGAGACAAAATATTTACTCAGAGTTGTCATCATGACTTTATGAGAGAAGGTTGATGCAAATATGTGATTGGATGCTGATCTAAGTCTAAGTTTAGGTTTGCTCAGCTCCTCTTGGCAGTCTAAATTCATTCATTCCTTCCTCACAATGACCTATGATGATTTATTGTTTTGACAGTGGTTTGGATTACAGCTGGACAATATGAACAAAATCAAATTCAAGATATTTTTGCCCAGACGTTGCAGTATTTTACAGAGATGGCTGTTTGGTGCTTTCTCAAAATATTTACAGTCAAATATTTTTTTGAGAAATAACCATTAGTAATGTGGATATAATTACTAAAGCCAAGTAAAACAACAATATGAACAGTCTGGAAAGTTTACTGAAATGTGACGAATCTCAATTGAAATAGTTTGCTGATCTGCTGCCAGTGAACCCTGGAACAATACCATGGACTTGTCAATGGCATATCTTCATCTTAATGCAGTCATAGTAGTGTTTGCGTCACATCGTGTCTGAATGTAAATATAAATCTGAGTATCGTCAGCGTAAGAATGTACATTATGTTTAATTAACAATACTCCAAAGTTTATTCTTTTGCATTGTTTTAAAGCATAATTAATGATAAATAAAATGAGTTTTAAAAACTACAACAAACAACTGGAGAGGACGTTGAGGGGATTTTGGGAATGGAGGAGTGTATCTTCAGTAAATAAACTGTCGAAGGTCATTGCAGATTTCAGAGGAGTGTTTACGGATACATGGTCTTGTAGTCTTGTGATGTCATTTTTGGTTTTACAGATGAAATTGCCTTAAGAGATATATTAGTCATCTTATAATCAACCAAGATTAGCCTAGTATGGACATATCAGTATCATGTGTGTATTGGCGTATGTGTACCTGATTTGTTTATTTTCTGGAATATAAAGCAGCAATAAGTCTTGTAATATATCGGTGGCACTGCAAAGTTACATTAACTTAATCTATTCCTTAGGTAAAGCAGCCTTCAGAGTACTTTTATAGAGTCATATTGTTGCATAATCTGCACAGAAAAGTTTTCATTTCTTGTCAAACATTCACTAAGCTCATGAATACAGAGGTGAGCATGGATTTGAGCTTTGGTTGAAGTCCTCAGACAGCTTCTCCTGACATTTGAAAACAAGTTGAGTAGAGGAAAAACTGCACCTGTGTAGCTGCGTTTTGTTTTGCTCGTCCAAATGAACTCTGCAGAACCTGAGAAATGCGTCACAGGATGGCTTTTGTCATCACTCCCACATACCATGAGCACAGCATGTGTCCTCCGTTATGCAATGCAGTCATCTCGACAGCTTTCACACCAGTGAACTCAAAGTTAGTGTTTCTTAAACTCCGGGGTCAGGGCATGAAATGGGTCGTGTGCTTTACTCCAGTGGGCCTCCACATAACAAGAAAACAGCACGTAGTCATGTGTTGCACAAGGACAAGTAACTGTGAGACATCTACTGCAATGGTTTTTATATGTTATACTTCCTGCATTTGATTTCTCTTAATCTGTTTGTTTAGGTGACCAATGGATTCTTCACCTGGGGGAGCAACCTGTCCACACTTTCAGACATCAACATCCGCATCCCCACCGGTAGGACAGACCACTCCACCAGATAATAAACTAGCATTTCACCAAAATTCAAATCAGCTTTAAAAAGGTTTCGTGATACCACCTAACTCTGTGAAACTGCCATGAGATCGGGGCAATTTGATGTATATAAATGCAAATATGGTCTGAAAGTGGACAAGAAAAACATATTTGTGAAAATGTTGTGTTGCTAATGTAAGAAGATGTGAATAACATGTTGAAGCTGTTGTCTCGTCTTTGTCCGAGTCTGCAGTCCTACATAAAATCAGATTGGCTAATCTAAACTAGCTAGTTAGAGGTATAAACAGTTTAGCAAAACTGTCAGTGATAATATTAACTCATGACTAGGTCATGACTGCTCTTAAGCTATTGCTATCTTGTTTTACCTTAAAGACAATAACCAGATGACAAAAAGCTACAGTTTGAAGTTGTTTACTGCATATAAACTCTGATATAATGTAAAGACCTTCATGAAAATACTTGGATAGTTGGATTTGAGCAGTAAATGCAAACACATTGCCAATACATGAGCCGAGCATGCTATTAGTTTCTGTACGGACGACCAAGAACCTTGTGTTTCCTCTCATTTAGCGAGTCAAAGGGTGAATCAAAGCCTCCGTTAGAATGAAACGTGCAGACCTGCTGTTGGAGTATTACAGCAATGCTTTAGCGATGTCACTTAAATACCAAGTGTCAGGAGACCGGGTCATGTAGAGGAAGCGTCCAGCAGATGGACAGCTCAGTATATCATCACACAGTGTTGCATCTGCCCCCTGGGAGGTGACTTGCCTGCTGCTACCACGACAAGCAGGATTTGTTGCTCTGCCAAGTGCTGGCGTGATGTTATATGTAGTAACTGTAGTGTGTGAATCCCTGTTGCTCTGCCACTTACGTGTCAGGACTTGGTGTTTAGAGTTGGTCAGACTTGTTTTAGGGTTGAAGAGGATACAGTCTCACAGATTTGTACTGTTTGTGGATTTCAAGAACCAAAACCAAGGCTCTGAAACATTTTTTAACGGAGGGATTATTAAGTGTTGCGTCGTTGTGGAGTTTCAGTTTGTGTTGTAGTTACTCACCCCTTTTGACCCCACTTTAGGTCACAAAAATCTCACAACCCCTATGTTCCTTTGTTAACTTATCATCTAATTAGTGTTTGTTTTTTCAGTTTTTTAAATACCATCTAAAAATAATGGTAAACAACAATAAAACAAAGTTTCTCAACCTCTCCCTTATGTTCAGGTCAGCTGACAATGATTGTGGGTCAGGTTGGTTGTGGGAAATCCTCCCTGCTCCTGGCCATGCTTGGCGAGATGCAGACCATCGAGGGAAGAGTCTACTGGAGCAAGTAAGATGTTAAAACTGCACATAACAGTTCCTGTTGTTCCTCAGATCCTGAAACCAGGGAGTTTTCCCCTGAAGATATGATGTTTTTAAGTTAAATTGGGTGGAGAAGATCGTGAATATACTTAACAATAAAAGTCAAAGGTTTCTTGGAACGGTCCCTCTTAAACAGCACCGCGATATGTGAAGTTTCAGCATTACAGTAAGTCAAAACAAGTGACTACAACCACTGAGACAGAGTCAACCCATCTCTGAGACCTTGTGGTGCTAAAACACGCGTCAGACGTGTCAAAGATAAGCATAGCTTTGTAAAGTTGGTCAGTTCTTTTCATCATATTCCTCGATGTAAACAATAACCTTGCATGCCCAGTAATCTTCCAATGTCTTTCTGTTTTCTTTGCACCTCTTTGTCAGTCCTGTTCTTTCTTATTTTAATGTTACTATTAAATAGGAATTGTTTGATTTTATTCATAAAACACTTCCAGTTGTTAAGAAAGGGAGAATTGGGTTGATAGTACAAGATACCACCATACAAAAACAGAGTGTATTGAATTTATTTTGGTGTTTCCAAGGAAACAGTTTACTGCAAACAGTTGATTATAAACTGCCCAGATTTTGTATTTTGAAGTAATCAGATAAAGGACAAAGCTCATCAGTAACAGTATGTAATGTGATGTGAAATTGATGCAAATGAATATGATCTTGTTTAAACGCAGAGCGAACTGACCCCTGGTTTTTTAGAGAAACTGACAGGAACAAATTATTCGTCCATTAGCGTCGAGTGTCCAGGATCAGTTTCCACTGTGATTTAATTTTCTTGCTCTGATGGTTGTAATGAAATTAAGCGGCCGGTTGGGTTATTGGATGTAAATGATTTTCATTTTATGAAACGAGTGATGGAAAACTGTGTCCTGTGGCATTTTGAGGGAACATTTTCTCGGCTGAATGTAGCAGCTGTTCATTAGCTGAGACGTGAGGATATTGAATTATACTAAAGAGGCTTTTATTACGAAACTACCTCATCAGTGTCGCCGTCAGTATCATTATTTGTTTGTCTGTTTCCATTGCAACAAACACGTTTACTGTCTAATTAGCTCGCAAGAACATTGACTTAGCAATAATGAAGATAATTTTATTCTAATATATTCTGTTTATTATTGAATTTGACTCATCAGTAGGTATTTATTTACCAAGAGTTAGCGGCTTACACAAGCTGGTCCTCCTCTTTATCTTCCTTCAGTGCAGCTTTACCGTCATTAATTTGTCATTTTTACATGACTGCTCATGCTAATTAAACATCGGGCCGCTCATTTTAACAAGGAAGCATCTAAAATGACTTCAACTTCCAGTTTTTGTGATTAAAACAAAGCTGTAGTTAGTTGCGTAACCCTGGTTCTCTGAGTAGCACAAATGAGTAATGCTAATACCCCGACTGATTTCCTGTCTCCCCAAGGGGGCACGACCACAGTTAGACGTCAAAACTTGTAGGTTTCTTGCACAATCCTGGTTCTGTGAGTCGATTTTAAGATCACTGCTCGGAAATTATCAGTAGACTTTCCCAAGATCTGCTCATACAGCCTTGATGGACACTCAAGACAAAGGAATGTGCCCACTTTGTAAATACATCTGAAGCTAAATGATAAATTAAGATAGCTAGCAGGCTGGTTTTAATTTTAACCTTTAAAACGTAATTTTTTAATTTTTAACAATTTAAAATTTATGTTGCCCTTTTTTTTGCATAAAGTTGTATTTCTAAACCTCTTAAAAGGTAATAATTCTGAAATATCACCTTTTATTGTACTATTTCACTCCTTACTTCTTACTACTCCCTTTCTCTTCTTACAGGAAGTCTGAATTTCTTACCAGACTTGATCTCAATGCTTGTAGATTATAGCCTGTGGGGCAGCATGCTAACCTTTGCAGTATGTGTGTGTCTGCGTGTATGGTGTGTTGGCACGTTTGTGTCTCTGTTCGTGTGACTGCATGTATACATGGGTGTGTGTGTGTGTGTGTGTGTGTGTGTGTGGTTTCTATCTCTTTACCTCCTGCCTTCTTGCCATATCAGGCTGCCTGCGATGGCCCACGAGGGGAGCATAAGGTACTTTTCTCTCCAGTCTCTTCTTTCTGAAACATCATCATTCACACATAATGTACATGTGGGTTATTTATCTTAATTTACTTAATTTATCTTGAATATTCCACATCAGTCAGGCACCAGTCATAATCCTGCATGATCGATCCATCAGTTTGGGTCGTTGGTCCTAGTACTGCTCCAATGTGAATTTAAAACTGGGCAAAATATCATAAAAAGTTAATTGCACATTGATGCAGAGTCTGTTATCTGCAAAAGGACAAAATTGACATAGCGGTTTTTGCTTTTTGTCCAAGTTTTAGTGACCAGTCACATTAGACCCCGACTGGGCAGACAACGGGGTTAAATGTTAATTCATAAGTGTAGCAAGGAGCTATTTTTACCTAATAAACTCAATTAAATGCTGTTGAATCAACAAATAAATGTAATGTTTGATGGTTTATCTGTCATGAGCTGTCAGAGCTGCACACGATATAAATTTTATTGTAATATCAGCTAAAATCTACAGATTATGTGTTTAGGCCTCGTTCTTGTAAAGACCTACTGAATATGTTAAATTCTTTAACACAGGACATAGTTATCAAACACCCTCATGCTCGTAAAATATGAGACATTGTCTTAGAAGCCACAAAACCTAATTATCACAGACGGACAATGACTGCGTCACCTACATGGCTCTTCTTTTCTGGGTGGGAAGGTTAATGTGATTAACAGTTGGCAGGCTAACATCATGTCTTCATTATCTGGGGTTTGGCATGAAAACATGTCTGTCTCTACCTTTTTTTGTTTCTGTCTTCCTTCCTCCCTCTGGTTTCTCTTCTCCACTGTCGCTTCGCTGTCTCTCTCCCCGTTTGCATTCTTGACTTTTCTTACACATCTCCACGCACAAAGCACAAATATGCACACGGTTAATTGCAGTAGGCTCATTCTAACTCAATGACGTGACTTTGACAGTTGGTCAGAGACAGAGGAGTCTGAGGAAGACATCAGGAGGTATACGTTCTTCGTCCTGTCTCCCGCCTCCTGTTTCAGATGTGAAGTGACTCTCTGACACACCCTTTCACCCTCTCATCTGATTTAACTCCATTTTCTGCCTCTTATGCTCTGCCTCTCTCAGAAGAAAGTACTGTTTTCCACTGCACTCAAAAGGGTTTCTTGCAGGCTGTGTTGTTCCTGGACACATACATACAGAGCTGTTTTTTTATTTCAGTTTTGATTTCATAATGCAGCAAACAGCATAATTATACTACACTTTAATCTTCAAAAAGTTAATATATTAATAATATATTAATTTGTTTGCTTTTAATATATCCATTACGATTTTAGTGTGAATCCCATCCCCCTTGTTAATCTCTCAGTCCCAACCTTCTGCCTTGGTTCTATAATATCTCCTAAATTATATACTATAAATACTTAATTCTATACTATGTTGTAGACTCCTTCATGAGGAAGAGCAATAGGATCATAGAGACACACTGCTGCCAGTAATATTCCTATAATATTCTCTTAAGTATACACTATAAATACTCAGCGCTAAGCTGTATTGTAACTGTATTGTTGTATAATTATAAGCAGCAACTTGGAGTCACAGAAGACTGAGAGGATCATAGAGACACACTAGTCTCTAAAGAAGTCTTATAATGTTCTCTACACTATATACTACAAATGGTCAATTCTACTATATTGTAGCTTATATAGTTTACGGAGTGGGGCCACCTTCTGGATCAAAGTGATCAATACCAATGTGTTGCGACAGAAGATCAAGAGGATCATAGAGACACACCGCTGCCTGTAATATTCTGTACTCTACATATTGTAATAAATACTAGTATAGCCTGTAGAGAGACATTTTAAACAGCAGTTAAAATCTAAATACACTTTGAAAGAGGTTGGAAGTGAATACAAACTGTTTAAAACTTCTTTTAAACTACACGTTATCACTCATGTTTCTTCCAACTCCACTCTGCTTCACACATGCATCTTAAAGTGTTTTAGTATTTCAGTCGCTGAGATCTCCACGGTCCTGCTTCTGTTAACCTTTCAATCCCTACATTAATGCGTGTGTGTGTGTGTTCAGGAACAACTGCATCAGCCTTTACAGTGTACTGTCTTCTGCTCATCGATTTGCTCTTCTCCCCTTGAGTTGATAATTGGTTTCTGTGCCATCTGATCCCACTGTGGTTTGTGCTTTTAATGCTGGGAGTCATCGCCATAACTCAAACAAAACTTGCTTTTCTAATGTAGAGCCTTGATTCTTTGAAGTAAAACTGATCAACTTGTATATACTTGCATGAAACATCCAGAAAGGTACATTATGCATTACATTGTAGGCACATCCACAAGCACACATTTGTATTGCATATACCTGTATGTTTGTATTAGCTCAAATGGTGCAATAATTTAATAATATTATCAACAAGTAGAGTTAAATGTTTCTTATTTAAGTGAAAAAGTATCTAACAAGTTATTAACTGTAGTAAGTAAAATAGTAAAAACAGCAAATAAGTTCCCATAATAATCAAAGTTTACATTTTAAGGTATTTTACTGCCTATTACTTTCACAATTGTTATAATAGTTATACTACATCACATTCTTTGTAAAAACTGTAAAAAGTATGATTGCACTCAGCTCAGACTCCCAGCACTTGTTGCTCCAGTTGTTGTTGTCCTTGTTGATGCTTTTGCCTTGCTGTAGGTGGTGTTATTGCTGATTTTGTTGTTGTTGTTGTTGATTATGATTTGCAGTTCATCATTAACCCCCATTCCATGATCCATCACTCTCTCTCTCTCATAGCTGACCAAATAGATTTTAATGTTGCGGTGGAGTTTGAAAAGCTTCCAAAACATAATCCTTCCTCTCGTCCTCCGTTGTTTTTGTTTTTTTTAAATGTTTGGATGTCGCATTTATAAAGCTGGTTAGAACAGGAGCACTGATCTGATATTGGCTGTGCAACCTTGCCAGATTTAAGGCTCGACATTGGAAATAAAAGAGCTTTTACAGCTGGATTTGTAAAATGCATGGTGTAAAGAGTAGGAATGATAAAGTAGATGACTTAAATAACTAGTTTAACAACATGTATGTGCTGATTGAGAGTCTTTGGACTTGAAAATGCAAATCCATGCACCATATTGCCTGCAGGGTCTCCCCTTTCATTCAGATTTACACGTTGGTGTGCCATCAAAGTGACAGTTTCTCTGTAATTTCACAGAAAAACAATCATTCTTTGCATCTCTAGGATGTCGTGTCTAGATAATCTCACTCTAATCTCGTTATCCTATTAAAAACTTGTTAAACAGATTCTTTATCCAGTGGCTCTCATGAGGTATTGGTCACACTAATTATATGTTTGCATAGTGGATGAATGGTGCACCAAAAAAGAGCAAATGGGACATCTAAAAAATTAAAATCTTGATCTTGTGTTACTGCTTACTGCTGATTATTAATACTTAGTTTAATCCACTTTAAATACAGTGAGAAGAAAGCGTATTGATTAAACACGACTGGAGGGAATCGAATGTGATTGTCATGAACCTGACCAGCAGTCACAGATCAGTACTCTTGCTCTTTAAAGCTTTATAAACACAGGACATGTAGTTCTGACCCATCTGCTTGCCTCTGTTTCCCATGATGCACCCAGCAAGAACAGATACTCCGTGGCCTACGCTACCCAGAAGTCCTGGCTGCTCAACGCTACAGTGGAGGAGAACATCACCTTTGGCAGCTCTTTCAATAAACAGAGGTATACAGCATCTTTACATGTAAAATAGCACCCAGTCTTGCAGATAAGCTCCTATGATCAACCAGTTTGTTCAGATTTCCAGGTGTTTTCTGATCTTAAAGCTGATCTGTGATTTGTGTGTTTTCCAGGTACAAGGCAGTGATTGACGCTTGCTGTCTGCAGCCAGACATCGACCTGCTGCCTTTCGGAGACCAAACTGAGATTGGAGAGAGGGTGTGCTCATGTTTTATATAATGTTTCATAGATATTTTTGATTATTTCCCAATTCAACTGCCGTATCTTTCAAGAAGTCTTTGAATATTCCTCAAAGAATCGACATTTGTGATGTTTCTGTGGTGTTTTTACTCATTTTTGCTGCTGCACTGGTCTCATTTCCGCTCATGTGCTGCTGCGCTTCAGGGCATCAACCTGAGCGGAGGTCAGAGGCAGAGGATCTGCGTGGCCCGAGCTCTTTACCAGAACACCAACATCGTCTTCCTGGTGAGCTCTCGAGACTGCACACGAGACTGGACACGCTGGGTGGCTTTCTGGCTAATGTACACGCAACAATAAGACAATGAGATTTTTATCTAAATGCTCTCCCCGGTTTTATTATGTATAGCTAAAATTAGATTAGCGTCCACCACCCTGTCCTGCACTGGATTAGTTTCATTAAAGCCTACATTTCTTTATGATTGATGGTACGATACAACACATAGCACATGTTGGCCTTTGGGAGGAGGAGGAGGAGGTGTCTGTTTCTTCCTCACGCCACTCACCGCCGTGCTGTCATGTGTTTATCTTTTTGAGTAGTTGCATAATTTCCTGTTGCCACTGCAAGCCTTCCTCTGTGATCGAGCAGACACTCCAGATTAAAAGCCATCAGCGGCATACTTTTGTACACTCATCACACTTTGTAATGTCTGCAGTCGTAATGTGTCATTTGTAAGACTATAGCGTACGATGAGGAGGGGATGTTTTCTTAAATTAACGTTATTTCGCTATGAAAGTGCAGCTGCTCGGGGCGTTTTTTTCATATCTGATCTCCAGATTGAAATATGCGTCATCGTGCACACTTTATCCTAATATACATGAATTAATCATAACCAGATCGCCATTAGCACATTAAAGCCTACGCTCTGCAGCGGCGAACCACCCAGCAAGATGGACGTTAATGGAAGAGGAAGATTAACTTGTTCATGAGTAAATCAGCAACCGAGGAATAATAACGTATAAACATTTAGAGGAAAGGAACCCATTAACCCATTGTCATGGGTGGGTTGACGGATAGGTTGGTAGGTGGGTAGGCAAGTAGGTAGATTGGTAGGCAGGCTGTAAGGTAGGTTGCTATCAAGCTAGGTAGGTGAGTAAGTTGATAGACACGTAGGTCAGTTGATGGGAAGGTCAATTTGTCAATAGATCAATAAAAATCTAATTTAAATTCGTTCACCATCACCTTTAAAGTCATCAAACCAGGATTCAGGTACTTCTACATGTACATCCAACCAGGCCAGAACATTACAGGTAGGTAGGTCTAAAGGTACGTAGGTCAATAGGCACATCAGTTGGTCAGCGGATTAATAAAAACCTAGTTTAAATGCAGTCGCAAGCACCTTTAAAGTCGTCACCTTGCTTACACCAGCCACATCGAACCAGGCCACAGTGTTTATTAACAGGAGTGTGTGGTGGAGTGCTGTTGATATTTGATGACAGTTAGCTCTTGATACACGGTGCATGATCCTCCTGAGTCATCGATGAGTGGGGACTGAATTTGTTTCCTAATTTGTTACTTCTGTCATTCATGAAGATCTTCTTCAACTCCAGTCCAAAACTAAGTATCCAACTTACTTTAACTCAGAACCTTCACTGGTTGGAGCCCCTTAGTAGCTGAAGGCAATGACATGGAGGCTGCAAGTGTCACCTGTTCCCATTTCCTGTCTGCCTCTTCATCTGTCCCAAATGAAAAAATTAAAATAAACAATACCCTTTACTTGGTCGAGCAGATGATTCCCAAACTAAGAAAATCAGGTCTTTCCTCAAGAGTCCCCTTGTTTTTGTCTCAAAGGACGATCCGTTCTCAGCGCTGGACATCCACCTCAGTGATCACCTGATGCAGGAAGGAATCCTCAAGTTTCTGCAGGATGATAAACGCACTGTGGTCCTGGTCACACACAAACTGCAGTACCTCATCCATGCAGACTGGGTATGAAGCCCAGTGCTTCAATTAAACGTAGTATTGACTGTTTGTTTCAGTCAGGCCTCAACCTCACCTGAACATCTTCTCCAATGTGTCCAGATCATAGCAATGAAGGACGGCTCTGTCCTGAGGGAGGGAACGCTGAAGGACATTCAGACTCACGACGTCGAGCTCTACGATCACTGGAAGACCCTGATGAACAGACAAGACCAGGAGCTGGAGAAGGTGCCGTCCACATCTGGCAACGCATTCATTAAGACGCTGTGACCCATGATTTCATTGCTTAAAGGTTGAGTTTTATATTGTTTCTGTTGTAATCCATGTACATGTAGGACATCCAGCAGGACAGTCAAACGATGCTAGAGAGAAAAACACTGAGGAGAGCTTTCTACTCCAGAGAGGCCAAGAACCAGATAGACGACGAGGACGAAGGTAATGGACCCCTTGAGGCCAATTTCATTGCAGGATCTTGAATTTATATACAATTTCTTCCTTTTATGTCTGTTTTCTCTGCGTTTATTCAAATATTCTCAGCCGACATGGATGTAAAGATGCACCTTGACTGTTTAGAAAAGCCAAACATCCACAAATCTTGGTTTATTATTTAGTTTATGTCAGAAGATGGGATAAAAAGTGTCATTTCGGGGTTTGTTTGAATCACATGTCATCACTAACATCTGACATTCGTACTATTAGAGGAAGAAGAGGAGGAGGAAGATGATGACAACATGTCGATGACCACTAATAGACGATCAAAGATCCCATGGAGGGTAATTCATCTGTTCGCCAACATAAAAGCTATAATTATGTATATATCTTAAAGGATTTGTGGGATATTGATGCTGAACTGTCCATTCATTCATGCATCTGCTCAGGTGTGCTGGTGTTACCTGTCCTCTGGGGGGTTCTTCATGGTCTTCCTCATGGTGTTCTCCAAGCTTCTCAAACACTCTGTCATTGTGGCCATTGACTACTGGTTGGCCGTCTGGACCTCCTCCAAAACCAATCAGAGTGCTGGAGCAGGAACAGACTCGTCCAATGGAACCGGACTCGCCTACGGCGCCAACAGCTCGCTGCCCACACCTGCTGCTGTGGACGCTGAGGTATACGGCTTTCATGTTGCCAACTGTTTTAGAATAAGTCTTACTCCTCAGATCAAATACTCATGAGTTTCAATCTATTTTATACTTTTTAATTGAAGAAAACACAAAACGTTTTAGTTTTAGTGAATGAATCATTGCATTTTAGTGAACTTAACCCAAACGTTCACTCCTTGGGAAACTACTGTTGGAAAACTTTACACTCCCACCGGATTATACTTCCTGATACAGCCTCCATACATCGTTTGGGAACCACTGGACCAGTTACACAATGTACAACATATTTGTACATCTTTACTTTATTTTGTTAAATTACAAACATACTATGAACACAATTATCTACATTTTCTGACTAATATGCATCAACTATTCAACTATTAAGATAAAAACATTATTGATCCCCTTTGCCAAATTGGATAAGATGCAAAAAGTAAAAACAGGAAATGAAAGAATATCATTTTCCAATATACAATTAAACAAATATATCTGATAATCAACACTATAAAGAAATGTAAAATGATGCTGCCACTGAGGGAAAGTTTGAATTCAAATATGCTAAAATTTATAAAATTCAAACAAATTAAACAGTGACTTATATCAGTGTAGTACATATACACAATATACTAGGAAACATTGATGGTAACTTATTATTTGTTATTCTAAAATACTAATGATATGTATTTTTGCATTTCCTCGTTTTAGTTTTCTTTGTGTTTGACCCTCAGCAGGACTCCTACTACCTGCCCGTGTTCATCATCCTGTGCGCGGCTGGCATCACGTTATGCCTCATCACCTCACTCACTGTGGAGTTCCTGGGTCTCTCTGCAGCCACCAACCTGCACCACAACCTGCTCAACAAGATCATCCACGCTCCCATCAGGTCAGTCCACACTTGGAAGTGCAAAAGAAGCAAGAAGCTTGGTCTGCAATGTCAACTCTCACTGTCAAATGGATAACCATGTGTGGTTGTCCATTAACAGGTGAAATAAATAAATTAAACATGGTAAAAATATGTTTTTTAGACATTATTTGATGTATTTATTTCCTCAGGTTCTTTGACATCACCCCCCTGGGGCAGATACTCAACAGATTCTCAGCTGACACCAACATCATAGACCAGGTAAGTTGTTGCAGCATTGTTGTAAGGCATGACAGGCGTGTTTGCGTCAGTGCGCGTCCATGTGCATTTTGATGCGCATTAAAAAAGATGGGTTGAGATGATGAAATTATAAATTAACAGGCTCAATTTCACGAAGAAACACCTTTTCTGAAGTCCTGACGTAGAAGACATTTAACCGATCGGCTGCTTTTGCTTGAAGAAGAAGAAGAAGAAGATATCACAGATTAAAACTCCACACTGATCTGATGTAACTTTATTTAAATTTAGACATAAAACAAATGTTAATTGTGTTTCATCTTTGTTTTTCATCCTTTTGAGGTTCAGCTCATGCTCTTGTAATCACATCTTCTGCAATTGAATAATAGTTTTCCAACTGGAGGCACAGGCACCACCTACTGCTCGACAAGCCAACTCCTAATATTCAATGCAAACAAGAATTTATTTGCCATTTTCCTCAAAATTCTGTGTATTAGTTTGTTGTTGCATGCAGAAATCAACTCATTTTAAATGTTTCCAGAGTTCCAGAGTTTTATGTTATTAAACTGTGAACTAAACAGATTCATCGTCATTCATGTCATCGTCTCTTCTCCTCTCAGCATATTCCTCCAACTCTGGAGTCTTTGACGAGATCCACGTTGCTCTGTTTGTCAGCCATCGGGGTCATTTCCTCCATCACGCCAGCTTTCCTCCTTGCATTGGTCCCCCTGGCGGTGGCCTTCTACTTCATCCAGAAGTACTTCCGGGTGGCGTCCAAGTGAGTCCACAGTTAGTTTGTCATTGATAGAGTGTAATAACTTTTTTCTTCACAATGAACAGCAGCAGGAAACATCAAAACTTGGTGAAAATCACTTTATTCTTCTTTAGTTCAAAACAAATAAAACAAATATGACGCTGATCTGTCATTTGCAAGGACATCATGCAGTTATTATACAAAATGCATGCAGGCATAAGTGCATGCACAGATTCATTCATAAGAAATTTAAACTACGCGTACTGAATCCTGTCTCTCAGGGACCTCCAGGACCTTGATGACTCCACGCAGCTGCCTCTGCTTTGTCACTTCTCTGAGACGGCTGAAGGTCTCACAACAATAAGAGCATTCAGGTAACACACACACACACACACATATACTGTATATACACACAATCATTTTGGGATATGAGTAAAAATAGTTATTTTTGTACTTTGTGTCTGTTTTGTAGCTACAATGGAAATGGTGTTTGATTCAGTTCAAACTCAAGGTCTGACCTGATTTTGTTTTGGAGGTCAGAGGTCACTGTGACCTCTTTCTTGGCCCTTTGAACACAATAGCTCGGGAACATCTCTAAATGAAGGTCTTCAAAGTTGGGCTTATAGATGTACTGATTAGTTTATGGAGGTCGAAGGGACTGTGACCTCACAGAAGCTGCTTTGGGCCAACACGATATCTCAGGGAACGTCTTGAGGGAAACCCTTCACGTATAATAAACAGTGAATTCATTAGGTTTTTGGTGGTCAGCAAATCTTCACAAAGCTGATTTTTTGCTTAATTTTAACAAAATTTCACAAAATTGGGATAAAACGAGGAATTGATATGTTATTTGAGTCAAGACAGACTTGACTGTTTGTGGGTACGTTATTGGAAAAAGACTGAGAACTAACTGTGAACATAACTTCATGAGTTAATATAAACAGAAGGTCCAGTTAATGGTCCAGCTCGAAACGTTGGAAAAGTCCAATAGAAATCAATGAAACTGATTTTGTTGATGTGGATATGTTGGTGGAAGCAGCAGCAGAAGCAGCAGTTTCTCCTTGTATTTCTGTCTTCACCGTCTTTCCCATCGTTGGTATAATCCGACATTAACCAGCTCTCACGCTTTCTTTCTTCTCCTCCTCCCTGAGGACTTCCTCTTCCTCACACACACACACACACACACACACAGAAACAGTGAATCTGGTGTTGAGACAGATTCTTGGCAATCATTGGACAGTTCCCATTATCATTATCCGCTGGTTTCACTCCAAACCAAGTCTGGTTTCAGTGGCAGTGATTTACCGCTGAACACAGATGATGATAAACCTCGAGATTAGATATCGACTGAATGTTATTTAAATACTATTTTATTCTTTTATTTGAAAATGTGTTTGTTGACATTTCTGTGCTCTGTGCAAACACCAGCAGCAGTGAAGTGTTCTGATGCAGAGGTTCACAGGGGGACATCATACGTGTGCTTAAATATCTTTGTTTCAGACACGAGGCTCGTTTTAAACAGCGCATGCTGGAGCTGACGGACACCAACAACACAGCCTACCTGTTTCTGTCTGCTGCCAACCGCTGGCTGGAGGTCCGAACGGTGAGCACACGTTTTATGAGTATGGTCTCAAATAGCTGATGATACGACCCGAGTCGAGCTTTTCCACTACAGACTGTACCTGATTAGCTGATCTTCATTGCATTGCTGCAGGAAACTGTCTTGACATCGTCTTGACACAAACACAGGGACAATGTAGGCTTTTGAAGGAAGGGCAGTTCTTGAGCATAATGAAAACACTGTTTGGAACAGTTCTCCAAGACCAGTCAGTGGACTGCAGTGTTGTAACTGGACCATTTTAGTACTGGCTCACCTCGCTTAGATCCTCAACCAAGGTGGTACCACAGAAGATGCAACGTACCTGATACTCTCCCCAACTTTTACCAATGGAAAATGAACAAATAAAGAATCCCAAGTGAGTCGAGCTGTACTGTGCAGTGAAAATGTGGCAAAAGTCACAAAAATTTGCCAAATGATGAATGAAATTGATCAAAAACAGACTCATTAAATGCCAAACACTTATTTATTGGTCGACCTCTGTTTAAAACTGTCCATAAATGATGGATTTTGAGTAATTTGATGTTCTGTAAGAAAACGTGTCTTCTTCTCTTCGCAGGATTACCTTGGAGCAGTGATAGTGCTGACAGCAGCTGGAGCGTCCATATGGAGTTTACGCTACGGTCTACCTTCTGGAGGCCTGGTGGGCCTCGGACTAACGTACGCCCTCACTGTGAGTTGTACTTTACTTTGTACTTTACAGGAACATTTCAGTCAAATCTGACCAGCTTCTTTAAGACAAATGGTGTTAAATGCATATTAGTTTATTTTAATGCATCATCAAATGCTGCTACTGTGTCACTGGAAACACTGGAAACATTCACGTCTATTCACAGATTTGCAGGTTCGTAGCAGGTCAAGCTAAGGTTGAAGCTAAGCAATGTACTGCTGTGTACAGGGGTCAGCAGCAGAACTGATTTTAGCCTTTTAAAATCAATATCAGTTTAATTGATTGAATATTTTCACCTCGTTACTCTGTTAGAAACCCTTTCTGATGGGAAACTAAAGCCCTTAGGTCACTCTCTTCAAATCCAGACCACTTTAAAAAAAAAAAAAGTTGTTTTACTCCATAAAACACAGGATTTGCTGGTTTGCTGCTGCCTGAATCCGTTAGTTTGTTCGTGTTCACCGTGCAGGTCACAAACTATCTGAACTGGGTTGTGAGGAACCTGGCAGACCTGGAGGTCCAGATGGCTGCTGTGAAGAAGGTCAACAGCTTCCTCAGCACAGAGTCAGAGAACTATGAGGGATCGATGGGTAAGGAAATGCTAAATCTTAAACCTGAACACTCATGATATGATGCAAACCACTGCTGCTGACCTTCCAAACCCCACGAAGAGAACCACATGTTCAGATAGCAAAACGGGGATGAAACAGTTGGGCAATAGCTCGCTGCTTTCCAGCATTTCCAAATCCAGTTCTTCAAATGTGTCTTCTGCAATTGCTGTAACCCTCCTTTAGACTAAACATGAATGTGGTATATCTGTGTCCAAACCTATTATGTTGATGGATACACACGCTCTGCCATTAATGTTAACTAGCCAGCAACAAGCTAGCAAGCAGACTGGATAACCAATTGCTAATTAGCTGTATGTATTGGCAATTCGGCTCCACTAACTAGCCAAACTAAGAACTGTCTGGATCTGAAGTTATCAGAGAAACAAGCTGAGCAAACGTTAGCAGCAGCTCGGCTCGCCGCCCCTCCAGGACGTCCCGTGTGCGGCCGACAGCGTGGGAGAAACAGTGGTTTTTAAGGTGGAACTGCTTTATTCAGTGTTTCTCTGGGTTTGAATCAGCGGCTCTGTTTGTTTTGGAGAGGAGGAGACCTCTGTGGAGAATTCAGCTCCCAGTAAAAACCTCCTGAACCATCAACACTGAAGGAATCCCAGCTGACAGGAAGACAACAACTCCCAGCATCCCACGCTGCTGCAGGAGGTCACCAGACTGCAGCTTTTGTTTTTGTTTTTGTTTTGATTGAGAGACACCGTGTGGCCAAAAATTCTATATATTTATAATATTTAGCACTAACTGCACACAAAAATAATTAACTGTAGAGTAAAAAAGATTAATTTGTGGTAAGTGTTGTGGTTTATGTTCAGAAATTAGCTAAACTTTGGTTGGATCTGTACAGCGTGCTAATAAGCTCACAGTCACAATGCTAACATGCTAACCTTAAGCATGTATAATGTTTATAATGTTCACATCTTAGTTTAGCATGTTAGCATGCTAACTTTTACTTTTGCCATTTAGCACAAACCACATAAAGTATCTCTGAGGGACAGTCACTAGTTTTCAGATATGTTGCATGAGATATCCTACACATCCCATAATGCAACTGGAAAGAATCTTTCGTTAGCCTCAGCAGACAACTGTTCTCAGGTCTGAGTACTGAGTAGTTCCTGCTGCGTAGGAACAGTGGTCCCTGCGTACCACATCATTCATCTTACTACACTCATAAGATAAGAGCGTCATCGTTCTGCTGCGGGCTACGATCGGCTCGTTCCTCCCCAACTTTATCACTTCACTGGAAGCTTCCATGATGTCAGAGAGGAGGAATCTTTCTCTTTTCTGTCACTCAGGACTTTTGGGATTGTTTTATGGTTTCAGGGGGTCGTTTTACTTTAACAGACAAGGTTCAGAGGTCATCATGATCCTAATATGAGTCACGGTGATAGAGAACCGTACCCATAACCAGACTTTTCTAACATATAACACAATAATCTGGAGGGTCATTTCCTGGTTTTGTTTCACCTTCTTCGCGATTTCCAGACATCCCTCAAGTTCAGGGGTTGTTTTTGTTATGTTTCCAGAAATAGCTGCACTGTCTTGGCGCCGTCGATTAGTTTTCCTTTTTAGTTCAAGGTTTGACGTTCGGTTCGATTTGATTTGGCTTTGTTAGGTATTAGTAATCTCAATGGCACCCAGATTAATGCTCGATAATGAAAAGTCTCTGTTTTGTTATCTGTCCTGCCAGCAGCTTTTGTGTTTCACCATAGGAACAGCACATCCTATAAACCCCAAACACAGCTTCTGGACTCTTAAGCAGAAGATAACACATGAACCCATTCACATCACGGTTAGGAATACCTCAAAGACAAATTAAATATTAAGATAAAAACAAAAGGTGAAGAACAAAAATGTCTTAAAGCTGATGAAGAGTCAATTTATAATGGTGAAGCATGTTCAAAGGGGCTCTGACGCCACTGACAGGCGACCAAATGAGACTCCTAACAGATGTTGATTGAAATTACAGCTCTGTCATTTGAGGTAAAGTAAGAACGCAACTCAACTTCATAAAGAACAAAGGTCTTGTTGTTTTACGACATTGTGATGCATAAATGTGACGTATTGAACCATAAATGATGCATTAATGTGCACAAATCAACATCTTTCTATTGACAAATTGTTTTATTCCCATACAAATGAACTGAAGATCCAATCAGAAGTTCAGTTAATCAGCCAATAAAGGCGGTCATACTGTGAATAGAAGAAAAATATCATGCCCTAATATGTTAAGTGTTGTTATTGATGTAAAGGCACAGTTTAATTGCATTGTAAGCAGCATTGTGCCAAGGATTTGGAGTCATTATCGGTTTAAATGTCAGTTTCAAGCAATAAAACTGTAACAGCTTCGTTTGTGACGCCAGCGGAGACTCACAGCAGCGCTTTAATAGGAAAACTGCACCGCTGTATATCTGTGGTGTTATGACTTGGTCCATATGGTCTATATGCTCCTGTTTACACCAGCCAGAGCTGTAACATAGACAACTGGCGAGCGGCTGGTGGTCTGTTTTTTGTTGCACTGGTCTTTAAACTGCAGACAGCGTTTTCCAGTTAAAATGAGCACGTCTCTCTCTCTCTGCAGACACCTCTCAGGTACCTGAGAACTGGCCCCAGAACGGTGAGATAAAGATCCAGGACCTGTGTGTGCGCTACGATCCCATGCTCAAACCAGTGCTCAAACACGTCAACGCCTACATCAAACCAGGCCAGAAGGTAATTAGCACGAAGCTGTGAGGAGAACAGGGCCCGTCATGCACCCATCAGTGTTAGAGATGCACCTGTGATTACATAACAAGGCTGATGTTGAGCATTTGTGCTAAAGTTCAGTATTCAGTTTACATTATATATTTATTATTGTGCTAATTTTGAAACTAGAACGTCTCATTTAAATACTTTTACTGGTAATACTTTACTTAAATCACTGTTTAGCATTCACAAACATTAAGTAAACGGTTTCTAATGCACTATAATGCAGTTTTATTCACATATGCAGACACTAGGAGGTGTCTCATAAAGTCCTATAGTAGGCAACAGTTATGACTTCTTATATCGTAGCATCTGGCATTTAGCATGTTATTATTTATTATTAATTTAGCGGTGCAATCACAGACTGAGCCTGTTACCAAAAACACCTGTCCCTTATTTAATTTTGGACCCCATCTTCGTCAAAGCAGTAACCTTGTGCAGCGAGGCACCTCTCCCTGCGCTCCTGCTGCATTAATCTCATAAAGCTCCGTCTCTCATGTCCCGTGAACTTCTAGGAAGATGTCTGTCAAGCAGGGAGGGTGGGAAGGAAGTGACGATTGGGTTGGTGCAGCCAAAAACATGCAGATTCAATGTGCTGCGAGCTGGTGGATTATAATTATGGAGGACTCACTGTGTCACTGTACACAGTTCAGGTCGATTGGTTGCTTTTCCTGCCTCAGATGTCTCATAATGGTGCCAATGACAGCTTGACCCTTGGAGAGGAATTCATGGTGCACAACCTTCCAAATGTCAAGGACGAGCATGCTCTTGGTTGCTCTCCTGACTTGAAGACTCCAGCTCTTCTGCCGCTCAGACCTCCCGCTTGGTCTTTAGGTTGAAGCTGCTGGTGGTCCTCCACTTGAAGTTTGGCTTTGACAGAATTTTAATGCTTTCTTGTGAAGTTTGAAGTCACAGATGAACATAAGAAAAAGTTGATATTGCAGCATAATTATTTCTTGCACCTGCTGCATGCTCATCGTTGAGTCGCTGCTGAAAGAGCCTTGAACCTTTTGATTGCACCTCGTATTCAACAGCGCCCACACATGGTCGTCCAGTTGTAGCTGTTGCTGCTACTGTCACCAGTCATTAATTCAAAGGCAGACAATGAAAACGTTGTTGTTGAGGTGAAGGACAAGTGATCAGCTATAGAATCGGTAAATGCTGCATTCAAACAGCAAGATATCACACTTGCGGACCAACTTTCCAATTTGTAAATGAATGATAATCCAACACAGAAATGTGCAGTTTCACAGGTTTATGAATAGGTTTAAGATGTTTCCACCAGAAATGTGCTGTGTTGTGGCCGGGTCATGGTAATACACCAGTGGTTTTGTGTTAATCCGTGTACCGAAGCCGCAACAGATGGTGGATAATTCACACTCTGCTGTTAGGAACAAAGGACCTCACTTCACACAGACATAACAAACCTGTGACGTAGGTAAGGGAAGGGAATGAGCCAGAGGAGAGACCAGAAGGAAGGAGGACTCATGGGAGAGTTAAAGGAGAAGGAAATTGAGTTTTATAAATGTAAATAACTGTGATCAGGAGGTTGTTGAGGTGATATGAGATGTTTTGCAGCTTCCTCCTCTCCAACAACATCTCGAAAGAACAAGTCCAAGACGCTGTTTCTCAAACTCAGTGCTCTCCTGAAACCCACCATGTCGACTTTGTGGTGAAACTAGAGATGTGGAGGTCCAGTTAAGGCGGTTTTCCCCGTTCTTTGTGTTGATTGTATATCAAATTTCAATCTAAAAACAACTCAACAGCATCTCTATGCCTCAGAATCATCACAAACTGCAAATGGTTAGCAGATTACACAGCAACAAGCATGAACATCACTTTGGGGGTCCCGAACAAACAAAAAGTCATTCACATCATTCCTTTTCCAGAAACTTTCCCACTGAGGTCTTCAGTCATCGTCGGTATTGTATAAATTGCTAACCCCTATGTGGAATGTGAAAGGCGGCGGTTCGTGGCTCAAACGTGGCCTTTTTAACTTTGAAGTCGCGCCCACGTGCGGCCAATAAACCTGACACTCGGTGACCAAACTCCAGCCACACTCCGCACGTACCCGCCACTCTGTCGTCACACCGGCGTCCGGTATTTCACGGCAGAGTCACGGTGAAGCTTGTTGACTGTCGCTCCGTCTCTCCGCCAGGTGGGAATCTGCGGCCGTACGGGCAGCGGGAAGTCGTCTCTGTCGCTGGCCTTTTTCAACATGGTGGATATCTTTGAAGGTGAGTCTGCCGCACTGTTGACGCACACGCCCGGGAAGCCACTTGTGTCAGCTTTGCTTTCTATTGCAGCAGTTCCTCTCTGAGTATGTTTATGTCTCATTAAAGGGATTGATTGTTAAGACGATGATCTCTTGTCTGTTTGGGAACATTGCTGAAGGATCTCTCTGAAGGGTTGTTGCCTTGAGAAGACACTAAAGTTCTGCTTCACCCAACAAACACAACACAACTTTGTCAATCTCTCTCTCTGGCTTTCCGTCACGTTCATTTCCTCTGGCTTAAGATAATGAAGATGCACATGAGAATCAATCAAAAGTGATTAAATAGTTTATAACATGATAGTTGAAAAGCCTCAACAGACTTTAAATGACTGCAGCATCTCAGAAAAACACTTTTCTGAAGTGGTTTTCCTTCAAATTTGGCACAAAAGTTCACTTTGACTCAAGGTTGATTAGATTTTTGGTGATCAAAGGTCACAAAACACCTTCTAGCCACAACTTGAAAAAGTCACAGCGATGGGATAAAATGATGATGTGATGGCCTTTCATACTCAAAAGGTCAAAGGTCAGCTTCAATGTTTCCTCATAAAATTATGCAAAACCTTTAATTCAACACCATAACTCACTGAAACGATGAAGATGGTACTTCACGGCCTCGGTTGGCCCAACGCATCCTGTCCCCACAAGCAAACAGACAAAAGGTTGCACAGCTCGTGACTGCAGGGGCCCTGTTAGATTATCCTGTCTAAAAAATGCAAAAAAGGGACCAAAAATTAAGAGAAAACATGTAATTTAGCAGAAACCCTTAACGTAATGCAGTAAGTAAGTAAAGTAAGATGGAAAATCAACCTCCACCATGTTTGATCTCTTCGGGAAGGTGGACGATCTGGAAATCAATCGAGGTTTCTTGGAAATCTGTTAACATTCAGCAAGACGAGAACAGACAGTGCTGTTTGGATGAGAGGAATTACTCTCTGCTATCATAATGGATCTAACAATCTAACTTTTCATTCCTGCTACATGTAGTAGCCTCCTCTCTTTAGCTTAATCACCCTTTTAGTTTACGGCTCCTCTCTAAAGTGGTGACCATAAACCTTTTCGACTTGTAAACCAAACTGTAAATCAGGCCCCTCTCAGTTTCTCCCTCTTACTCGCTGTTGCACGTTACGAATGCGTCCCATTCATCTGTCCGACCCGGGAGATGTTTAGTCTCACCTATACATTAAGAAGCATCAGACCCGAGTGTTTATCCCACTGCGGTGACTCTGTGATTCAGCTGAAGGGTTGCATTAGCAGATACAAGGCTCCTGCAACCTGCTCCGTTACATTTGCTTTGCTTCAGAAGTCTTTGATCACCCACTCTTTTAAATGATTCGCACTGAAACTACCCCAGAGGCTGTGATTCCTGCTTCTGACCTGTTTTATAAAGTCATACCCTTAAGTATTTGGCTGTCCACTGATGCAAAACAGCTGTGAAATCAACCTGAATCTGCTACGACGGTGGTCCCTGCCTTTGGCTTGAGGTACACCTGCTTTTGTCTCAGATGGTCGCTCCTTGTAACCTGCAACCTCTTGGAAAATTGGTTCTGAGGGCTGACTCGTAAACGGATTATTGATGCCAGTTTTAGAGGAAACGGGTCACAGATTGCCAATATGGCCGCTGATATATAAGGTTTGAGCTGGAGTGAAACAGAGCTTCTCTCTGTGACGCTGCAAAGGTCAGAAGCTGCTTTCTGAAACACAGCACTGTGTTAAAGCAGAGACTCAGCTTCAATGCTCTGCAGAGACTCTGGAGTCACAGCAACACATCACTGTATTAAAGCAGAGACTCTGGAGTCACAGCAACACATCACTGTATTAAAGCAGAGACTCAGCTTCAATGCTCTGCAGAGACTCTGGAGTCTTTGTATATTTGAGTGAATTAATTAACATTTTCAATAAAAATGATGTGTTTAGTTTTTTGTAGGATCAGTTGAGTCAAATACAGAAAAACTCCGGCCTCGTCTGTAAAAGATGAAGCAGCCAATCAGTTTGGACCGAGTCTAGGAGTTTATCACGTTTCACCTCCGTTCACAGACAAACAATGTGATTTGAATTAAACCCAAACCCACTCTGTTGTAGGTTGAGGTGATCTAAGACAAAGAGGAAACAGACAGATATCGTAGATGCTCTTTAGCAGGTGACGTTCACCATCCCCGAGCTATAGTGACGTGTGTTTATGTTGGAGAAAGTGTTTATGTAACCGTCCCTCGTTGCATTTCGGCTAAAGCAGGTCTCTCTAAGTGAGAATCCAACGGTCTTTTTGTTCTCCGTGTGTTCCCGTTTCACTTTTAAACTCCTGACTAGAGGACCTGAAGTGGACTCTTCAGTCGGGGGATTGAAATAAGGACACAACAAAAGACGTGGCGCGTCGTCTCGCAGTCATTTCCAGGCTCCGTGGTCGTTTTTCTTCAAGATTCGGCGGCGAATCAAGTCTTAAAACCGTCTTTAAAAAAAAAAAAAAAAAATTGACTGGATTTCAACTCAGTCGTAGTCGTATCGTTCTGTTTTTAGTCTGGACGAAGATGACGGCTCCTGGACAGATTATACGGACGAAGATGAGATTACACAGTCACTTTTTCCATACACACACACACACACACACACACACACAGCTGGGCAGACGTTTCGTTTAACAGTAAATTCAGACATGTGTGTCAGCAGCATTTCCTTATAAAGCAGTGAAATAAAAGCAGAGCCCTCCTGACTGAGCGCTGCAGAGCATTTTGATATCTGTGACCCCAGAACTGTAACACCAACGCGTTCAGCAGAGCACGAATCAAACGTTTTAAGTTTACAGTGTAAAAATAGCAAAAAAAAGTCAATAAAAAAACAAATAAGTTCAGATTTTTCAGCCTTAAGAGACAAAATGGCTCTAAAATTGTGGGTTTTGTTATTATTTTCTTATTCCTCCACTTTTCTCTCACACACACACACATAAAACACAACCTTGAAACCAAGAGAACTGATGCCAGAACAGTGTTATTGAAGTATTTCCCCTGGTGATGTATTACCTTTGCACAGGACATCCGTCTTCAGTTTGTGTTTCTGCCAGAAAACTTTGAGTTTTATGATCGTTTGTGGTTTAAATTAGTCAGTTGTAGCTTGAATACTCAAACACGGGCTGTATATGTGATTATATTTGTCATATATATCTATAAGATGCTTCAAGAGCTGAAGGGTTTGCACTGTTTGGTGTACCTGTGCCTCCGATCGGAGATGTGAACACGACGTTTGTCCGCAGGGAAGATCGTCATCGACGGGATCGACATCTGTAAGCTCCCTCTGCAGACGCTCAGGTCGCGGCTCTCCATCATCCTGCAGGACCCCGTGCTGTTCAGTGGCTCCATAAGGTACGCAAACACACGCTCGAACACAGGTACACAGTTTATCCTGCTCGTATTCATGCAGCGCGGTCCAAACCGCCGGCACACTGGCTGGAAATGTGGTGAAACGACTCTTTGTTGCCTGGCTCATGCTTTGAATCGTCCATCTAAAGCTGCTGGGAGCTCAGAATGAAGCAAAATGCTGTAAATATGTGTTAAACTGAAGAAATTACATCTTTAAAGCTTCAATGATGGCGTTTCAGTGGATATCCTGTAAGAGAGGAACAGCTGAAGCACTAGGATTGTCCAAAATATCAATACTTCCATACATTTCTGATCCCACCTGCTCAAAATCATATGATAGTTTGTCTTTTTCAGCTCAAACTGGTGTCCACATGATCTAGGACTGTTACTGGAAGAATCTGGTGGTAGCATAAATAGAAAAAGCACCAAATGCATCAAATCTGAGTAAAAAATGTGAATTTCTACACAAACAGATCAGCGACACATCAGACAAGGCACTGAAATAACGTGATTTCACAACTATTAGCATTATTAAAAACGTGTTGGGATGTGTTTGTTTACTTTTTATGCACCAGAGCTGTGTGCACATTAATTCAAATAAGAAAAATAAACTTTTTCATATTTAAAGTCAGGCGAGTTTGAATTTCTGTTAAATTTAACTTGAACTGAAACTAAAAAAGTTCAACTTTTACCCTGACATATACGTTAGATACTCCTTTATATTAGACTATGGAGGATAAACCCTTAAACCATGTCACAAAAACGTGAGTAAGACAGGAAGTGATGTCACAGCTGTGGCCCCCGTTAGCGACTTTAGGTCATGTTTAGTGCTGAAACACCAACTTCAAGCATCAAACTGAACCCAAACTGCAGCGACATCAGAATAAAGGAGTGATCGAGGGACGAATCGGAGTCTGCAGTGTGGTTTTTCTTTTTTTGGTCACATGACCACACAGAGTCCCAGCTGTGGGGTTAGCGGTTGAAGACACAGTGGGAACTCCGGCCTCGGTCCTCATCTGACTCTGGACACAGACGTCACGGACTGAGGAGGCCGACTGATGA
The DNA here is from genome assembly GCA_008933995.1 of Datnioides undecimradiatus. Classification (NCBI taxonomy): domain Eukaryota; kingdom Metazoa; phylum Chordata; class Actinopteri; order Lobotiformes; family Datnioididae; genus Datnioides; species Datnioides undecimradiatus. The sequence continues at coordinate 1,285,165 of WARS01000028.1, read as the reverse complement.
AGGACCCGGCGTCCTTTTCTGTCTCATCCTTCTTTGTCTCACACACTCACTCTCTCTCTCACACACTCACTCTCTCTCTCACACACACACTCACACACACACACACACAACGTCTGTGTGTTTGTGTTAGCGGACAACTCAGCGACTTTGTGTTTGTTATAAAAGACAAAGAGCATGTGCTGTTTGTTTGGACAGATATGGCTCCAGATAATTATGTGTGTGTGTGAGAGAGAGTGTGTGTGTGTGTGTGTGTGTGTGTGTGTGTCTCTTGGCATCTCCGTCTTGTTTATGTGAAAGTAAGCCCTGGGGTGAATGGTCGACAGTAACTGTTTCACGCCGTTCTCTCCGGACGCAGCGTGATTCACACCGTCTCTACCACACACACATTCAGTTAATAAAAAATAAATGAATCTGTGCTCGCGTCACATTAATGTCCTAAAAATCTCACTGGTTTATATTTATTTATTTATTTATTTAGTTCTTTTAGTCTAGTATTTAAACTATTTATGCAGTGTTTAAATTTAACCCTTTAATGTCTTCTCTCAGGTGTAAATTAGCCTCATTTTGCAAAGTTAACTCACATTCCCCTCTGTAAAACATCATGGCAGCAGAGATTTCTGAAAACAATGATTCATTAAAATCCTTTATTCCTTTATTAGCTTCCTGATGTAGCTGTGACACGGGACAACCATCAGTTTAAAGTTCAACTCTGGGGAAAATGGTTGCAAAAGTCAGCTAAAAGTATTGAAAATAGTACAATTTTGATTGATTCATCCATTATTTCTAATAGTTGTGCTTAAAAACTCTGGTAAATAGATAATTATTATTGATAAATGATTGAAAAACTGTAGATTCCTTCAAACTGTTGAACTAATTAGCTCAAAGCCTCTGAAAACTGGTGTTCAAAGTGTTTGAATCCGTCTTTAAGGCAGCGATGTGCAAGTATATGGATGTGTTCATGCTCCTCTGATATAAACTGAGATAATCTGGATCTTTAGTTTCAGTTGTTGCAGCTTTCGGCTTGTGTGCGTTAAATCAGCGACCAATGAATTAACCTGCAGGAACTCTGACCAACAAACATTACACACAAACAAACACAGACTGTGGGTTCATCTGCAGCGTCCTCCTGTTGCAGGTTTAATCTGGACCCGGAGAGGACGTGCACCGACGACCGACTCTGGGAGGCGCTGGAGATCGCTCAGCTGAAGAACATGGTGAAGACTCTGCCCGGAGGACTCGGTACTCGAATGAGTTTCAGGATAAACATAAATATTATGGCACCAAAAGTCAGTTGTGATGCAATTAATGCGCCTTCCAATGTGCAGACGCTGTCGTGACCGAAGGTGGAGAGAACTTCAGCGTGGGCCAGAGGCAGCTCTTCTGTTTGGCTCGAGCGTTTGTGAGAAAGAGCAGCATCCTCATCATGGACGAGGCCACGGCGTCTATAGACATGGCCACGGTGTGTGTGTGTGTGTGTGTGTTTGTGTGTGTTATAACAGACCACACAGTCATGTTTTACACACTTACAGTGAATTATCTTAATTATTCCAGCTTCATCATGTTTATATTAAATAGCTCAACAGTTTATAAAACAGTTAAACGAATAAATCGACTCCATCAGCTGCAAAATGCACAACGTTAATTACGCCTGAATGCACCGCAGGCTCATTTTTCAGCATAATGAGCACTGTTATCTGCACGTTTTTACTGAAAACACTAACACTTGTACTTTTTATGTAATAATTTTAGCGCAGGGCTTTCACATTTTCAGTATTTTCACAATCTGATAGAAACTGAAGTGAAGTTGTTTCATGGTTCAGTTGAAAAAGTTCAAAGTTTAATTGAAATAAAGTTCAAAGTTTAGTTTATCTTAAGTTTATCATCTTTAAAGAACTGTTTCCATCTCAGGCTACACATATTATTGCCAGAAAAACACATGCAAGTGCTTGTTAGACATGAAACTGAGCCCACAAATGTTTATTATTATTATTATTTTCATTCTCTCTCATATAATGACTCTAATGTCTCTTTGTTCCTCGCAGGAAAACATCCTACAGAAGGTCGTGATGACAGCGTTTGCAGACCGAACAGTCGTCACGATCGCAGTAAGTCCTTCCGTCCTCTCTCCTGTTTCTGCTCGTTTGAAAACAAAACGATGAAACCACGAGGTTTATTTTCCAGCAGCCTGTCGACAAATTATCGTCCGACAGTGAAACCGAGGTTTGCTCCGTGCTGGTAGATGCAGATATGTGGCCCTTCTTCTCTGAGCTTCATGTGCATCTATTTGTTTTTCCCTCCTCACGCTAACTTTTTCCAAACCGTAACTAAAATGGTTGCCATTGAGTCGTTTAGTTCACGTATCTTCTCTCTGTGGTTCTGTCTTGTCTTCTGTTTGCTCGTTCTCCTCTGGAACATTTCACTCTTTCATCGAATCCTTTTTCTTTAATCGTTCCCTCGTTTTTCCATTCAAACTTCCTTTTCCCGTCACATCCTGTCTTTGTTTTCCCCTTTTTATTCACCTCGCTCCCTCTTTCCCTCCCATACCTCCTCCCTTCTTTCCTTTCCCCTCGTCCTCCTCTCTGCACCTCCGTCCTGCCGCCAGCACCGCGTGTCCTCTATCTTGGACGCCGAGCAGGTGTTGGTCTTCTCCTCTGGGATCTTGGTGGAAAGTGACTCTGGTCCCAACCTGCTAGCACAGGAGGAGAGCCTCTTCAGTGTGCTAGTGAGGACTCACAAGTAGACCCGGACCAGCACTGCCTCGACCCTCGTCTGTCTTTCCACTTCTACCTGTTTCTGTTTTATTTCCTACTTTTCATGGCTGAGGCTGGGTCTGCTGAAGCCTTACTGCCACTGACAGCCTGGTTGGTATAAAAACAATCTACTGCATGCTCTTCTGTTGACATTTCTCATACATACAGAGCAATTTGGACACACACAGTAAACACACACTAATGCAGTGTTAAAGATATAAAACATCCTGGATTGTGTTTGCTTTTTGATTTGAGCATGTAAAACAACCCTTAAACCATCATAGTGCCTCTTGTCATAGTGTCTTTCCCTTAATAACGTCTATTAGCTTCATACACAAGAACATATTCCCATGTTGACTGTTGACTAAACCACTACAAGGAAATTCATCTGATAAATCAAAAGCTTTAGGGCTGATGTAATAAAAATAGTTCGGAGAAGCAAAAGAGTCAGTAGCTGATGAATCAGCCGACACCCCAACTGCAAAAATTCACTAAATGAATTAATATAATCTTATTCTCAATTGTTTCAGGTTCTTTTTTTCATTATTATAAATGATTTTATATTTTAAATACAATAAAAAGTGTTTGTAGAGCAGAAAAAGTAAATCATTAAACCAAATATAAACCAATAAATCTAAAGTCCTACAAACATCTGACACCTTCACTCAAGGGAAATGCTCATTTTCTCCCAATACCATTTAGGTTTTCCTCTGAAGGAATCTACATTTTGAGTTTCTGATCTCAATCCAAACACTGTCAAACTCGGCCTCAAAGCACGAGTCTGGTGAGGCGGAGAGAACAACATCGTCTGCGAAGAAACTGAGATTTCACTGTAACATCTTTGATCTGGACAGTGTCGTCTCACCTCAAACGGCTCTAAATTAGTCTCTGAACAGGATATTTCAGAAGCAGCTTCATTAAGCACAAACTGTATGACACACGCTAATAAACAAAGTGTTTACAGATATATTTATAGTGTTTTAGCTGAGCATAGTTTGAGTTTGGTGGTAGTTTTCAGTCAAGATTTGTAAATCAGAAACTGACTTCAGTGATTTTGCCTGTTAGTGCTTTTCAATTGACCAATTATCTGTTGACTAGTCAAGTTGATCAGTGACTTTGCTTGATATCATGGTTCTCCCAGACCTCTGAAGGACTGACTGGCATGTTGGCATGTTTTTATTGTTGTGTGTTGCACGTGTTTGATCTATAGTGTATTCCTTTGGATTCCATTCCACCAAAAATGTGTGAATGCATTTGTTTCGTTGCCGTCGCCACCTTTTTCCAGAACCTAATCGTCGCTGTCGCTTTACGTTGTAGCACCGTGTCCACACCATCCTGACGGCTGATCTGGTCATTGTGATGAAGCGAGGGAACATTTTGGAGTACGACAAACCGGAGACTCTTTTGGAGCAGGAGGACGGGATGTTTGCCTCTTTCGTCAAGGCCGACATGTAGACCCAGACTGTCATCACGCCCGCCAACTGACGGACTGGTCGATCAGCTGGTCGATCTACACCTTTTTTCACGTAGATTTGTTTTCTTAACGAGGTGGACGGACGTCTTTGACACCACAAGACTCTCCAACGCAGATGTTTCTTTGCTTATTCGAAGGAAGACATCGTCCGGCACCAGCTGGTACTTTTGAAAAGTCGTACTTGAATCTTTCAGCCAATGACTTACTGCCTTTTTTGACCAAGTCCATTAATCAGCTTAGCAAACTTCTACACTCAGGCAACTGGGAATTAGCAAATACACATATCTACAGACTTTGAGTATGTTGAACAATGGAGGGATTCTTGCATCATTTGAATGATATTTAAGTATTAAGGAGACATAGTTAGAATAGAAAAATAGAGTTTCTGAGGCCCTGGATAGCTAATTTATGACACAAATAGCTAGATCTTGATTTACTATGGCTGGGAGAAGGTGAACAAATATATATTTCTTGTGAAAAATTAAAAGACAAGACTGATTTTATTCTGTATTTTTCTTATTGTGAACAAATCCCATGAAAAAAACTAAATCTCAACATGGTCTGACATCCCTGCAGTGTCTGAGGCTCTCAGCTCTAAGCCCATTGGTTTCTACTTAATTCATGAACCATGAAGTTGCATTATTTTAAAAAAAAAGGAAATGATGCAATTGGACTATTTTCAGCGGTGGATGAATCCACTTTTGGCGTTTAGTGGAGGAAGAACCTTTCATACTTGCCTGTCAGTTTATCCATTCATTGTTGGTTTTCTTGGATTTGTTGACAGTAAGATAAACATAGATCTGTTACACGATTGCGTGATTTTACACTCACTGTGTCCATGGACTTGGTCTTTTACACTACAGAGTCGTTTATCGGACAGTTTTTAGGTTGAGCTGAACTTTTACATCCTGCCAGGATCATTTTAATTTGATTGAACTTTTAATTATCTTGTTTTTAAATATCTGTTACATTTATATTTAAACTTGTGCACAGCGCCTATCAGCTTTATTACTCTATAGCACTTGTATCATGCAATAATGAGGATTGGAAACTTGTATTTAAGATGCTTTTTCAAATAAGTGAATGTTGGCTTTGGCCAGTGTTTCAGTGCATTGTGCAGTCGCCAACTGCAAAGTCCTTCTATTTTAGACCATGGAGTAGTGTATGTATGTCAAGTTCTGCCATAGAAGTAGAACTGATAGAACTGACACCATCAAACCAAACCGGACCTGTTCACATCACGTCATGAGAAGTTTAAAGACAAAGTTCGTTGGGTGTGACTAAGGAAATCAGCGCCCAAGGACTGCACTTCTGTGTCTGATGTTTGTCTCCAAACAGTTCTTCTACAAAAAGGAGAAGTCAGACCTCATGATGTCCCCGCCTGAGTTCATGCTGCACGATGCTGCATTAGATCAGCGGACAGCGAACAGCAAAACTGACAAAAAGTGCAGTCAGCAGTCAAGTTTGGTGCAAATTAGGTGGAAATACATCAGAAACAAATAAAAAATGAGGTATTTCACACTGAAAAATGCTTTTTAGTACCTCCTGAAATCATCAGATATAAAGTTCTGAGTGACCACAGCCATGTTTTCGAATTCGGCCATTTCAGCGTCTGCACACCGAATTTGTTTTTCACCCAGGAATCGGTTTAATGATGAACTTGAATTGTGGAAAATTTGGGATCTAGAATTGATAATTGATGATCAAATTGAAATATCCATCAAACGGGTAAAACACGGGTTAAAACCAAAGGTTACATGTGTAGAGTAAACAAATAAGTCAGTTTAACTTGAGCTAAATTAAAATGTGCAGATGTCAGATGTTTAATTTCTGGTTTACTTCCACCTTTTCTCTTCTATCAGTTGTATTTCTGTGCCTACACCAGTACAAACACTGAAGGGTGTCATGGCTCAGGCTGAAGCCGATGAACCCGCTGTCTGTCTGCAGTCATGCTTTGCTGAACTTTTTATTATCATTATTATCATTATTACTATTATTATTATTATTATCCTCGGGGACAATAGACAACGCAACATGAGCTCCTGGTAACCCCAGAGATGTTTACTGGTTATTGTGGAGCGATATCCCCCTGGTGTCTGGCCGCAGTACAGCTCATAAGCCCCGCCCCCTGGTGTCTGGCCGCAGTACAGCTCATAAGCCCCGCCCCCTGGTGTCTGGCCGCAGTACAGCTCATAAGCCCCGCCCCCTGGTGTCTGGCTGCAGTACAGCTCATAAGCCCCGCCCCTTCCATGTCAGCAGATGGTTCCTGTCAGTTCTTATCACGCTGTTCCTTGTTCATTTTTTCTGATCAGTTTGGTTTTAATCAGTTAATTGATGATATAAAAAGGGGGTGTGACATCATGATTGACAGCTCAGTGGGCGGGGGCTTGATAATGATCAATACTGTCCAAACTCTAGCTCCAAATGATGCCGTTAGAGCAAGATGGCAGCCCCTGTATTTGGGGTATTTTGAGTCCCTTTTTGTACAGTGACACGTCGGCCATCTTTATTTGCACTCTAAGTCCCAGACAGTTGGTTAGCACCAGGCTAGTGAAGAAACTGCAGCATGTAGCGGCTAAAAATGGCCGCCGTCTGAAAGAGGACTGAATAATGGACTTAACATTTCCCAGGGGGCCATAAACACGATTTCAGATTGATGCTAATGCTAATTGTTGGGTTGATTGGCAACACATTTGCTATAAGAACTCAAAAATGTAGCAACATGTCAGAAGTTGTGCGTTTTCAGCTTTTTGTGCTGCCCCCTAGTGGCCAAGAAAGGAAGTGATGCAGCTTTAACACATCATTAAAGCTCCCTGATTGGATAATTCTGGCTACAGATGACGACTTATGTCAGCAGTCTCGTGCTGATGATTAAACCAGAGGATCAGTACCACTTAGCAAACACAAAGCTAATATTAGCTTACCTTAGCACAAACACAGGTGGATACAGCTAGCCTGGGCTGAATCAAAAGTGATGAAGTGCACCTGTAACCACATCATGGACTTAATGTGCCACGCCGTGATGTCATCATGAAGATATTCATTTACAATCCTCTCTGCATTGCCATTAGCAGCTAGCATGCTGCGTTCACAAACAAGAATCACTCGTCCCATCTCTGCGGGGTGCTAGCAGGTGCTATTGTCCCTTTTTGGTATAATTGCGATCGATGACGCTCGTGTTTTGCTGATGAATGAATTTTTTGTTAAACTGTACAGACGAGATGCCAAATAGATTCTCCTGCAGGAGTTTCTGCAGTGTTTTCATTCAAATGTCGTACTTGCACGTGTTTCATCTCAAGAAGTCACCGCTTCAGTTGTCCTGCTCGTGGGTTCTACCCCCGTCATCCACCCGGAGTGTGTGTGTGTGTGTGTGTGTGTGTGTGTGTGTGTGTATCACGTGTTGATCTCAAGCACGGCAGCACACCTGCACACACACCTGCAGTGTTTTACTCATCGCTGTCGCCACGTTTGCTCTTTATTCGTCTCTCCTCAGCACGTTTCATCCATGTTTTGAGTTCGCTGCATGCATTTCCTGCGCTCAGCCTGCAGACCGCTGCCTTGTAGCCTGTGCTATACTTTTATACTGTTTCTAGGACAAAGACGCAGATTTAACTAATTTAATTAAAAAGCAGGAGTTTCAGCGTTTTTCAGCGTCACACCTTCCTTTCAAAGCTCCTCGGCTTTAACTTCTTTCCCATCTGTAGTTTTGGGGAACAAACACATGCAAAGAGACGCAACGTTTCAGACTTCGTGGGTTTCCACACACCTGCCGCACCCTTGCATGTAACGCAGAGTGAACTGTTTTATTACCTATGCAGACTGTTTTTTGTTCTGTTCCTCTCATTAATGCACATGTGACTGTTAACGAATGCAACTTAAATACCAGATATCATTTTTACAAATACAGGATGGTGATTTTTTTTTAATTTTCCATGTATGTAAGTGTAAATTCTGTATATCCAAGGATTTTTAAACATATTTAGCAAAGTATTATCATGTGTGCCTGATTTATTTTTTCTTTTTTTACACTTGAAATGAAAATAAAAATTGGTTTTGAGTGAATGTGAAACCCCGTGTGTCTCAATAAGCTGCAGGATGTGACTCCCAACACAATATGTTGCTAAATGGCGCCCCCTGGTGAGCAGGTCTCTCTCTCCAGATGTTTCTGCTTCACCCTGGATGAACAGCTGCTGTAAAGCATTAAAACCAATAAATACATGGAAATATTATTATCATATTCATGTAAAGTAACATATTTCACAATACCATTCCAGTTTATATCAACAAATATGTCTGAACTCACATTTTCTGGGTTATTTAATAAAAATTGCATCTTAGCATCTTTTTAATTGTGTAAATTATTTGATTTTACCAAATGTGGTGGAAATTCAATCATTTAACCACTTAAACTGTACATTTATTCATTATTTGGATGCAAACAGACATCACAGCATTAAAATAAGGCTTTATGGCTCTATTGTTTTTAACAACTATCAATATAATCAACATTTATAAACTGTGTAAAGTTGCTGTTTGTTTGTCTAAAGCCATGATTAGCAGATTAGACAAACATTTAGCTTCCCTAGTTACTGTTTATAAAGTTTATTTTGTGGAGTTTATGAATTATTTCTGTGTGAACATCACAGTTTCTGTCTAGGAGACCTTGAATCATCCTGAACACTCAAAAAGAAGCTGAAACAGAATTAAAATCATCTAAACTAAACTAAAATCAACTAAACTAAAAAGTGTAAAACAGACACAAAATGACCCACCGAACCTTAACATGACAAATAACAGGTCATAACAAGAACTTAACGTGGCTTTAAACCTGTTTGGAGTTTATGTCCATGTGAAAATGATCATAAAATTAATTAACAAAGGCTAAAATAACTGAATGTGATCATCTTGCATTGATAATTAATGGGCCTGATCGATGACTGAATTCAGGAAAGTTTGTTTATGATACTGATTCTGGGTTTTAGCGTTGATGAGACATTTTAAGTTTTGTTTGGGTTTGTTGGACTTGATGAAACGTGTTTTCCGACGGCCCCTGAACGGTCCACGAAGGCGGCAGCACCCTGGTCTGAGCGGGTCTGGACTCTGGAAGTTGGACTACGTCAACAGGAGAACGGAGACCGTCCCTGCCCTCAGAGGAGCGGAGCAGAGGCGGCCCCGAATGTCGACGGAAGGAAGCGAGTCTGCGCGTCTGTGAGCGTTTCCGCTGCAGGTGGACATGGTTCGCGCGTAAAGACGCACCGAGGACCGACAAAGCAGCTCTGACGCCCTTTTAAACTTAGTCCTGACCGCTGCAGGACAACATGTTGGCCAGGAAAAGCATCATCCCGGAGGAGTTCGGTCTGCCGGGGCTCGCCTCCCGAATGCCCCGCAAGCCGGTGTTCAGGGACCGCGTGAACAAGGCGCGCTTCATCGCCAAAAACGGCTCGTGCAACCTGGCGCACAAGAACATCCGCGAGCAGGGCCGATTCCTGCAGGACGTCTTCACCACGCTGGTCGACCTCAAATGGCGCTTCACGCTGGTCATCTTCACCACGACGTTTGTCAGCAGTTGGCTGCTGTTCGCCATGAGCTGGTGGCTGGTGGCGTTTGCGCACGGAGACCTGGACCCGGCGCGGCAGAACGGGACCCACTGCGTCACAGATGTCAAGTAAGTGAAGACTCGGAGCTCAGGAGACATTAGGAAACACTCGAAGGCGCAATTTAGATCGTTAAAGTGATTAATGAAACATGCTTCTTCTTTTGCGTCACTAAAACTTTCCATCCATCTTTAAACCTCCACCTCCTCCTCCTCCTCTTCTTCTCCTCTTCCTCCTTTTTTAATTTCGATAGAGGAAGAGGAGGAGAGGGAGACATATTAATTACGACAGGAAGTCAGGGAGCGTTCATAATTCAAAGGGAAATAAAGGAAAAGTTGCAGGAGTGGAAGAAAAAGTTTGGCACCTCCTTCCTGCTGTAATCCTTCCTCCCTTCCTTCCTTGTGTCCTCTATCTCTCCTCTCCTTCCCTTCACTGTGGGGAAAGGAAGTCACTGAGCTGCAGTATCTGACTTAGATCAAGTACAATTTTGTCATTTTCCGCTTCTTTTATGATAAATTTCAGACTTTGTTAGCTTTATTTATTTATTTAACAGTTATGGCTGCTTTTCAGATTTAGATTTTACGTTAAAAACCATGTGACGAGCTTCAAAATGAAACTAAATGAGAGTTTTTTTAAATCTTTTGACCTCTAACGTGAAAAAGAAAAGTCGTTCTTCAGTCGACGCTCCTGTTTCTTCACTTCTCGCTTTCAAAAGACTCAAAAAGGTCAAAACTTTCAAATATTTCACCAAAAATAATCAAAGTTTAGACAAAAGAATGACTTTTTTTTACACATTTGTGTTTCAGAGTTTTATTTTTCCCTGTCACTCCTCTCTTGAATCATCGCCTGACCTCTCAGATTCATTTACTGACCCTTTGGATGGTCCAACCCATAGGTTGGGAACCACCAGACTAAACTAGCTCAGCTGCATATGAATGAGTTTAAAGTAGCGCCACCTGCATCAGCTGCAACAGGAAAATGCTTCTCTGACATTTATATTTACATTTAACCTGTAATAAATCATTTTTTATGACATTTAATCAATTTAACGTCCCTAAAAACATGAACATCAAGCAGCAAAATGTTTTGTTTTGTTCCCATTTCGCTGCTTGGTGAATGTTTTTTTATTCTCAGAACCAAAAATAAACAAAGTGATGCTGTGAAGCTGCTGTTTAGAAGAAGTTTCCCCATCATATCTGCCAAAAACCTCAATGTGAGCGCCGAGATTTAATGTGTGAAACCAACAACATCTGCTTTTGACCTCAAACCCTCCACACTTTGAGTTTTAACCGTAAATCCGTCTCCTCAGGTCGTTCACCTCGGCCTTCCTGTTCTCCATCGAGGTGCAGGTGACCATCGGCTTCGGGGGACGCATGATAACGGAGCAGTGTCCGACCGCGATCACCGTCCTCATCATGCAGAACATAGTGGGACTCATCATCAGCGCCGTCATGCTGGGTGAGACTTCCCAATGAGCGAGTGTTAATGATGGAAGACGTACAGTACAGAGTTGAAACATGTTATTTAAAGGGGAAACTCAGTGTTTTCCACCTCATTTCCTCATGTTTTCCTCTTTAAATTGGTCCACTGGTAGCTTTAGCTAATAGCATTAGCGCTGAGCAGAGTTTGTTGCTGTGGAGGACAGAAACCGTAGCTCAGCGTCTCTGAAAGATCAGAAACCAAACGGTTCATAGCTGCACATCTCTGACCTGTGGCAGCAACACGTCACACAACACACAGCTCAGCTCTCACAGGCCGCCTCTGTCGGGTCAGGACGCGCTGAAGTCGCAGCTAGCTGTCGCTCCAAACGGACGCTAACGCTCCCGTCCACACACTGTCGCTGCTGCCCATCGGCTCTGCAGGGAGCAGTGTAACCGGGATGACTACTGGCAGCCAGAGAAGAGAAGAAACCCTGAACCAAAGCACAACTTCCTGAAGAAACATGCTGCTGCAGACTGGAGAGAGCTGCTGCAGACAGGCTGCAGCTAATGCTATCAGCTAAAGCTACTGTGCTGAGCTGCAGCAGGACACAGAGGAGCAGGTTTCATCATGTGGACAACAACAACCTGAGTCTGTCAGAGACACACACACACACTGACGGGGGGCAGCTGGTTCCTGCTCACAGCTGATCAACACTGAACCAGTTCAGACACTGAAACATGAGGAAATAAGGTGAAAAACACCAAAGTTTACCGTTTACTAAAAGAACACGAGTGCTTGAATGCAGCAAAATTAAAAACTCGCTGTGCAACTTTAATGTTGCAGCTGAAAAAAGTAAATCAAACTTGATTTGTTTTGTATTTTTAATCCAAAGGAAGTCACATCTTATAAAACATGCACAGTATAATATAAATATGCGTCTCTGATGGCCGCTCTGGTTCCTCCCTGAGGAGCCAGGTTCGAGATGCTGAAGTTCCCTTGTTAACAAAACCTGCATGAATCCACGTGTTTCCCTCCCGCGCAGGTTGCATCTTCATGAAGACGGCTCAGTCGAACCGGCGCGCAGAGACGCTGATCTTCAGCCGCCACGCCGTGATCGCTGTCCGAAACAACCGGCTGTGTTTCATGATCCGCATCGGGGACCTCAGGAAGAGCATGATCATAGGAGCGACCGTCAGGCTGCAGGTGTCCGTGCTGTTCACCGACTCGTCTTAGAGCTACGAGCTTCTGATGAGAATCATTTAGTTTTCAGTGTTTTACTCAGAGGTGGAATGTAACTAAGTACATTTACTCAAGTACTGCACTTGGTGCTTGTTCTTATTTACATTTCCTGCAACTTTCTGCTTCTACTTCACCGAATCTCAGAGGCAAATATTAAACTTCTTACATCTGCCGGACAGCTTTAGTTACTTCTCAGATTACATTTCATCCACTTCCTGTCCAGTGAAAACCTCATGTCTTCCTTTATACGTTCAGTTTGTTGTCCTTCCTCCTTCAGCTGAACAAACACGATGCATCGCTGCAGATGAAACCAGCCTGCAGCAGTAAAATACAACAAACGCATTAAAGCTGCAGGAATATTAAAGATTTTATAATAACAGTGAGTACTTTACTGCACTAGGAGTACTTTTACTTTAAATACTTTGTCCTGATATTACTGGAATATCACTGGAATACAGTCTGCGTTACTTGTTCTTTTACTTCAATAAACCAGACTTTGCATGTAAACTTCATGCATTTTGACGAATATTGCTGTCTACTGTGCAGAATTTGACCAATATATGTAGAAAAATGAATATATAAAGAGTAGAAAATGTGTTTTTGGTGATATATTGGCTATAGAAATTACGTTTAAGTGAAGTCTCTTCTTTAATAAAGTTGTTAGTTTCAGAAAACATCCTTTGCAGAGTCACATCGCTGCAAAATCCACATATAAAAGCTCAGTTTTCATTGAAAAATCAGCCACTAGATTGATGATCAGGGAACTTTTCCTCTGAAATCAGCATCAGTAATCATCTGTCAGTTGGGCTTAAGTTTAAAAAAACCTTTGTTTCCCATAATCCTTCATGTTTTTATCAAACAACCTGATAACTGGGTCTGAACATCCCCTGCAGGTGGTGAGGAAGACGACCACGCCGGAGGGCGAGGTGATCCCCATTCATCAGATCGACGTCCAGACGGAGAGCGCCATGGCAAGCAACAGCCTGTTCCTGCTCGCCCCGCTCATCATCTGCCACGTCATCGACAAAAACAGGTACAGAGACGTGGGTGGAGCCGACCCAGGCTGGAGATCACTTCATCCCGTTTAAAATGTACTTTCTCAGCCTCTTCTCTGCATTTTTCTCTCAAAATGCTTAAAATGATGACACAGTATGAAGAAAGGGAAAGTGCTGCGTGGTTCAACGTGTTTTAAGGACGTTAAAGTGACGCAGGGCGGCGCGTCAGCTGCAAGATTTAACCTTAGACACTTGAGTTCACGTGTTTAACTCACTTCCTCCCCCTGCTGGACAAACACAAACTCACAGGACTGAAGAGGAGAGAGGAGCAGTGTGGCGTTTGTGGTGTTCACTGAACTCAAATCAGCTATAATGCATCTAAAAAAAAGAGACAAAGTTGTTTTTTGAGTGTGCTGTTGTTTATTTTCCCAGAATGCATTGCACAAAGGAAGCGATGGTGGCTTCTGCAGCTGCAGAGCTTTAAAGTAGACTGTGAACGGTGTCGCAGCAGCTGCAGACAACACAAAATAAGCAGTTTGAAGGAAATAAAAACTGTACTTTGAATATTAGTATATGTATTTGTTTCTTATGGGAAAGCAAAATAAACACAAATCCATAAATATATCATATGCTGCCAAGACTGTGGGGGGTGCAGTGAGGTCACTGTTTTGTTTTCCAGCATTTTACCCCCAAACATAGCCATATTAGATTATTTCATTGCTCAGAAATGGCAAATTATTGCCCCTTTAACCCCCCACAGTGTTGTTTTACCCCCCACAGTGAGCTGTGTTTGTGTTCTCGCAGCCCGCTGTACGACCTGTCGGCCATGGAGCTGCAGTGCAGCGACCTGGAGTTCATCGTCATCCTGGAGGGAGTCGTGGAGACGACGGGGATCACCACGCAGGCCCGGACCTCCTACGTGTCCGAGGAGATCCAGTGGGGTCACCGCTTCGTTCCCATAGTGACGGAGGAGGAGGGCGTGTACTCTGTGGACTACTCCAAGTTTGGCAACACAGTCAAAGTATAAATGAACCTAAATTATTATTATTAACACTTACTTCCTTTAATATTCATGTGTGTTTGTATTCATCAGTGATAACCACTCAATTATAACTTTATTCACTTTTACAACCAGTTAATAATGAAAGATTATAAACCAAAGATACATGATGCTGTGAAAACAGTGTGAGGAGCTACAGTTTAATAAATTAGAATATAAAGTCTTTATTTATTAATTCATTTTTCAATTTCAATCCTCAGTTTTTAAACATTTATTATATTGTTTTAACTCATCACGACTTATTTTCACATTTTATTGTTACTATTTTATATTTTGACTCTGCTCGCTGGAGTTTGTAGCTCAGCAACGCGGCTCTTGGACTGGACTGGGCTCCGATTCGCCAATGTTAGCATGCTAACACGCTAAGCTAAGATGTTGAATCTTCATAGGGTCGACGAACAAACGCAGCACCTACTGCAGTTATTGAATATGATGTGCCTGCTAAACGTTAGCATCTTAGCATTGCTACTGCGGGCATGTTAGCACGCTGACATTAGCGTTTAGCTCAAAGCACAGAACTGTTAGCATCAGCAGCTTTGCTCTGGGTTCTGTCTTGGTCGGCTGTGTGTTTTTGTGAATGAAATGTGCACTCGTTTCTTAAAATTGTTTAATTTTATGTTGATTTTAAGGTGTTTTGTCTTTTTTCTTTAAAAGCAGCAGATTATTGGGTACGCTAAGAAGAAGAGGAAAGAAAAGTCCCAACCTCCTGCTGACGTGCTCTTAATGTGCAACAGAAAGTAAATAAATATTTATCATATCTCTGTAAATGTTTTGTTTTTGAAGGTAGCCACGCCGCGCTGCAGCGCCAGAGAGCTGGACGAGAAGCCGTCCATCTTAATCCAGACTCTCCAGAAGAGCGAGCTGTCGCACCAGAACTCGCTCAGGAAGCGCAACTCCATGCGGCGCAACAACTCCATGCGTAAAGGCGCAGGGAGCAGCGGAAACCTGCGCCGGAACAACTCGGGCCTCGCCATACCCAAAGTCCAGTTCCTCAACCCGGCCGAGGGAGGCCAGAACCTGAACGCCGTCACCTGACATGAGGCCAGCCTCCTGCTGGCTGCCCTGCTCCTCCTGGTCGGGAGGAGGCTCGTGGGCGTTGGTGTGTCTCCTGCTCTGATGGGACTCGTTCTTTCTCTGTTTCCTGCCTTATCTAGACTCGCCTCCCAGCACTTTTACTGTCAATGTCACTCCATGTTTACGCCCATGGAATGACCGAACTCTTTTAGGATCAGCGGTTCGGCCACCACAAACAAAAACCAGTTCATTCTTTAATAATTTAAAAGGTTTCAGTAGTTTTTCTTATTCATTATCATTAAAGCAATATTTACAGACACTGGGAGATGTATTTCCTTATTGATTAAAGGGATAGTTTGGAGTTTTTTTAAAGTGCACTACTGTACAGTCAGCGTGCCATCAACAGTAGACGGTGTTTGGTTTGGCCCCAGTTTGGAGAAGCAGCAGAAGCACCAGCATGTTACAACGGGAAACTAAAGCAGCATCTATCCTTTGTTCAAATCCACCAGACTCGTAGAACTCGTAGAACATGGGCATTGCTGGTCTACCGCTGCAGCGCTCTGGCAATTTGTTTGTGCAACTGTGTGATTTTGGTGTTTTAAAGCGTGTTCACCTTCACGAAAGTCACACAATAACTCAAACTAGCTAACAAATCAAGGCCTGTCTAACCAAAAACTGACTTTGCATATATTCTGTCATGAAATCCACCAAACTCCTTTGACAAAAACAGTCATTTTACTTTGCAGAACATGACAGAATCTGAACAAACGCTTTAAAACACCAAAATCACACAATTACACAAACAAACTGACAGATTAAGGCAGAAGCAGAGCAGCAAATCCTGTGTTCTGCAGCTAAAATGACTGGTTTTGTCAAAGGAGTTTGGTGGATTTGAAGACAGAATAGATGCATAGTCAGGTTAAGGGGTGAAATATTCAAAATATATAAACTGGCATTGAGTCTAAAATCGAATTAGCTGCTGTCTCCGTCCACAGCAGTGCATTGCTGAGCTTGCCGCACCAGTACTCCAGCTGCTTCCCCAAACTGGTGCCGAGTGCTGAGGTGTCTGATGCAGTCCACTTTAAAAAAAAAAGCCTGAACTGTCCCTTTAAAAGTCACAGTTTAACTACAAGTAGTGGTAACTAGTGGCAAATCAATCACTGTACTGTACATGCGTATGTTTCACTACGTTTTGTCATTTGTGCTGTTTGAGAATAAATGCACTTATTTCATCTGGACTCTGGTTTTTGCACCTGAACTGCTCAGATGATCCCAGCGAGCCAGTTTGTTCGTTTAACACACTTCAATTATAATTCTATATCAACTCAACAGACCTACAACAAGCAGAGGTTATTTAATAGCTTTAATAGCAAAAGTTATTTTGCAGATTCATGATATTAATACAAAATATAATAATAAAAAAACATTCCGATAGTGAATCACGAGCCACCCGGCAGTTTATATTATAGAAATAGCTCCACCTTTAGCTGCTGCAACATTAATGTGATTTATATTACTATATCAGTTGTTATAATTAATATGTAATATTTATAATAATATTTATATATACACATTATTTACACATGGGACATTCTGCAAAATAAGTGCTCATTTATTATTATTATTGTTATTATTATTATCTACATGCTGTAAATGCATCTTGGAAACTACTTTCTTATGATTCTTTGGGTGTCGCCTGGTTTTGATTGGTTCAGTCGATCGAGGGACTTTTGCTGTGTCTGTCCCTAACATAAACATGTGCGGTAAAACAGGAAAAACAACATGCACCTTGAAAAAGCGCCACCCTTCCTCGTAACTCTGGGAAGAAAGCTTAGTCCCTGTAGAGACAACATGGCTTCAGGATCTGAGATGGATCTCGTCTGTCCTGTCTGCCAGGACATTTTTAAAGAGCCGGTCGTCCTGTCGTGCAAACACAGCGTCTGTAAAGACTGTCTGCACAAGTTTTGGGCTGATGAACACATTTATGAGTGTCCACTCTGTCAGAGAAGGTCCTCCCTCGTCCTAACTTTGCATTAAGGAGCCAGTGTGAGGTCTTCTTACTGGAGAGAGCTTCAGCAGCAGGGTCCGAGTCGCTCTGCTGTCCACACTTGGAGAAATGTGACTTCTGCCTGGATGATCAGCAGCTAGTGTGCAGCGCCTGCAGAGAGTCGGAGGCACACAGTAACCACAGATTCAAACCAGTCGACGAAGCTGCACAGGACCTCAGGAAAATGCTCGAGGACTCCTTAAAGCCACTGCGACTTCGACTGAAGCTTGTTCGTCAAGTTAAGGGAAACTGTGATGAGACAGCAGAACACATTAAAGTCCAGGCTGAAAGCACAGTGAGAAGGATTAAGGAGGAGTTTAAGAGGCTTCATCAGTTTCTAGAAGAGGAAGAGGAAGCCCGGATGGTTGCACTGAGGGCGGAGGAGGAGCAGAAGAGTCAGATGATGAAGGAGAAGATTGGGGCACTGAGCAGAGAGATAGCAGCTCTTTCAGACACCATCAGAGCTGCAGAGATGGAGCTGCGAGCTGAAGATGCCTCATTCCTGCAGAACTATAAGGCGGCAGTGGAAAGAGTCCAGCAACAACCCCCAGACAGTGACCCAGAGCTGGTCTCAGGAGCGCTGTTAGATGAGGCCAAACATCTGGGAAACCTAAGGTTTAACATCTGCAACAAGATGAAGGAGATGGTTTCCTACAGTCCCGTGATTCTAGATCCAAACACAGCTCACTCAGCGCTCGTCCTGTTCGAAGATCTTACGGGTTTGAGGCACGGAGGGAGACAGCAGCAGCTTCCTGACAACCCAGAGAGGATCGACCACTTCATCGCTGTTGCCGGCTCTGAGGGCTTCAACTCTGGGTCTCACAGCTGGGAGGTGGAGGTCGGAGACAGTACCACCTTCGTGGTGGGTGTGCTAACGGAGTCGATCGAGAGGAAAGGAATCATATGGTCCGGCCTGTGGCGTCTGAGGTTCTGCGGCGGCGAATGCAAAGCTCTGTCGCCGTCAGACACAGGATCTGATTTGGCAGTGACGGGGAAACCTAAGAGGATCAGGGTGCACCTGGACTGGGACAGAGGACAGCTGTCGTTCACTGACGCCGACACCGATGCACACATACACAGCTTCACACACACTTTCACCCATAGGCTGTTTCCGTACGTCAGCACCTGGAGTGACGTCCCAATAAAGATCAGAGCTGTGAAGGTCTCGGTGACAGTGAAGATAGACTAATAAGGACCGCAGCACCAACAAGCTTCAAACACAACACTGGCATCGTCTTTAAAGCTGTACGGCGAACTTGTTGGCAAACACACGCCTACTGATGCAGCGAGCGGACAAAGAGCAACGTTAGCATTAATCTAAAGTCGTACTGTGAGCTGTGATATCGAGGTCCCAGTTTGTTTTTAGAGTTTGCCTGTTACAAGTGGAAGACGCCGATGATGATGAGAGACTGATTCAAAACGCTGAAGCTGCAGGATGCAAAGAAAAAATGAGCTGTGAGATGTTACAGAGCCAACATGCAGTGGCTTACATCCATTATTCTGGTGTTATAGATTCTACTTTCTAGGTCTGTGTATTTAAAACAAACTGTGCTATGCTATAAGATATTTCATAGCCAATAGGATAAGCTTTGTGTTTCTGCAAATATATGCACAAATGTATGCACTGCACACTACGTCACTTTTTCAGTCTTAGTTTTCAGTTTGATTTTAGAAAAACATTGCATTTGATCAACAGAAAAACACTGATGGAGTCAAATACACAAGATACCATGAATACAGAATAAAGATTAACACATGTCTTATGAAATACCGTATGGAATTTATGGTTTTGTTTTAATTATGGTAAATTACACATATAGAAACCTCTGAAACCAATAAAACATATGAATCATTGCGTCTCGTTTCCTTTTAATGATGGAGAACAAATGCTGTGTGATAAACATCAGTAAATCCCAACTTAATATCACTATTAATCGGAAAATACGGCTGAGTTGCTTTTTAAATAACAAATATTTAATCAGAAATGATAAATTATATCTTTAACTTTACATGTTTTTATTAATAAACACATATTTTTAACATGTATATGTATAAATGCCTAAATTCGTGATTTGTTTTGATTTTTAACGCATGCGCTCTTGGTTTGTGCCCGTGTCGCATCACGTGTCGCTGACGTCGCCGCACCCGGAAGTGAGAGCGGGGAAGGTGAAGCGACGAGGCCGAACATGGCTCGCGGTGTGTTTCTGCGCAGGGCTGTCGGTGTGTTTCAGCTCAGCAGGACAACAACAGCTTCACCGACACCGACTCGTTTCTACTCCCGGACTCAACCGGAGCCGCTGACGGTGACACAGCAGAGCAGCGGAATAAGGTGCAGTAACGAAATGTGTCCGCCAGCCCGGAACTATCATTCACAGGTGCACCAGGTAGATAGAAAGCGCATGAACACAGAGGAAACAGTGACTTTAATAAAAACAGCGTGCTGCACCAACAGAATACTTTGATGCGCATTAAAATTCACGTTATTCCTGCGAAAAGCGCGTTTTTATAATAAAACGTCAGCGCGCCCCGTGTTAATGCACTGCGCAAACATTACAGAACGTCTCTTACAACAGTTTGCTTCACATTATGTTGTGCATGATATTTCACTTGTTGTCCAATAGTAATTTGACACGTATAGTTATCAGTGTCACGTCGTGATATGAATCATAACCCATCATTCTCCATAAAATAATTTGGACAGAAACTATGTGAAATTGTTAAAATGAGCCCCAGCATGGCCTGCTCCAACAATAAAATGCATAAATATGAATAATTATTTTCTGGGGTTCTTTGTTGTTGAGTCATACAATACTATGACTACAGACCCTGTTTTTATGCTGTGGTATTTCAGCGTTTAGCCTTGGCCTCAGTCGTGAGCTCAGATGTTTGCTAAATGAGAAGTGTTGTGACTCTGCAGCAGTGAGATAAACCATGTGTGCTGCAGTGGTACTTTACAGTCATTCATCAATGCAGTCCTTTGATCGATTCATGTAATCAGATTATTCTGTATATTAATAGAAGCCCTTTAATCCCCTTTTAATAAAGCTGCTGCACTAAATCGGTGACTTTTTAAATGGAGTCTGGTTTAGGCACATACGAAGAGGTGGAACCCAATCTGTCTGCTGAAACAGGTTTTACAAGCGAAGCTGTGAAGTCGTGACTGAGCCTGGGATGATTTGAATGTTCCTGCGGTGCAGGTTCACCCATCTTCTTGGTTTTCTGATGTTTGGGGCCTGTTCGACCACATGAAAGAGGTTGAACCACGAACGCGGCTGCAGATTCACAGGATCTGGAGCTGTAACACGTTGTCGCTTCCTCTTCCTCCTGCAGGAGAATCATACTGAACAATCCCAAGAAGAGGAACGCTCTGTCTCTGTCCATGCTGGAGTCCCTCAGAGAGAACATCCTGACTGATGTCGACAGCGATGACCTCAGAGTTATTATCATATCAGGTGGGTGTTTACTGTGTGTGTGTGTTTGACAGGGAGAGTTTAACCTTTGTAATGTGTGTGTGTGTGTGTGTGTGTGTGTGTGTCAGCCAAAGGTTCAGTGTTTTCGTCCGGACACGACCTGAAGGAGCTGACGTCAGCTCAGGGCAGAGAATATCACACCAAGGTGTTTCACACCTGTGCAGAGGTTTGTTTGTTTGTTTGTTTGTTTGTTTGTTTTCTTTCCTTTTCGCACACCTGTGTGTGAACAGCTGTGTCACCCCGATCATTACATCACATTTCAGTGTCGTCCGTCTCTGACATGATGAGTTTCAGCTGTTCACATGTTTAATTGTCTGTAGTTACAGCATCTTGTCCTAATAATCTAACAGAGTCACTATTTACAACTAATATTTGATCACGAATGAATGATTCTGCATTTATTTATTTATTTATATATTAATCAGTTTATCAGTTTATAATGACAGGAAACAGGGAAAACAAGCTTAAGAAGCCAGGACCAAAATATATTAGTTAAATATTTACTGAACACTTCAAATAAAAACAACTTTATCTTTAATTTCAGACAGAAAATATGAAACTTTCATCCATTAAAAGCGTTTCAGCCATTTAAAGTTACAGTTATTGATCGCGTTGTTGTCTTGAGTCAGTTGCTATGAGCTCCCCAGTGAAACAGTGTGATTTGTTTATTTATATTAATATATGTGTTGTTTATAGTTTATCTTATTGAACCTCTCAGACTCACAGGTCGCTCTCGTGTCTCAGGTAATGACTCTGATACAGGACGTACCTGTGCCCGTGATCGCCATGGTGAATGGTGTCACCACGGCGGCCGGCTGCCAGCTCGTTGCCAGCTGCGACGTCGCCGTGGCGACGGAGAAGTCCACCTTCGCCACTCCGGGCGTCAACGTGGGTCTGTTCTGCTCGACGCCGGCGGTGGCCATCGGCCGAGCCGTGCCGAGGAAGGTGAGTCAGTGATGTGTTAATGAGATTAGTGATAATTAGTAAATATTAATGCATCACATGAGTTTCTAATAAAGTCGAATCAATTCTGCAATAATTATGTCAAATCACGTTTTATTGGTCAGATCGTACCATTTCCATAATGTCAGGCTGATATTCACCACAGGACTAATGAGGAAGATCACATTATGAATTATGAATTATTCATAAATAAGAGGAATAGTTCAGATATTATCAGTTAGTATTGGCTTATTCTTAATAAGAAGAAGGAACTTTATTTATACACTTACTACACTATATTTATTTATTATATAAAGCATTTCAGGGCTGCAGAGATGAAAATAAAGTAAAATAATATGAAAATAAAATGGAATTAAATACCAACAATATAAAAATAACTAACAATAATACTAAAACAAATAAAAACAGACACATATTGGTTTAATGTAATGTATATTATCAAAATTTTCTGATCTAAAATTCATGTTTTTAGAATAAAATGTTGTTTCTATTTATTTAATATCTATTAAATTAATTATTAAAAATGGTAAACAGTTATTTATTTTGCAGATACACCAGATATTCTTATTTATTCTTATTCTGTTTCTTATTTTAGTCTCCAGTGAATCTTGATCTTCTGTTTGTCAAACGAAACGGTGAATCTAAAGTCGCAGTAACAACCAGATTTGATTGGCTCCTTCTTTTTACCAGGTTGCCATGGAGATGCTGTTCACAGGAACTCCCATCTCGGCCCATGATGCTTTGCTGCACGGCCTGGTCAGCAAGGTGGTGCCGGAGGACCGACTGGAGGAGGAGACGCTGGCCATCGCCCGGCGGGTGTGTGAGGCCAGCCGACCCGTGGTGGCCCTCGGCAAGGCCACGTTCCAAAGGTGAGCTCGGACGGCGCCGTTACAACTTCAGTATATTAGTTATCATTGAAGCGTTTACTCCACATGTTGTGTTCTCGCCTCCAAAGACAAATGGCTCAAGGTCGAGATGCGGCGTACGCCACTGCCTCCAAGGTGATGGTGGACAACCTGGCTCTCAGGGACGGACAGGAGGGGATCCGGGCCTTCATAGAGAAACGCAAACCGGTTTGGAGCCATGAAGCAGACGAGGCCCACGACTGATGGACTGTGGAGATCACTGCGGCCGCGCATCGCTGAGCCCGACCGCTGTGGAGTAATTAGCAGCAGGTCTGAGCCAACGGCTTGACCGCGCCGCGACTCGCTGAAACATTTAGTGCCTTAAAAGCTGCAGCGTGGAGGAGAGGAGGAAGCACGGCATTAGCACCCAGAGGACGACATCACGGGCTCGTTAAGCTAACGGTGCGTCTGTGCTGCTCCCTGTATTTGCACAGTGTTAAATGCAATAGGAAGTGTTTATGTCAGTATCGGTTGTAAGTGATTTTACACCATTTTCAGCGTTTTCTGTAGCGTTAGGTGGCTCCTGTGGTGTGGATGGACGTGGGAATGTCCTGGATGAGTCGTCACCACGAAGATAAACAGCTCTTCTTTAATAAACTGTCATATACAACAAGCAAATGAACCAAAAACACTGGTGTCTCTGCGTTTATTAGCAACTTATTTGCATCAGTGATGCTTAAAAAAATCTTTTGCACAGTTCACATTCATGTTGCTGCTGTTGCCATAGTAACAGCTTCTTTACCAAACCAGTGGAAAAGGTAAGGTAAAGTTAAAATAATTAAAATTATGGCCACAAATTCTATATTAATATTTTATAGCTGAGGATGATAAAGGTGAACTCTCTAATAAAGGCAACGTCCACAGACGAGATTCTTCAAGGGTGCCCCTGAGACCACAAATATAACAATAATAAATTAACACGAATTAAAAGACATTTAAGTGTTTTTACATCAAACAGCTGTGAGTGGGTCACTACCACTGACGAGCACACGCTAAACAACAGCTCACATTAAAGTGTTTGAAGCCTGTGCATACATTCATTCTTAATTATGGATTAATTATTTTAGAATTAGGCGCTCTAATGTGTAAATATGTCATTTTGTTTGATATTAACTGCGTCTCCAATAACGTGTTTAGACATGTCGCGCAGATATGTCACATCCGGTCGCCAACTTTGTTCCGTCATCGCTTTAAAAACGCTTCAAATCAGTTTTTCTGACGCGAGAAAGACAAAAAAGTAACTTCGGCCGTTTAAATATTTGATTTATGACCGTGTGTTCAAGAAAAGGTCGACAGAGAGTTATGATTATATTAATATATTTAATATTATAATTATATCATCTCTGGACCTTTACTGCAGCACAGCAGGGATAAAAAAGGCTTTACTAATAATAAATGCACACAAAACACTTCCTGGTATCCCGAATCACTTTTTAAAAATGCGTTTTTATCAAAGGTTCATCTATTGATAGAGTATTCATTATTTTTCATTTATGAGCAAAAAAGTCCTTTGCTCATGTGATGGGGTTTCACTGCGTCTCTGTTTCATTTGCTTCTCTGCAGAAGGAAAGAAAGATGTTTGTTTGTGGTTCACAGATCACAGTTCACAGTTCACCTTTATTCACATGAACATACAATAGTAGTAATAGTGTCTAAAAACAAACTATTACACGTCTTTTCGAGGCTGTTTTATGAAAACATATTGTGTTTCTCACGCTCTGAGCCAAAACTCCACCAAACTTTTCCATTTTATTCTACATTCTGAGTGTTTTTACACGGTGGTTTCTTTAAATCTAAAATCGTTTCCTGATTTTATTCCAAAGAGATGTCTGTTGTGTTTTTAATGATTTCAATGTGTTTATAACTGTTGGAGTGACACAAAGAGAAACCTTTGACTCTGAAACGTCTCAGCCTGGTTCTATTCAGTGTTTTTCCAAACTGGATCCAGTCTGTGGCCCAGCTCCCCCTCAGTGTTTCACCTTTAAACTGAACCTGACGGTTAATCTCCTGTAGTTTCACTGAATATCCACACGGTGGTGTGATGGTGTTAGTCTGAGTATGTGCCACACATCCTCTAAAAAGCCTGTTGGCGCTGGAAAAGGCTTTGCCAGCGTTAAACGTTTGGTTCTGGGGGCTCAGGCGCACTCTCTGCAGACGATATGGATCGAATCATGCACAGGAAAACAAACGCTCCCTGCACAGATGTGATGTTTTAAGGCCTCGCTGCAGGAAAGCAGAGTTATGATCAGAGCAGCTCAGCGTCCATCGCACATGAATGAAGGCTGCTGGGAAACAAGTTTATTATCAAAGACATTGATTAAATCATGATTAATGACAATATTATTGTCTGTCGCCTACAACCCTCACATTCAGGTGAATAAAACCCTGTTTATCTGGAGGAAACAGTCTATAACTAATGCTCATTTTCATTTTTGATGAATTATTTAATGACAAACATCAGGAAATAACGAACAGTTGCTTCTTTTATCTTTTATAAAAGGCCTTAAACCTATTGGTTCAATCAACAAAGACAAATCAAGACACTGCAACTTGACAAGAGATTAATATTATAGTTGATCAGATTTGATTGGTCATTTTATTATACACTTAGTAACATTTGAGTTGAATTTGCATCAGTAGGGCTGCAAGTGTGGACTTATTATAAAAAAACCTTTTGAATTTCAGGAAATCACGTTGAATCACGTTGTTTGAGCTGGTGATGTCAGTTTAACATTAACAAAAATGTGATTTTCAAAAATAAAATCATCACGAAAGAGACGACGTTATGAGCAGATGTTTTGTTTTTTGCTTGATGTAGTGCTGAAATAATCATTTTGGCTATTAAAATGGTTCTAAATTCATTTTCTTTTGATTTATTGGTCAAATTTCCTATTTTAGCGAGCTGTTCTGAGATTTCCTCTCGTTATGACTGAAGTTTAGATTCACCATCACCAGCGTCTCTTTCAGCTCCTCGCCTCAGATTTGTCCTCATGCAGGCACGAGTGACAATGAGCAGCGTTCGCAGGCGTCGGACAGGAAGAGTTTTGTTGTTCCCCGGAGTGCGTTCAACCTGCAGAGCTCTTTGTGCAACGTTTCCTGTGAAACTCATTTATCGAGGAAGACGCAATAACAGCGCGTGAGGCTCTGAGGCATCCAACACATTCAGCAGCATGTTAATGTTTCTGCATGTTTTTAATGAGGCTGTTGATTAGTGTCAGAGAATAATGAAATATACACAAAAAACCCTAATTTGATCTCTTCAGATGTAATTTTTGTGCAGAAAAAGCCACAGAAATTATTCACTGTCGCACAAAACGGATTTTATTAACTGTTATAAAATATAAAAAACCCATTAGAGTTTACAAAGATTGATTATTTTGTCTGAATTACAGTTAAAAAGCAAAAGATATTTAATATGTGGTCAAATTCTCACATTTGAAGCACAAGAATCATTGAAAACCAGAGACTGTTAAATTGTCATTTTATGATCAAATCATTGATTAAATGATGATTATTCTGTGTATAAGCTCATTTATTTCATATTTTGGATGCAGACTTTACATTACAAAGTCAAGTAAATGAAAAATAACTCAGCTAAAGTTTGTACTTTAGTATTAAAATAGATTTTGGAGGCTCAGGATCAGTGTTTCTGCATTTCATTGTCAAACAATGTGCCTTAATTAACTGCAACCACAATTATAAATGTCTTAACATTTATAATTAAATCTTTACCTCTTTTCAGTTTCATTATCAATACTTATTATTTTTAAAAAAGCAGAAAAAAACCCCAACTTAAATAAATTAATAAATTTATTACAGGTTCATAAAAGACGGGAGCCAGAGATTCGTTTTCACCCCACCTCGTTTTATTAAGCAAAGTATCAGAACGGTCGATTAGTTGTTTAACAAAACAGAGATAACTTAGGGAATGTAATGAACAGTACGACAATACTGTTTCCAGAGTAACTGCTTTAAACCCAGAGTGTGAGGAGTAATAATCCAGAGCGTGACTCGTTTATAAAGGTTGAAATATGTGTGTGTGTGTGTGTGTGTGCGCCAGATGACTGTGCACGCCGGTCGATGCTCCGGCAGCCGAACAGTAGTTGATACATAAGACGTAATGAAGTAAAGCAAACTTGTACTGAAACTAAAACACATCTGCGTGTGCCCTCGATGCGCTACAGTACAGTATTTATAATAAAACACATGGTTACATATCAAATCAGGCTCAGGGCCTTAAAACAAATATGTATTTATATTATTAGCCCTCACAAATGAGCTCAGTACGTCTTGAGTCTCTAATCAGATTTTAATTAATAGCTACACTGGCCTGGAATATGTGTAAATATCCAATGTGTTGGACTTCACGTGTGTGTGTGTGTGTGAATGAGGGATTGAACTGCACATCAGTTGATCGGGAAGGATTATAATCGCTGAAACTGAGATGGAAACTGATAAATGAACAACCTACGGCGGAGGCGCCTCGAGACTGAAATGGAAATCAACAACTTCCAGTGATCCCTTTAGTCACTGCTCTCCAACTCTAATCATTGGACACTGTATTATCCCTTTGAAAAAATAACATTCACAAGCGTATAGAGTAAATCAACCTCTAATGTAAATATCTAACATATAAAAAAATAAAAGATGGAAAATGAGTCAGAGTTTAGGGGACTGTTCCCCCGCTACTGATAACAACTCAGCATATTAACCAAAAAAACAAAAATCCACTGTACACGTCGGGCTCTAAAAGATATACACTGTCACCTCTCGTTAATGATTTACATCCAAAAATAAAATTAAATCTTCAGTCAGGTTTTTTTTTTGTTTGTTTCTGTCTCAAGTGATCGGTAAAAACGTCAGAGGCTGGTGTGTCGACAGTCAGAAGGTCAGTACTTCACACGTACAAGATAAACAGAGCAGAAACAAAACCGGCTTCCTGACAAAGCTAGGACGACCGACGGTCTTTACCACAGTGTCAGTGACTACGCCTCAGTTTTTATTGTCATTACAGTGTCTCGCCTTTGTTTTAAAAGTCTTCCCATCACAGCAGCATGGACTCCTGCATGGCAAACGCCTCCTGTGCGTGCCTGTAGTGTGGTCCTCCGAACAGCTGGGGGAGCTGTTGCCGTATGACGGGCTGCTGCTCCTGGAACTGTGTCCTGTAGTGAAGCAGGCCGTCTGGATTGGCTGGAAATGTGAACTCCTGGACTGGAGACATTAGTGCTCGCTGGAAGCTGGGCGAGCGGGGCATCCCACCTGGGGATTGAGGGGGCAGCCCGTCCTCCGGCGCCCACTGGAGTCCATCTACAGGCCGCCGAAGCCCGCCGTCTGGCAGGTACTGCGGGTTCGCCTCGCCTCTCCGATGCCCCTCATACCTGTAGTCCACAGGTGCGTAGACCTGTGCTGCGGAGGTGAGCTGTTGCAGGTAGATGGGGGTGGAGCTGCCCTGGTTTTCCAGCTGCAGCGGGTGCTCAAGGGGAGGCCTGGCGTTACGGAGGTTGTGGGTGGAGCCGGGCGGCGGATGCCTACGGTAGGTGGTGAAAGAGTTGTTCATGAGAGCTTTCTCTGGGGATGTGCTGTTGGGCTGCCGCTGGGTGGTGGCGTACGCTCGTTCCCCGTACGCCACATTGGGGGCTGGGTTAAACCGGTGGGGCGGAGCATAGAGTCTGTCGTCTCCTCTGTGGTCCAGGCTCACGCTGTAGCCGGGATGGAAGATGGGGACCTCGGTAGTAGTTCTCCCAGGGGAGGGCTGCTGGGGTGGGGTGTGGTACTGGTTGTGGCTGCCGGGGTAGGTGCCCTGGACTGCTGCTGGACTGTTGTGGGAAAATGGAGGAAGAGGGTGTTTGGCCATCCTCGGACCTGATGCCACAGACACGACGCTCCCAGTCAGGCTGGGTCCACGGCCGGGGCTGGTTTGATGGATGGACGATACACTGAAGGGTGTCTCACTGCGAGGGGTCCTCATTCTGGACGGAGGTCTGTCAAGCTCCAGGATCTCGAAATCCTGCTCCGGCAGCCCCGGTACGTTGTCATACTGGGAGGCGTTGGAGCCTCGGTTGGAACCGGGGACGAAACCCCTGGAGCGTGGCCGTCGGCTGGGCAGAGCACTGTCTTCCGGACTGGAAGGAGCCGGCGACACTCCTCGGTTCAGCTTGACCTCCCGGGCCGCCGCCGCTTTGGCTGCTTCCAGCTTTATCTCAGAGGGCTTGAACCAGCGGGGAGTGATGTCCCTGTGAGAGCTGGAAGCCGCGTTCGAGTTGTGGTTGGCGGAGGCGTGGCTCTGAGGCTTCCTTCTATCCGCCGTGCCGAGTTGTGGCGTCGGAGTTGGGGCTGAGGTTGGTGTTGCCCCCCTCTCAGGGGTGGTGGAGGTGGACTGCTTCTGCTCATTGGGGATCTCCCCTGATCCCCTAGAGCGGACATCCCTCCTTTCAGCCTTATGGTGGCGGATCGATTTCTCCAGCGAGTCCCTGCGTGATCGGCTTGGGGGCCGACTGTCCCGCTGGCGCTCTGGCACAGGACTCGGGTCCCTTGGAGGCTCAGCTGGCTCGGAGTGGCTTTCACCATTGGCCAGGTGGTTCACCCCTGCTGCCACCACCTCAGGAGGAAGCTGCCCAAGAGGCTTCTTGGGAAACTCGTCGTCTTTACCTGCAAGATCAAAACCGTTGACACTCAGAATCAGAATCAGAAAACAAAACAACACGGCGACGGTTTGACACACTGTGCGGCGCTGATTCACATCGGATGACGGGTCACAACGGGGACATGGATTCATGCAACACCACTGCCATAGAGAGGTTAAAAAACAAAGGAGAATCACATCCATGACGACAAATAATCACATCTCCACAGGCAAAGAGCAAAGGACAGAAAAAAGAAAAACGTCAGAAGTAGCGTTTGGTATCAATCCCCATCTTGCTGCAAAGGGGGGCTCAATTAGGAAGTGACACTCAATTGAGCGGCGCCTGAAATTATGAGTTTCACTCCATTTCATTAAACTGTACTTAGCTGCAGCAGTAGCCCCAGACTTGAAAGGTCATACAGAGACAGCTCTTGATTAATGAACCTCGTTAAATGTACTCAGACGTGCAAAGTAAACGTTCTGCACTTGGATTCTCAGCCTGCGCCAGAGTCACTACGTTACAACCAGCACGTGTTAGAAGGTATGACATTAATATCTTGTAGCTGTTGTTGTTGACAGGAACATAAACAATGGGCATTCACGGCACAGTGATGGCGACGCTGGGTGTTGTTGGGGTCTTTAAGGGAAAGCGTGATCGCTGGAGTCAGGAGGCAGCAGCTGGAGGAAGGTGGAAGTGCTGTGGGAGTGAACCTACTGGCTCCGAACCCATAAAGAGATTATCCCGTGACGTTAAATCAACCGAGGGAACTTAAGCTAAGCTACCTCACCTCCCTCACCAAGTGTTAATCTGAAGTTATGTGGGAAAAATTCTGTTTTTTGCACCTTTTTTGGGTCAAATTAGTCGTTTTCTGTCTTTAGACGCTGGAGGACTCACCTGTCCACAGTTACTACATGCATGTTCAGGTACAGCACAGGTAAGATGGCCGCTCACTGTTCCTGTCCATCTAACAGATCCGTCTCTGAAGGTGATTCCTCAGTGAACCTCATAAACAAGAAGTTCTTCTGTTTGTCTTTGTCTGTTTATCCGGGTCCGGGATAAAGTCTAATCAAGATACCCCGTCACTTCTTTGACTTAAAGGACACTCTGACCAGACGCTGACTCTGCATTGGCTGAACTACAAAGCAAAGACCCAGGAGACAAAGCCAGTCTAGATAAGAGTAAATTACACTGTGTAATTGTGGTTACTGAAACGAGGCCTGGTGAGGTTCAGTTCACAACCCAGAACCATAAAAACCAACGTCATTTCTCACATTGTACCGGACGTGGATACAAACATGCACTGCGGCAGACGTCGCAGCAGCAGCAGCAGCAGCAGCAGCAGCAGATGGTTGTTTAAAACACAAGTTAAACAAAAGCCTCCAGTGTTGGAAGAGTGGCTCATTATCTCGTCAGCGGGCGAGGGAAAAGAGAACAGACAGCTACTGTGAAGAGTTGTGTGGGCTCTGGAAGAAAGGAAAGTTCTGGCTCCTTCTTCGGTTTCTTCAGCGTTCAGGATGAAAAACTCATGTGGCTGCTGTTCAAGGCGATTCGGGCGCAAGTTGAGAAGGATCAATGAGGACCGGCGTGGATTCGTCTATGGCAAGGTGAACAGGTCACGTTTGGACTTTAAATAGAAAACCTTCACGCCTGCTTATGAAACCAGCTCCTGGCTACCTGAACTCCCTGATCCAGGTCTACACTCCATCCCTACATCTAGTTTCACCATCACGAGCTTGACTCTGCTCCTCTGTCATTCCAAAGCGGTGCAATGGTTCACCAAACTCCGCTGGACCTTCAAGAAACAGCTCAAGACCCAACTGTTTCCAGAACAGCTGCTCACCTCATCATGCACTACTTCCTTATTCAAAGGAAAAGCCTCTATGCACTCGACGTCATGCGCGACCCGTCGACACCTGCGTCCCCAAAACATTTCTTAGCACTTGTTCGTGTTGTTTTCTCCTTCCTTCATCTTTGCTCGTGTTGATTTTACTCTGTGTGCAGATGCTTTGGATGAAAGCCAGATGGACAGGAAGGTTTGAATCTGTCTGACCAAACACTATGATTACCCAGTTGCCCAGCTGAGGCTACTATCATGCAGGGCCTTTAACTGCCCACCAGAGGGCACATTATGTCACCTGAAAGACCTGAATGGACAGAGGTCGACGTTTCACAATCTGCAGCCGCTTTGAAATCAAAACAAGGTGATAAAAAGGTAAAAATAAGGGAAAAGAGAAGGACGAGACTGCAGGACTCCGTCTGGACTTTACAGAAATATCATGTGTGGGATAAAAAAACAGCTGCAGGACTTCGTTTGTTTGTTTGTTTGTGAGAGGGGGGAGAAACCGAAGTGTCGTTGGACAGACAGGAGACAGACAGGACAGGACGGACTGACGGACGGACTGAGGGACAGATGGACAGAGACATGTGGAGAGGGGAAGACCAGTCAGGATAGCCCACCGGTTACTGTTGTAGGAGGGAATGTGGCCCCCGCTCACGGCCACACTTTTGTTGTTGTTGGCTAACATCGTTTGAAAGAAGAGGGAGAGAGTTAATTAATGAGGAGAGACAGAGAGCAAGGTTAGAAACACACAGCGCTACCGGCTAACACGGCTAACACGGCTAACACGGCTACAGGACAGCAGGAAGGAACGCCACAGTACCACATGAGAAACGCCAGAATACCTGAAAAGAGGCTTTGGTGTCACCGTCAACTCAACCCTGACTCGTGTTCGACTAATTTAACATCTTAATGAAGAACCGCATCAGTGTGAAACATCTTATATCACTTACATAATGACATAATTATGCAAACAAACAAATTTAAGGAATATTCTTTATTTTCTTGATTAATAGGCTAATTACTGGGTGCTGGGTACTGCTGTTTTTGTGTCTGACCAGCAGTCAAATCCCTCAAAAGTTTAATTTTAGCATAAAATATTACAAAAAAACCCAGTAAATTTCTACTTTAGGCTTGATAATAAATTTATTAAAAGTGTTTAATTGTAATTTTTGCTTTAATTAATCAGATAAAATGCTGAAAACCTGATACTACATGCAAAAACACTAAATATTCAGTGTATTAGTTTATAAATAAAGAGGTTTTAATCAGTTCTGCAGGAAACTTCAGGTCAGAGTTGTAGCAAAATGTGAATAAGAACAGTCGTAGCAGTACATTTGTTTACTTTATGCACCTCCCATGTTGTTTTGCAGCTGGTTATACGTTGTGTATGTGTGTGTGTGTGTGTGTGTGTGTGAGTGTTTCACGCTGCAGCATTACCTGGCGCCGGCAGCTCCAGCTTGGCCCTCCTGAGCTCCGTCATGGACGCCTGCAGCTGCTCAATCACGAGGTCGTCATCGAAGAAGAAGTTCTTGGACAAAGTCGCCTGGAGGAACTCCACCAGGTCTTCCATGGACAGCTTCAACAGGTGCTCTGATGAAAACACACACACACACACACACACACAGAAATAAGACTTCTCCCAGTGCTGGAGCGTTTGGACACCAGCTGGCATCGCTTTGTGCAGGAAACAGTCTTACTCTTGTGCAGTTTGAGGATGGTGTAGGACATGGCAGGCAGCACTCTTTCACCCTCCAGGATGTAGATGTCCCAGATCCTGAGGGTGAGGGTGAAGGGCGTCTGCGCACGCACACGCACACACACACACACACACACACACACACACACATAAAACAGAAGGTCAGAAGATCGTCTTAACGTCTCTGCTCAGCTCTTGAAAAGACACGACCGGCTGTTTCATCGATCACTTTATTATTGTCAGCAAAACCAAAACCAGCATGTGTCCGTCTGTCGATGCTGTTCGAGCGGGTTTGTGTCTCTCAGGGGACGTAAATCTTTTAAAAAATGGCTCAAAAACAAATAAATACAGTTTTAATAAACGCTTTTTAATTTCCTTTAGCAGCTGGGAACTGTTGCTCTCACATAAAAAGCAGGAGTGTGCTTGTTCAGCATCAAATTATAGTTGATTTTGGTCTTTTATGAAGAACATCACCAGAGTTTTTCACTAAAAAGTTGCTTTTTTTCATGCAAATACGTTTTATTTCAAATATTAATCAAAGATGTTCATGTGGGAGCATTACATTAAGCATTGAATATGGATATTTACTGGATGCTTAAACAAACAACAGGCCCACAGCAGCATGTTAGTGGGCTGAGGCTGGCGTTGATGCACTCACTCTGTCCAGGAAGCACTGGAAGAACCACTTCATGGTGTAGAGGCTGGTAAACACCTCCTGGCTGTCCTGCAGCGGCACAAACAGACCCAACAAAAACCCATTCAGTGCACTGAGCAGGAGCAGGACGGGGCGCGTGAGTCAAAAACAGCGTTAAAACACGGCCCAGCAGCTGATTTGCCGTTCGGCGGCGTCTCACCAGGTGTTGCTTCAGCTTGGGCATCATCTTCTTGAGGATGCGGTCGTGGTGCTCCTGGAAACGCATCAGCTTCGGGAAGCCGGGGATGAAAAACCCTAAAGGTCGGGACAGAAGGGACGATCAGGCTGACGGTTTGTCATTAAATGCAACCATTAATGACGACAAAGCTGTTCTCCAGCTGAGCTGCGTGGTGGCAGCAGCTGTACGTCGAGTCTTCTCTTAAACCCGCTGCACATATTCATCGTTTTCAGGGCCAATTAGTGAAAATCTCTCAAAACCTGTGAGGTAATTCAACAAAATGTTGTGTGTTTGCATTCATAAATACGTTTAGTTCATTTTGCTCGTCCTGTTTGTTGTTTGCAGCCTTTGGATGGAAGTGAAACTAGATCTGATGCAACAAATCAACAGCGTGTCATCTTGTGACTCCCAGCTAACGAAGCCGTGGCTAACCAGAAGGCTAACTAACCAGCAGAGTGTTTGAGCACAACATACAGCAGAATGAACCGGGGGGGGAACAACACAGCAGCAGCAGCCTGCATATGAGGCGTTCAGGAACATCTGTAAATCGTAGCATCTATCGATAATCTGCAGGTGAAGCATTAATGCGACATCTGCAACTTTTGATTGATTTAATCGTTTATTAGCTGTGATTAAAGTTTGAGATAAGCTTTATGTTGATCTCTCGTCATCACAGCTTAGAAAACGTTGTTGTTCTGGATCAAATATCTGTATTTTTAATGTTCAAAATGATTTCAAATGATGTAGAAAATCTACTTTTACACTTCAGCTGAGGAAGATTGGGTGATGATCTCCTAAAGCGAGTGAGTTTGTCCTGTCTAGTTCTGACAATAACAAACAACACATGAATGAGTTTCAAGCAGATTTTCTGTAAATACACACATTTAAGCGCAGTCACAGGTGAATTTCATGCTTCAGAGACGCTGGCTGTGAGAGAGCTGATGTGTTACCGTGCATGGCGTGCCTCTGCCCAGACAGTAGTTTGACCAGGGCCCAGAAGGCGTCCTCCTCGTTCATGTAGATGAGCAGCAGAGCTGTGATCTGACTCATGCCCTGGCAGTAGCCCACCTCCTGCAAACACACACACACACACACACACACACACAGAGTGGGTCAAATGACTGCCTGCATGTCCACCAGCCTCTTTTCTTCTCATGTGAATGAATTTTAGACTTTTAGACGAAGCAGCAGTCCAGTCCTAATCATCTGTGTGTGTAGATCTTATTTGTTTGCAACTCGGAGGCTCATGTGATTCATTATTACCTCTGAGTTCTGCATTTAGTGGAAAGCAAGACATTGTTATTCAGGCGTATCCTGTGAAAATGCATGCAGAAGCTGAGGTAAAAGCTCGGAAACAGGTTGAGAAAGGACAAATCCAGCACACGAGCAGCTGCTGCAGCCCACAGAGAGAGTAAAAGCAGAGTAACCGTTGCAGTTTTCTGCAGACGGCGAGCGCGAATGACTCACCGTGTTGTACATGGAGTAGGCCGTGAGGACGTGGAAAAGCGCCTGCTGCCTGAGAACACAAACACAAAACCACAATTACCACAAAAACCCTGCGACGAACCCTCTGGAGCCTGGAGCCCAGGAGCATCGGTCACAGCTTTGCTTCCGTGGACGTCTCAAGCCACGTGTCCGACCCGAGAGCTGCACATCAGCGTCTCAGACAGAGATGGGATGCAACAAAAACACAAAACACAAAGCAGACACTTCCATGGCAGGAGTCTGATGCACCTCCTTCGCCTTTAGATCATCGACACTTTGTGATTAAGTTAGATGCAACGACAGAGTGACAGCACACCTGGAGCTTAAAGCCTGAAAATACATTTAAAGCAGTTTTCTGCATTAACTCTGTGTCTATTCCTGCCGCTAAGAGCCGACTCCTGCGGTGTTCCTGGGGGAGAACAGTGAGAAACAGTGGGACACGAATTAAAGCCGTCGTCGTTTCCTTTGAGTTTATTTTTATTTTTTCTTACGAGTGAAGTCTTTGCCTCTGCAGCCATGCAGGAAGGTCTAACGCGCAGGAAACGATGCACTGATGTTTGCAGAAAACAAAGAACAAGAGCTGAGTCGTTGTTATGTGATGAATCCTGCCTAGCAACAGCATCACGTCCAAGTTCCTGTTGTTGTTGTTAGTTAAATCAAAACAATGAGACTATAAACATGTGTGTACACGTGAGTGTGTGTGTAGATCTACTATTTACTTGAGAGGAAGTGTTTTTAAAGCTGCTAACCAATCAAATGACTGCGTTTGCACAGAAAGGCTTCACTTCCTGTCGTTAATTTAGTCCACGAGACATATTTTCAGACACTAATCCTTGTTTTTATTGCTGTTTAGTGTTTTATTGCACAGCAGCGTGCATATATAACACCATCATGTCTTCATTTGGTGCAAAATCTCAACATTTTATGCAGATTTTAACGTTTTTGCACGACAGGATTTTGCTTTTTGTCTAAAAAAGCTTTTAACGAGCAAACTCCAGCGCACATTAGTGACCTTGTGCATCCTCTGAGAACACAGACGTCATCTGACAAACTGTGGTTTTCCCTCCTTGTGGTCTGGCCTGAGCCACGACACTGCCTCCCTGTGCACGTTTGATCTGCTTTAACTCGACTTTGTGCATGTGTGCATTATTTGTATGCTGCTACGCTTGTTGTTGTGCTACGTTAGCACAAATTCCTGCAAGATCCCATGTGGATTTTAATGGAAACTTGTATTTTAAAGGCACATGTTAACATTTCTAAGTGCTGCTGATGCACTTCTATAAACGGAAATGTGTTTCCATGGGGAGGAAGGTGAATATTTGCACTTGTGCTCGCTGCAAAGCTGCACAGAGCGTTTACACAAGAGACACTGTGAATGCTTCGTTTCAGGGGAGTCCTGACCGTGCACGGCAGTAACTAGCTGAAAACAGTCTGGGACACTCAGAGCATTTCAGCCCGTCAGGCTTGTGAAAGACTTTCCACTGTTTTTCCGTGCAGGACGTTGTGTTGAGCATTGCTGTGTGAGCTGGAAAGTAAAGGGCGGTTCGTGACGCAGCGGCGTGTTTCTGGAAGTACCCACTTGACATCGTAGCGGTGCATGAACATGATGTGGTCCCTGTAGGTGCGGTTCACGTCCAAGTCAATCTGGCGGATGTCGGGGGAGAGTCCTCTGGCTCTGGCTTTTAGCTTCTGTACAGAACCAGAAAAACACAAAGAGTAAGATCAGAGTTCAGCGAAATGAGGACGGACGGAAACCAACTAAATCTTGACTTAAACCGTCCTGAGCTGCCTCCGATGTCGGGTCGTGTACAGTTCATTTAGTTGAGAGCTGAGAGTGAGTAACTAAACACCACAAACACAGCCGTGCAGAACGGTTTTACCAGCAATCATCAGTCTAGAAAACATCTAATAATCAAGTCTGGAACAAATAAACTTCAGTTTATATGATGAAGACAATGAGCAGAGCTGCAGCTCAGCCCCATTACGTCTCTAGTTGGAGAATAAATTGCTCGAAGGGCTGAAATGAAACAGAATTCAGCAACTTTGCAGCTCGTTTCCTACCAGAATCTGTTCATAAAGCAGCTACAGACATTATTTGAGGAATTTCACATGTTCCCTTGAGTCAAATTAGAGTTAAAAAGCTGAAAACGACAGGTACTTTAACAGCTTTCAACCAGATTCACACTCACTAACAGATAAAATGGATCTTTATGGATGCAGCTGCAGCAGACGGATACTTTGCTCTTTGTTCACTTCACTGTTTGTGCCCTCGACTCATAATTAGACTACTTCCACAGAGCGGCGGCTGGCGGCAGCGATATATTGATCCTGCCAGCTAAACTTTCTAATGAGATCCAAAGTTTGTCTCCGTGCAGAAACAAAAAGGACTGTACAGTGTGCAGAAACACGCCGTGCAGCTTCACACAAACACAATTAAGCCTCCAAACCCACATCTTGCCCACAATAATTCTGGAGCTTACTGAAATCCAATAAAGCCAAGGCGGCTCGCTTATGAGTCTTTGTAAGGCTTGTGCTGTAAAGCTGCACTGGTGTTCATAAAGCAATGTGGGGGAGCAGTAACTGGGAAAGAGAGGGTGGGTTTTAGCGATTTCCCGGCTCCGTACCTCGTAGAAGTCTTTCTTCTCCTCCTTTATTTTGGGAACGTCGAGCAGCAGACACCACACCTCCCCTCGGAGCTGCAGGGGAATTCCCTTGTAGATCCTCCTGACCAGCTGGGAGGAAGCAAACAGCGGGAGGTCATTGTTAGAAAAGGTCTTCAAAGAGGCCCGAGCTCCTGTTGCACCTCAGAAACACTTCAGACCTTCAGACCAGAGCAGAGTGGTGGTTCTTTCTAGATCCAAATTCGATTGGACTGCTGACCTGACAATCTGAACATGTCATATTAGCCTGAGGAGCACGGTGATGGACCTTTTACTCATTCTCTGATAGAGTCTTGACTGCTGGCTCTCAAAGTTGGATGTGAATCTAGATTCAAACAGTTTTCAGTCACGGCTCAGTCAACGCCCAAATAACTTTAGAATGACACCGGAGGAGGGGCTGAGGAGGCTCCGTTTGTCAAAGCCAAGCTGCGACAACCTTTGACGGGGTCTTTCAGACTTTTAAAACCTCTGTTCTGAATTAAATAATTGATCAAATCGATGATGAGAAGGTTCATTAGATGCATCCAGGGTCGGTGAAATCGCAATAACAACTGAACCCTGTAGGAAAACCTGCGTGCACCTCTTTCTTCCAAGCGTTTTGTCACATCTGTTATGAAATGTGTTGTAAAAACAGTTTACTTATGAATTAATACCAGTTTTTACATCATTTCTAAAGGGTAATTACTTCATATTGTAATTATGTCAAGATAAATACATCATAAATATTCTCAAATGCTCATCTGGACCTCATCTTCCTTAACTCGTTTTCCAAATGTGAAACCTCAAGCTGTAACCCTCTAAAAAGCTAAATTCAGTCGTTTCCAAACCACTGGATCCACAGAAAGAGGCTCCACTGATCCTCGATATGTGTTTGAGTTAATAACCTTAATAAAACCTGTTCAAAACAAGCGTGTGTTTACAGGTCACGGCGTACAAACACACCACAACAGCGAAACAAGCAAAATGAAAAACACACACAATGCAATCTGCTCAAAGGTCGCCGCCGCAGGCTGCAGAGATGCAATCTGAAGCCGCCGGCAGCTGCCAAACCCATCCAGAGGAGAGAAACCCGTCAACCGAGCGGCTCTCATCCCGTCAAAGATACAAACAGCGCGCGCACGAATGTGCTCTACGCTCTCCCCCGAGCAAAAGCAAAGGGCTTTGGAAGGTGAACCACCGCCATCTGGCTGGACGCGCTCCAGGAGAGACTGTGGGCAAAGAGAGCGAGCGAGAGAGGGAGAGTCAAGAGAGAACTGCTTTGCATGCAGAACAGTCCAAAGTAATTCAGTGTCCACAAAGAGATGGAAAATCAGTTGGACTCCCGGCGAGGAAGATTAAGTCTTAAAACCCAAACTGCTGGAACAGCAAAGCTAATCGGAGCAGTGAATTCGCCGTCCACAGCTATTAAAACCCAACCAGTCGGAACAGTTACACAGCAGATACCGGAGGTGTTGAGACTGTAAAGGTGACTGACGTGGGAAAGGAGAGTCCCGCTACGAGGCTGAGAGACGCTCCGGAGGTGTTTTGGCGTGAACTTGCTCCCCGTTTACACTCGTCAGGTGGTTTTTGATCTTGATAAGGTTTCAGTTCGTCCATCTTTGTCTTTCTGGACTTCATACACATCAGGGTGAGGGGGGGCGGGTAATGCACCCGATGCTGTTTGCGGCCAAAAACACCAGAAGAAGAACAACTTAGAGTCAAGATGAAACGAAAAATGGCTTTTCAACCGTCTCCCTGCACATATAGTCCATGAGTGTTTCTTTCTGTAAAACCAAATATGACGTTTTCTCACGTGACACGACATCCACCTCAGTCAGTCTTCAACCTTTAGCGACACAGCTAGCAATAGCATGCTACATCGATGTGTCTTCAGACGTTCAAACACCTGAACCTTGAGTCCATCATCCAACTCTGGACTTCCACCCCTTCCTCCAAACTTTATGTTGCAGCTCCAGATCCTGTTCCAGCCATCACACCTGTACTTTATGCACCTCAGTTTTATCAGTAACGTTAGCTAAAAACTGTCCAGAACAGCCAATAAATGCATGAATTCATCATTTTTATGAACAAAGAGTGAGACAAAAGGTTTATGATGCATGTTTGATCATAAAATAGAGTCAATCCTGACCTGAAACGGTGTTTTAAACTTAGAGAAGCAGGGATGAAGTGGAGAGGACTGATTTACAGAGGTGTGTGAGGGTGAGCTAGGTCAGCTCTTGTCTGCATGTCTGTGTGTGATGCTAAGGATGTATGGTGTGTACACTCATCAGTGTGTGTTCCCTATTGAAAGGCAGAGTGTTGTGTGTGTCATTTCAGAAGTAATGATGTTTGCTCGGTGTGTGTGTGCGTGTGTGTGCGTGCGAGTGTGTGAAGTATCCAAAGCCTACACCCCATCAACCTCCACCGCCACACTTGGGACTCACTAGTTTCTAGTGCAACAGCCTTGTAATTAGGCTCTGATGAGCGAGTCAATGAGAGCATCTGTTAGACTAATCATCCTTTGAGTGTGTGCTGAGTGTGTGTGTGTGTGTGTGTGTGTGTGTGTGTGAACACGCGTGTCAACGTTTACATTTCTGTGCTCCTGTGCAGTTCTAATCTTTCTTTGTACAGTTTATCTGAACGATGACCAGTTTCTGGCGCAAGACGACAGTTTAAGGCAATAAACAAGCTCCTCTATCGTCTTTAACTTGTGTTTGTCTTGAACAAAACGCATTTAAAGACTGTTTCCACCAACCTGCACAATCAGGAAGCAGTACTGCCTGGAGTTCTGCAGCTAGACGCCAGAACGTCACATGTTCTTAAACCAAAACAAACATGGACGATGACCAGCGGCTTGCATGTTTGTCTTTGTGTAACTTAAACCAATCAATCAACAAAGTAGTTCGGTGAAGAGCAGAAAAACATATTTTCCACCATGAAAAAGAAGAGGAAGAAGAAATGCTCTCCAGGTCTGATGTAACTGATGCTATAGCAACAAACGCTAAGCTCTTTAAGAGCCGCCATTGTTGTTTTGCCTTTCAAGGCTGCTGATCCACCTTTACTCTCCTTGTGTTAGAATTGAAAATGCACCAAAATCAAAATTAAGGACTCTTAAACTTCTCAAATGATTCAAAGTCAGTTTCTTCTGCAGCACAATTCTGATCTCTCGCCTTTTGCTGTCGTCCCAACCTGAACCACGCCCGGTATCCTGACTACTTCCTGGTTTCTCTGAACCACAAGCACCTGAGCTGAAGCTTGGCCAGGTGGATCTGATGATTTCAGGGTGATGTAGACTGTGAAACCCAATAAGGACTGTGACTTGTGCTTGTTTTGACGTTTGACACCAACTGCAACCAGAAAGTGAAAATCAAAACAGGAAATGGGACAAACGCCCCAACGTCAGTGAAATGAAGGAAGCTATCGTGCTAGCGGCGATAGCACCATCAAACCTGGTACAAACCCAGCTCTGGTGAATGAAGCACAACACCGATGGAGCGTTTCTGTTCACATCAGTGTTAGAACAAAGGAGACAACCAACAAACTTCCACCAAGAACAACTCATTTAGCATCTTCCTGCAAGTTATTAAGACGAATGGGACTGGGACACAGCTGCAGTCGCTCCTCTAAGGTTTCAGATGATGCTACATTATTATGGTTATGCTAAAACACCTCAAGCCGAATTCGTCGTGTGTGTGGCGCGAGGAAGGGGAAATAACCAGTAGTTTACAGCTGCTTTTACATCAGCTCAGCTCTGTTGTTCTTTCCCACTGCGGGCTAAATGTTCTTAGCAGCTGGAAAGTGCGGAAACAAAATAAGAGACATATCAAGCGTGACCTGTTTCCACACTGAGCTGAAAGCACGCCGCCGACTGACAAAGAGGAAAAGAAATATCCCCGAAGCTTTGATGAAGAAAGAAGCAGAAGATGAGTGGAGGAGGAGATAGTGTGATGCAGGGAAAGGCCTGAACACT
Source organism: Datnioides undecimradiatus (assembly GCA_008933995.1). NCBI lineage: Eukaryota > Metazoa > Chordata > Actinopteri > Lobotiformes > Datnioididae > Datnioides > Datnioides undecimradiatus. The sequence continues at coordinate 1,243,107 of WARS01000028.1, read as the reverse complement.
CCTCGGTGTCCTTGGCTGTTACTCGCTGTGAACGTTTCTTTGAAAACAAAGAGGAGGCATTGCCAAAGAATGAGTCTCGCTGCGCTCTCGGTGCCAGCCATGGGTGTATTTCACATTTCAAAGCCCAGACACACTGCGTACCCACACACTGAATCCCTGCTGAAACCAAACATACAGATGAAGGACGTGCTGCGGGCAAATCGACGCAACCTGGACCCAAAAAGACACTAATGAGGGCGGCCATAACTGATACCTGCCCTCCGTCTAATGATGCAAGTGGGAGGTGGATGGAAAGAGATGGAAACAGCTTCTACATCTGCTCCTGAGGGCACGAGTACACCAGGATGAACTTTACCAGGCTGGTATGCTAGGAAATGAATACTATTGATTGATTTCAATGGAAATTAGTGATTGTTTCGTCTGATTTAAAGCACTTATCAATAGTTTTGCATTAACAACAGATCAATCGGCTCTGCGCACTTCAGCAGCCTGGCCCTGGTGGTGTCTTGGGTTGTAAAACATTATAATATCACATCTACGCACCTCGATTTGATTTTTAAACATGAATAAATGGTTTCAACACATGTTCATGCCATGTAGCAAAGAAGGAGATGCGTATATGTAGAAATAAGGGCTGCAGCCAAAGATTATTTTTCATTATTGATTAAATCTGGTGGTCATTTTCCAGACTGATTGATAAACTGATCGGTCTTTGGTTTTTAAAATGTAGGAGAATGGTGAGACGTGTCCATCCCAGGTTCTGAAAGGCCAAACTGATCTCAGCCAAAATTCAGTACAAATGATATAAAACTGAGAAATCTCCTGATTTAAGAGGTTGAAATCAACATTTCCTGACACTTTTACAATGAACTGATTATCAAAATAGCTCTTACGTAATTGCTGTAACTGTAACGGGAGTGATAGAAACAATAACTACATGCTACTTCCTGTCAACTCTAAGTTAACTTCAGTGACGACACTCTTGAGAGTGATGATATTGATCGTTTTGGATGTTTTTGGGGCAGTTTTTCTTATAGTAATAAATCTAAAGCTACACCATCAGCCTGAAAGATAAAATCAAACAATATTTCAATAGAAAAGTCACAATAAACACGGTTTGTGGTGAAGTTGTGGAGACTGGCCTGGGTTTACGTCATATTCCCATCCTGAAGTGTGATCCCATTGGGAAAAGTTGGCTGGAGGGAGAAACTGTTGCCTGCGGTAACTCAACTCTGCACTGTCTCTGGGCTTTTTAGCCTGTTTTAGCTCACAGTTTTGGTTTTCTCTGGTGTCCAACGTGCCGCTTTAAAAGCTGATTATGTAAAACAGAGCTGCAGCAATTGGCAAAATGTTTAATCTATTAAAAACTGAATGTTGTTTATCATTTTAAGTACTGAACATTTGTTGGTTCCAACATCTTAAATATGAAGATTTGATGCTTTTCTTTCTTTACGTGAACTAAACTGAACATCACTGAGTTCTGGTCGGTTGTTTAAAGACCAACATTAGAAGTTAAACTCTTCATTAATTGAGTCAAATGGTTTTCTGTGAGGAAAGATCTGCGGAGGGAAGATGGAGTCGAGTGCGACAGGACAGAGGAGGAGGCTGAGATGCGGCGACAAGCAGAAAAACAGGAAGTTCACCTTCTCGCTGTTCTTGTATTTGTCCCAGCTCTTCAGCATCTTCAGCCATTTGGTGGTCCTCTCCACCTCCATGTGTTTTTGCTGCGTGCAGAACAAAGACAACAAGCGACACATGAGCAACTTCGTCTCTCGTCCTGTCTTTCTGCGGCTGCGTTCACGTCCGGTGGGAATCGCTGTCAGAAGCATCTCGACAATTAAAAGGAAGCGAGCGATCGCGCTGTGATCAAAGCCGCCTGAAGCCGCCGAGCTGCTCCACTTAAAGCTGTCTGCGGATGCTGATGAGCTTTTCCACATTTTGTGAAGGTGCGCATTACTGTTTGAGTTTTACAGCAAAACAAAGCGCGTTTATCATTTGCAAACGCAGAATTCAGTGAAGTTGAGTGATGCTTTGGGATTACAGATCTAACATTAACATCAAAACACGTCACATTTGATTGCTTTTCTACTTCTATTACTTTTAAATAAAATAATATGTGTCCAATTTGTGGGGACTGAATTCTAATAATAGCTTTTTAGCTTTAGCTTTTCAATTCTAAAAGCTCCTATTTCCCATGGTATCTGAATGCAACACTTGACATGTGTTGAAGCACCAGCCTATTTAATATCGCAGGTTATCGACAACAAGACGTTTTGAAATACTACAACAAAAATCTAAAAAAACCATTTACATACAGTGTGAGAAAAGCCAAAAAAGACTGAAATTATTAAAAAATTCATATTGCAGATGTTGAATTTAAATGAAATTAATGAAACCGTTTCTGCCGCTTTAACAAAGAGGAAGACGAACCTAGAAAACCTTTTGAGGACGCGCTGAGATACTGTGGTTATATTCTGTCTGTCATAGTTGTGTTTGTCTCTGATAAACCCTTTTTGTTTATTTTGATTTGAGCAACAAGGGTTTAACTTAAATGTCCCAGCTGTTGGACGACAGGAGGATCTGTAATATGAAATGATGATTATTTACCAACCAGTGAGAGATTTTGCTGCAACGTTTTATCTTCAACTTTGTTTTTTTTTAATGTTTTTTGATGCAACTTTACCTGGATTTGAAAATTTTTAAGGTAAATTAGCAGTTTATTTAATTCACTTACTGTCTCTCAAGTGATATTCTGGAAAAATGCAATAAACAATACCAAAATCTACATGTTTTCATGAGAGGCTGCTGTTCCTAAACGCAGCACGGCTCTGTATCATCACATCGAGGTACATCACACAGTCTTGAACAGCCGTGAATCGCTGCACAAGGTGACAAACCCTGTGGAGATGATGGCTAAATTTAAACCAGGGATGGTTTTTGGTTGTTTTAGAGGCCACCTTTACATATTTACACCAACATGACCAAGTACGATTGTCTACACCTTGATAGGTACAATGATCTATCAGGAAATAACCTCGTCATTGGTACTTTGGAGCATTTCCAATGATCACAACGTGTGGTTCTGTCTATTTTTAATTCTGCTGGGAGTCTAACTGATCTAATCTTCTCAGTTTCCCTCAAAGGGAAGTTTGGTTCCTCAGCGCTGTTTGGGTAAAAACAAAGAGCCATGAGGAAAGAGAAGAAGAGAAGCAGTGAAGTATCTCACCTTCTCCTCCACCGAGTCGTAGGATGGAAGTTCATTCTCACTGACAAGAGAAGAAGAGAGAGAAGAAACGAATGAGAGGACTTTTCTCTTGACCCCGAGTTTATTTTTGTCCTGGCTGTCATGTATTCAGTGGAAGAATCGTGTTTGAGTCGACCCCGATGAAACGGCGGAGCGATATCCGGGTCAGTGCTCGGCTCACTCTCCCCTGACAGCGACATCAAACATGTCAGCGGTCACACAAACAGGAAATAACAGATTAGACATTCCTCAATTTCTGCTCCGCTTATCAGTCTTTCAAAGCCCCTGCAGGAGTTTTTCTGTGGAGCCCGAATCTTTTGGTTTCATCTCCGCTGAATCGCGCCAGCACTGAGCACTGAGCGGCGAGCACCAGCTGCCGTTCAACAGTTCAACTGTAAACAGATTTTAATGAGGTCAGCTGAAAATGCATGTTTGATTTGTAAACAAATATTTGGCTTTTACTTATTTTTTTGCCTTAATTATACAACAGTGTGGCCGAAACATAAGCTGAAAAGTGAAAATTAAGAATGGTTTCCATGTTGTTTTGATCCAACATGTTGAAAACCCTTTGCAGTTTCAGAAAGAAAAAGGTTTCTAGACTTATACATGAGTTTAATGGTGTCTTTCCAGGGAGATATAGGGAGGGATATAAGAAACCTGGACCCTACATGGCCGTGCAAGGCTTGTCTGGTCCACAGCTGAACAGGACACCAGCCTTTCAGCTGTCAGACAGCTCTTTATAACGGGAAACTGATGGCATCTCCAAATCAACCAGACTCCAGTGACAAACACATTTTAGCTCGCAGAACATGGAGACTGCTGGTCTACCACAGCCTGGGTCTGTTAAGTCTGTTGGTGTTATTGCGTGACACATATCAACACGAAGCTAAATATCAGCTGATAAAACAATAAGAGAGGTTGGAAGAGAGTTATTCTTTCGCTGCTTTTAAAAACACGGAGATCTCAGGTCGTCTTGGCTCATCTCTGCTGCCAGTCTGCCCAGTCTACAGCATCATCCCTGGGCTTCTTCATTGCCTTCTTGTTCCTCTTCTTCTTCTTCCTGTCCTTCTTCTTCCTCTTCTTTTTCTTGTACTTGTTTTTTGTCTTCTCCTTCTTCGTCTTCATCTCCTTCATCTTGTTCTTCTTCCTCTCCTTCATCTTCTTCCTGTTCTTGTTATTGCTCTTCTTCTTCTCATTCTTCTTCTTCTTGTCCTTCTTCCTCTTCTTCTTCTTCTTTCTTCTTTCCCTTCTTCTCATTCTTGTTCTTCTGCCCAGTCAGTGACCTTCACCTCAGGCTACTTCTGCCCCTGTCTTAAACAATCACATAACCCAGATGTTTTCTTTTCCCTCCCACCATCCGAAGCTCTGCCTCCATCTTCCGCTGGATCGTACCACTCTGTCCTAACACTGCTGCCCTGTGATTGTGGCTAACCAGGCTGTTTCCTGCCTGCATGTGCCAGCCCTATATATATATATAAAACACTCCCGTACAGTGCTGTTTAAGAGCCTCGCCGCCTCCCGTCCAAAGCCACAGACACACTCGCCTCTGCAGCCTCTCATTTTCTCCCCTTGTTTCCTTCAGTGTGGGACTACCGTTCAAACCAGGCTCTGAAGCTTATTCATTCTAGTTTTTAGTAATAATTATAGGTGTGTCTCTGTGTGTCCTTACTGAACAAAGCCAAAGCGGTCGATGACTTTGTACAGGTGGAAGTTGGTGTCCTCCCAGGGCTCCACGGTGGCCTCTTTTCCCTGGAAACAAGATGGAAAACACCATGAACAACGACAGGATTGACAAAAAGTTAGCTGAAAACAGCCTCTGACTGGCCTCAGATTGGCAGGTTTTCAAAATCAATAAAGAAAATTCAAAGATAACCAATATGACGACAGATTTGATTGAAAATTTGATGAAAATTTGACGAAAATCAATCGTTTCTATGTGGATGATGCACAGATTTTCAACTGAGGTGATTATGCAAAGATACTAAGACACTTTACATGAATATGTTTCAGTTAAATATTAATTAAATACCCTTATGATGACACCAGTGTATTACTACAAGTACTCTTCTGCTTTATATTCCAGTAACAGTTTACATATCAGGTACAGACACACATATATCAACACGTAGCTAAATATCAGCTGATAAAATCGTCAAATTGTCAATGTTTAAGCTTTTATTTCTTTGTTTACACTCTTTAATATCTTGCCTGCTGTCTCTTATGTAGATTAGACATGTTGCCAGTGTTATTTTAGATGGATAAAACTCCTCCGTCTTCAAATAATGTCTGTTGAAAATTGACGATAAATAACAGAATAATAAGGTAAATAAGAAAAGGATGTGAACAATTGTCATTAAGGGCTGAAGCACTAATCTTTATTATTGAGGGAAAAATGACATTTTCTGGTTTCAGCTTCTAAATTGTGAGGATTTATTTCTTTCGTGGGTCTTATGTAACAGTACTAACAGTAAACTGCAGTTCTTTTATTAATTTTACATTAAACCAATTACTTCTCTGCTGGCAAACTTTAAATATCTATATCTCTATATATATCAGCGATCGATTTTAAAGATTTTTAATACAGCAGTATAAAAAGAAAAAACAAAAATCTGAATCTTTAATGTTCTAAGGACAGAAGAACAATATTTTAGAAAATAAAATGCACATTTTCAGATTGTTAGTTATTTAGATGGAAAGTTACATCGATCTAGACGTCAGTGTCCATCCACAAAAACAAAATAAATTAAAACTACAGAGGCAGATTAAACAAGAAAACGTCTTTCAGGAGGACTTTTTGAGTACTTTCCAACATTTTACGGACAAAATAATGAATCAGTCAATCTGAAATTCAATGAACAGATCAAACATCGATCATCATTAGCTGCAGTTTGTGTACTGAAATAAATTCAGCATGAGCTCCTCATTACATGCCACCCACGTTCCTCCGGGCCAGAGAATCATGTTTTGATTGGCTGCTAGATTACGACTCCGGCGCCCTTGGGAAAGTGTGTCGGCGTGTGTGTGTGTGTGTGTGTTTATGAGACGCAGAGAAACGGTGTGTGTGAAGCGGCGATTAACAGGTGTGAAATGAACAGCCAGACGCTCCACCTGCGTCACCGTCTGACTCCGGGCCTCCAAAAGAACTGGTTCTAGTTAATTCACTATCATGGACCAAAGAAATGGAAAAACCCACAATGAGAGCGTCTGAGGAAGGAATTTGTAGAGAGGAGAGCATGACGGGAATATAAAAGAGAGTCAGAGTGTGTGAGAAAGGGTGTAGAGCATGAACGGAGGACAAAAAGGTGAAAAAGATGGAAAACTCACAGAAGAAAGTCGCTTAAAGTTCCCAAACTGATCCAACATGAGCTGCAGTTTGAAGCTTAAGCTTTCAGTTACATGCTGTTCTCTTACATCCTTTAGTTTCCTGAGGTATTACTCCAATGGTTCTTTCTTAAAAATACATAAAAATCAGGTTTTACAGAACAGCGTCGCTGCTTTTGGCTGATTCTTGTTGGATTCCTGTTTGTTTTGTGGCTGTTTGGTGTGTTTCCGTGACGTCACCTGCCCCCGTTTGGACTTTTAGATGAAACCTTTCTACCTTTTTTTCTGCTGCAAACTTGGCAGAAAAGATTTTAAATAAAGGAGGAATAAAAACTAACATTAGGAAACAAGAGTTTCCCTCTTTCAGCCATCAGGTTGGAGTCAACGTCCATGTTTGTCCAAGCTCAAATAGCATATTATAAAATGTTATTTCTTCAATTTCGTGAATTTGTGTCAAAAGTAGCTTAAAATGTGTTTTTGTGAGGTCACAGTACTTTTGACCACCCAGTTCCTCCTTGAATCCAGCATTTGTGCCAAATTTGAAGAATATTCCTCAAGGTTAAAAATGCATTTAGCACCAGTTCCCTCACTAAAGTGTGGTGTAAAAGCCAATTTGGTTGGTTTAACTGCAAATAATGGAGAACCGAACACTCTGAAGACTGAAACAACACTCTGCAGCCTGACTGTTTCCTCTCTGTGTGACCCAAACGTCTTCACAGGTCGGTCTGACGCCCAGATGTTGAGGTGAAATCATTTCTAAATTCATCTCCTCCCCGTGTCCTCGCCCGCCGCTCCCTCAGCACCAACAAACCAGTTAAACAAATAACTCTGACGGATCAGAAGGCGTCAGTGCTTTATTCGACCTCGCACGCCATCTGCGTGTTCGCGCCCTCGAACAAGAGTCAAGAACACTGCATCATCGTCACATCCGTCACTTCTCTCGGTGTTTAAAATCAATCTCATTGTGAAATTAAAACTTATTCTGTCTGCTCAGCGCTTCTGAACTACTGATGGACTGCACAGCTCAGCCATGTGTGCTTTCCTTCAGAGCATTTCTGCTCTTTATTAACTGATTCATAACGATAAATCAGAGGTTCCCGCTGCCTCTAACCCCGTAACACAGAGCAGTGCGTCCTGATCAGAAGCTGAATGTCTGCACAGTTTGATTGAGTTTAACTGCCAGACACTTATGATTCAACATGTCTAAATCAATAATAAATAGGTTGAACAATTAGTCATTTAATTAGTTATTCTGAAAATACATCAGGTACTCAACAGGTGCACTTCACAGCTTAATCTGTTATATGAAGCCAAAACTAATTTATTATGAGATATCACAAGGACAGAGTGATGTTCACTATTAACAGCAGCCTCACACATCATGCAGGCAATGACAATGTTAGCCTGCATGTTTAATTAGCAGGTTCACAGTGTTCAACGTGTTACTTTAGCAGCATGCTAATTAGCACAAAACCTAAAACTGCAGCTGAGGATGATGGGACTGTCGTTAGTTTGGCAGGTGTTTGGTGTTAAATGAAAGCACTGGACAAATAAAACAAATAAAGTGAGTCACGGTTCAACCTCTGAGGACCATTGTTTGATTGTTTGCAGGGATGTAAGATATAAGGGACTACAACTAGGAACCTCATGGTGACCCAGCAAGAGAAAGTCGATGGAGGGTTCATCCCCTGAGGACCATGAATGTCTGAAAGTGACGATCTATTCAACACTTTCCTGAGATGTTTCACCCAAAACTACAACTAGGAATCTAATGGTGACACAGGAGGGAGTGGCATGGAGGGGGTTCATCCTCTGAGGACCATGAATTTCTGAAAGTGACGATCTATTCAACAGTCTACTGAGATGTTTCACCCAAAACTACAACTAGGAACCTCAAGGAGAAACTCAAAGGGGGAGGTGGGGCTGATCCTGTGTGGACCATGAATGTCTGCACAAAATAACCTTGCAACTCATTTAGTGCTTTAAACACGCATAAGAAAATAAAAATGTAAAAGTAGCAACTGCTTTAATTTAAAATTGGGTTTCTATGAGGAGACTTGATGTTTGATTGATTAAAATTTGATATTTAGTCGTGCGAAGTCATAACAAACCAAATATCAACCAGCGGCCTCAGCATCAGCACCAAGCGTGGGAAAATTCATTTCATCATTTGAAAACAAAACTCTTCATTTCAGCAAAGAAAAGAAATCATTTTCATTTACACAAATGGACGCCCGCTGATGGGAAACAACGAGCGGCGAGCGCATGAGTGTGTGTGGCCTGGCGTGATAACCGACTCCATTAAACTCCTCCCATCGCCGACAGCGACAATGACACTGATTTAGCTCTGATTGTGCCCCATTCTGCCTCGACAAACACACACATTCACACACACACACACACACACACACACACACACACACACAGACACACTCAAACACACGCCTCCATCATCTCCTCTCTCCATGGTCTCTTCACTCTTAATGAGGCGGTTTGATTATGCGCCTGCTGGACTAAATTAAAAAGACTAATTTCCAAACCGAGCGTGGTCGGGCTGGTCTGACTGATACCGGCGGGCTGTGAAATAAAGGTGTCACACGCCAAACATGCACACAAACTACACACTGTTTCAGGACTTAATGTAAATGTAGAGATCCCCTCCTCTGACGTTTGTCTTTCGCTGCCCTTCTGACTCAGCTCGACCATCTTTCAAAGACATAAAGCTCGGTTTACACGTTGATTGTCAGTTGCAGTGACTGAACCTTGGCCCGGGGACGCTCCCTCTGAAATGTGGCTCTTGCGTTGTAATCACAGCCTCGCTCAGGTTGGGAAAAAGTTCAAAAACACAGAACCGCAGAGCGTGCACGCAGCTCGCTGTTGTTATTGTGCTTCACGGGCAATAAGGCAGTGATTTATAGAGGGATTTCACCACAGTGTGAGGAGGCGTGGTGAGTGAGCGACTTCAGTTTGGCTAAAAACTATTGTTTTAAGTTACAACTTCACCAAAACCTCTCCGGGATAAACGTGGGATTGCTGTCAGAGTTCTGGCCATACCTTGTCATATTTGGCGACTATCTCAGCTCGCTCCTGGTCAAGTTTCACTGTCGCATCCTGCTCGGTATCAGACGCTGGAGAGAAAACAGAGAGAGGAAACACGAATGAGTGACGTTTAAATATGAACTTTAACAGCTGCGTCGCTCAGTGAGCTTTAAGCAAACAGGAATATCACTCTTTGTGTTCGTAGGAATGTTTTTTCAGACATTGACACAAAACCAGAAGAACAATTGAGTGCGTTATCAGCACAGTAATTGCAGAAAAGTAGGAAAATAGTAACTTCTTCGGTAAAAATGGTCCCTGAAAGTGTTTCATGCAATTTTTCAGCAACTAAATGCTAGCTATTAGCATGTTAGCACACATCTGCATATTTTCTCGCTATCATTACTTTTCCTGTAGTGTATTTAACATTTGGACAAGAGCAAACATTAAAATCCAGTGGATCACCAAAATTATTTAATTTCACATATTTTCTATAAGACTGATGTTTTGGACTGACAGAGCTGCTAATACCCAGTAGCTGTCTCTGTTAGCTAACTGAAAACAAAACAAAACAAAACCAAAAAAGACAACAAAACCTCCACAACTTAATCACAGATTACACCAACTTAACTTTAGAAGTAAGACAATCTGATCTTCTTTGGTATAAAGGGTCCCTGAAAGGACTTCCTGCAACTGTATCTGCATCTAAATGTTAGCTATTAGCATGTGAGCACACATCTGCTCATTTTACCACTATCATTACTCTTCCTGTAGTTAAATTCAGTGTTAAATAAGTGGAAATTTTGAACAGTTGGTGGAGCGACATGAAAAATCAGTGTTAGTTTGTTAAAAATGGTCAAGAAGCCTGTTTTAAAAACGACTTCCTGTAACTGTTTTTCGCTTCTTGCGGCACATGCTGTCATCACAGACATGCTTTGTGTTACTCTCTCTCAGTGTCAGAGCCTGGTGCTGACGTGGAAAACACACACACACACACACACACACTTAAACCAGTCAGAGAAAGCGTGGTGAGGCCAGAAGGAGCTCTTCACTGCAGGACGGCCAGCATGTCAGCCTGACCTCAGCCTGGGAGAATAATGTAAGCGTGTGTCTATATGAAGGAGGCTGGTGAGAGGAGCTCCTTCAAACCCACAGCTGTTGTGACAGAGACGCATCACGGCAACACAAAAGAGGTGTTTTCCTGTGTTTGCTGAGCCTCCGCGGTGTCAGTGTGCTGTTGCTACACACACCGTTAACACTGAAAGTGAGCCTCTCACCTCTCTGCGTACCTCGGGATTGTAAATCAGCATTCCCCACACACCAGTTACCACTCGCTAACACACACGCACACAGTAATACACACACTTCCTGATTCAGCCAGCCATGCGACGCTCCAAACATCAGATGTGTGTTGACAATAAAGCTGGCACACACTCCAATAAGTGGGGTCGTGTTGTGTTTACGTTGAATGTAGTGCTCGGCACGTAGTAATGGAGGCGCATAATGAATCATAGCTACAAGCAAAGCGAGAGGAGAAGCAGCGTCAAAACCATCATAATAAACACCCAGCGTGGTACTTTAACAGACACTGCGACTGTCGTGTTTCATGATTTAGGTTTATTGACAACTGTGCAACATCCTGCTTTAGCATAATCTGTCTTAAGTCTTTAATAATTAAATTTTTATTATGATTTAGATCTAATCCGACTGATTAGAATTAAAATTAAACTCCACAGCTCTATTAAATTTGCTCTTTCACAGTGTTTCCCAGTTGATTAAACTGGTTTTGTGCATAAGAGATCATGACTGAGATGACATGGTTATTACAGCGATCATAGAAGGCGATACAAGACACGTAATTAGTCTCTCTGCATGTTTAATCTTGTAAAACATGAAGAGAGTAGAGGAGACAACGGTATAATTTGTTTGTGCGTTGCTTGTTGTATGTTTCATTGGTTGTGTTTCGTCCCTGTCAGACCTTGTTGTAGTTAAAGCTGCTGTATTCCCAGGTTTCAGCAGCCAATGCGATAATGTGATAAACCTATTTTTATCCTTGTGAGCCCAAAAACATCTGGTCATATGTTTGAAAACAGCAGACATCAGCCATACCGGCCTGCACATCTGTGCTTTGAGCTGAATGCTAATGCTAGGTAGCTAACATGCTCATAATGACTACAGTAACATGTTGATGTTTAGCAGATGTCTGAAATTTGCTATTGCAAATACAAACAGCACAGATCTAGTGATTGTGCTGGTTGAAAAGAGAAATGATCAGCGCAGTCATTACGATTCATCCTCAGGGGAACATGATTACCAGAGTTTTAGGCATTTCATCCAATAGTTGTTGAGATATTTCAGTCTGAAGCGACCAACTGATCTTGCCAGGGGGACTAACAATTGTTCTGACGGCCCATTAGTCCAAAACCCCCAGATGGACCAAAACAAGGTCCCACTGGACAGAAAACCCATTTGTCTGTTATATAAAACAGATTTTTCCGGAAATACACACTCCCTGTCTTTTTTGTTAAGGAATACTATTGTGGATTTGGACGTGCGGGAAAGGACACGGTCTGGTGACCTTTGTCTTTGTCTGAAACTGGTTAGGCACCAAAACTACTTGGTTAAGGTGAGGAAGAGTTTGTTGTTTGGGTTAAAGTAAACACATTAGTTACAACGTTTGAGTTAGGTGCGCAAGTTGGTGCTAAAGAAGTGTGAATTTTTGTTTTCCGGCTGTCAGAAAAATGGGCTTTCGGTCAAATGGGACCTTACTGGTCAGTTGGGATTTTGGAATAACGGGCATTTGGAGCAATGGAGCCCCTTGCCTTCCAAAGACCCATGCAGCAAACTACTACAACTGGCTTAAAATGGCTTCGTTCTGTGCTTTGGGAAGACAAGTTCTTACTCTTTGTGGTGTTAATAGTACAATAATTTCAAAACCTTCTTGTCAAAACATACGCACTGTAAGTTTGATGAAGAACAGTCCTTATTTTGAACGATTAAGCTGAGCTACTGAACCGTAAAACTACAGAAACTGTGTTGTTTTGGAACAGTTTTAACGTTTTAATGGTCAAACCTAATTTAGATCAATATAATGAAAACATGTCACGCTTTTTAAGGACACTCAACTAAAGACAACATGAACTATAAACAGTTTTAACACCAAACTAATGTTTTTGGCCTTCAAAGACCGAACGTTGCTTAGATCCCAGCAGTTATGTTTCACTTGTAATTCCCTTCTTTTTGACAGTTTCAGTCCTTTACAGGATGTATTTGACTCCAGTCATTCTCCAGCTTCCTCTCTGGGTCCCCGGGGTTCGACGGGAGGAAAAGCTTGACTGGAATTCCGAAATCCTCCGAACAAACACGCTCCTTATTGAGCCGGGCTGGCATTTTTATGACAGGATGGTGAAAGGCATGTCGCTGTGGGCTGCCGAGAGCACACACACAGGGGGTTTTCGGGGTGGGAGGGTCCATAGACAACAAGGGAAACTGTCTGGGGCAAATAAACAAATACAGTAAAGCCTTTTTCTGCTGGGAGCTTCACCCCAGGAGGTCCTGTGGTTCCCATAGTGAGAGGGAGAGGAATTGGGGAGGAAATGGGATTCAGTCTTTTCTTTGCACTGCAGCTCAGCCTTAACTCTGAACCCCTTACAGCCATATTAGTATTCCCCAGTGGCCTGACTTAAGCTAAATGCAATTAGACCCCTTTTCATGCTTCAAGGATCACATTGACGACTGTGACGGAGATTGTGGCTGCACGTATGTTTTTATTTGTGGCCAAGGAGCTCTCAGTGGACTTGTAGTGGGTCCGTGGCCTTTAGAGTAGAAGACCCCTTGTGACTCAAAGTTTACAGGGTGTTTTATCTAAGTGGCTCTTAAATAGGAGTTCTGGTCCACACTGAGATGAACGGTAGTGAATTTGTTACTTTCTTGTGACTCAAGGGAAGCAAACTTTGCCAAATGTCACAGTATTTTGTCTGACGAAGCGACTTTGAGTTGCAAATCTTGAATTGCCTGGTATATGTTGTGAAAAAGGTCACGTTTTTTGTGAATGTGCAGCATCAGTATCTCTGTCCCCTTTGGACATACCCTGACCTTTCTTCTAGCGCAACCAACCATGACGCCAACATTGACATCGGTTTATCACTGAACTGGAACGACAGCAAGGCTTCCACTCCTGATTTGGCCTTATGAAGTGTGCAGAACTGGACAGCAGCATGGCTAAATCACAGGCACTTGATAGCTATCACCTTCTACCAATGCCCTTGTAGTCTTTTCAGTCTTCTCTGCTCAATTTAACTCACCTTTGCAGGAAGTAATCAAGCTGAGATCCTCCTCAACTCTACAAAATCCTGTTTGATCAAGACCAAAACGTACCCTAGGTAGGTTATTTGGGTTGTGTTCAGGTTAATTATGTGTTAGATCACATTTGTTTGAACTTGACCGTTTTGAATAATCAAGCACAGAGTCGTGGCATCTGGGCCAAAAACCCAAAATTTGAACGTATTGTATTTAGAGAAACATCTTCTATGAATTCTGTAGATCACATGAAACACTTAATGCTGTTGTCTTCTTTATGTTGTTGTCAAACACATTTGAGGTGGTGGTGCCAGATCCTCAGGCGTGATGTTGGCAATCGTTATCAAAACCCAGCCCGAGAACTAAAGAGAACTGAGGTTCATTGATCATTGGGAGAAAACCAATTTCCAATTCTTAACTAATTTGTAGTTTTCAAACTAATTTTTCGCTTGAACGCAGCCTCAAAAAATGATAAAATGGATTAAACAGGCTGAACAAACATGCATAAAACTACAATAATCACAACGTTTAACAGTTAAACAGGATCCTGTGGAGGACCATTCCCTTAAAAGACGACCTCATCCTGCTCATCCTTCATTATGAGGCTAGAGACCCACCCCCCCACTGAGCTGACCTTCCCCCTCCTCCGCTCTGAGCTGCCAGCCCCCAGGGGTGAGGTCTGGTGTCAGCTCCGGCTAACTGCCCCTGTCCCGCTGTGATTAAAATGTCCCCGCCAGTCACCCAGCTGGCCAGCTGGACGCCGCCATGTCCACCCCTCCACCCCTGCTTTGCCCTTCACTCCTTGCTCTTCATGCCGCATTCAGGCCACGTGGGAATTTCAGTCAGAAGCGTCTGTGCATGACAACTCACCTGAAACCAAAAAAAAAAAAAAAAAATCAGGAAGTTCAGGTGCAACTTCCCCAGCGGGGTTTTTACCACTCAGCAGGTGACGTGAATGTGGTTTTCACACCGGAGGCTCACGCCGAACATTATGTTTGCTTTTGCACAATCAAAGCAGAGTTAATTGGAAAGTGTTGCAACGGGACACGAAAACAAAGACCTACTGTCAAAGATCAACCCCATGTCTAAATAAATTGAATTTAATAATCTATTTTCACACAAAACGTATTTAATTTTATGACTAGTTATGAGTGCATGCTGAATATCAAATCCAACATTTTAAACATTTCCCTTTGTGGTGTTTGAGTTTTTACTGCTTAAAAAAAAAACCCTATTAAAATGCTGCCAATGACCCCCCTGACAGAACTGTGCACACATGGGTGGTCAGAGCAAAAATGATTCCATAAACTGTTGCATAAACCACTATTTCTTCTTTCTTTTCATGACAAATTAAAAAAAATAATAAGAAAAATAAGAAAAAGTGGTTGTCTTTTGGCAGTTTAGCCACCGTACCATGTGATTTTATGAAATAAGAGGACCAAAAGTGTCCAGACCGGAGGATCTTGCAGTCGGCAATGTTGTTTAATTAACGTCAAAGCATGAAGCTGGCACGTCTCGCTGCCTTTTGACATAATTAAACCACACATTTCCAACAGTGTAGTCTGAACCGCCTCTAAATGCAACCTCACAACTGGAAAAACTGATCATACTCTTTTGAAATTAATGGTTTGTTTGCTGCTGGAGCTCGTCTTTGGATTGGCCAAAGAGGAGGGAGAGGTCTGCAGCATTAGCAGCCGCTGGATGCTGGATCATATCGTTAGCAGCTGTTAGTGAGCATTAAAGGTTAAATGTCTCTATTCAGCTTCAGAGACATGCAATTTAATTAAAAATATAATTAAAACAAGCAAATTGACCGTCGTACCATCCGTTCATATGTAGCTAGCTCATAAGCTAAGCTAGCTGCTCAAAAGGCTCCGGACAAACATCTTGGCTGTTTTTTTAGCATAAAATGCCAAAAAGTCACAGATGAGACAAAGCAAACTATTCAAAGACGTCAAGTTAACCGAGAAAACAATCCCTCGCAGCCCTGAACGATCTCATGCGACGATACTCCTCTTTATTTCACCATAAAACAGTTTCAAAGCCTCACACAGGCAGTCAGACCTCTCCATCTCTTCACTGTGCTTCAACTACAACAGCCCGACCCCGTCCTCGAACGCCACACGACTCCGAGCTTTCATTCTCGTCCTCGCACTTGACTCGAAGCCTCCGGACGAGACTCTTCACAGGGAAATCTAACCCTGCTGGCGAGCACGGCGGCGCAGGCCATGTGACAGGAAGCGTTGCGGGGTGTATTTGTGTGTTTGTTCCTCATTATCATTGCTGTTAACAACCGGCCCTGACAATGAACAACACGGCAGGCGTAATAACAGCCCTTCTCGTTTCCTCTGCTCTCCTGAAGCCCTCTTTTGGCTGCTCTAATGAGCCCCCTTTGTTCCACATGTGAAGGAGTCGCCTCTCGCTGCAGCTCTGTGCCTCCCCGCCACTGATTTAGTGCATCTGCCGTTGTCTTACAGGAGCACACAAAGGAAAATAATAATAACAACAACAATAATAACAGTGGAGAGGCTGACACTCTCGCCACACACACACATTTAGATATGAGATGATTTCTTAATATGGTCAGACTGACATCACAGGCACACAAGTGACACAGTGATGAAACTCTGCATGCACACACACACACACACACACACACACACACACACAAAGGCTGAATGATGTCACCCACTTAACAACAAACAACTGATGAGGCAGCTGCAGACACTTTGCACCACACTATTATGTGTTATTACTGCGCTTCCAAAACAATCATCTGTCTCTTCGCCGTCTGCGTTTCCAACCTGAACCCGACCACATGACGCGACGCTGAGTGACAGGCGAGCACGCTGATCCCTGAGGTGGCTCACAGGCGGACAGCCGGCCTGCACAGGGTCTGTGACCTGCAGCATCTTTAATACTTGTTTAATCCTGCATCCAAAAATGTATTAATGCACTTTTATCAAATGCTTATGCAGGATAAGCACTGCAACTCTTACTTGTTGTTGCATTACATTACATTTTAATTACATGTTTAGACATTAGCATAACCTTCAGGCAGCTTAATGAAAAGTGTTTATATGTCTTAATCTGGCTCAGCTGTGCTTTAAGATAAATGCTAATGTTAGCATGCTAACATGTAGCATTCACATACAAGCAGGATCTCCCAAGCTGCAGACATTTCACAGTATGTCATTATGTGCACGCTCGTGTTAGCATGTGGTATTAGCATTCTGCTATGAGGGCATTATATTTGGAGGCAGAGTGTTAGCACATATTAGCATCTGCACTTGCCTCCTCACTCATCTGCTGCTAACCTATCAGCGATATCACGAGGTGTCTGTGCACTTCTTCCCCAATTCTTGTGAAATGCATGCTAATGTTAGCAAAAATGCTAAACTCTGCAACAGATGGCGCGTTAGCGTAAAAAGCTAATGACTGACAGAAAGCAGAAAGACCTGTTGGTGGTCGCTCTCCGTTAAGAATTCCCCACATTTCCTGTAACAATTTCATTTTTTTAGTAACTGCCATGAAATTACATATTTTGACCAACAGTAGGTAAAGCAGGCAGACCAACCAGCATTTTCCCTGCTAATGTTTTCAAAATATCACGAGCTACGCACATTAAGAAACCACAAACATATCATGCTTTCATTGTTTGTGAGCTTTTGAAGGCTGATCCGGATATTTATTCAACGTTTTGCCTTTAAATTTGCAAAAAACACCAAAGACTGAGATCGGAAATTCATTATTTTGGTCGTTTTTCATATCATTTCTTTACATTTTCATCAGTAGCTGCACAAAACAAGACTCATCACACACCAGAGAATTAAACAAATACGAACATGAACAAACCGAAGACTCAGAAATGCCTTTTACCTCTTTTCAAGCGGTCCGGTGGAACCACCAAGCGAGGCAGAGCCTTAGTCCGCATCGGTCACAGTTCAAATGGGTCCGACACACTGAGAGACAACCTGAACTACCTCATCCCATGGCTGTGGCCACGCACTGCTGCACGCCAACAGCCAGGAGAGGAAACATGAGCGAGAGGCAAACAGAAGTGAGATCAGAGACGCTGCGTTCACAATGCAGCCGTTTGTTACGGAGGCTGCAGCACGGACGGACAGAAGTCTGACTTCAGGAGCGAGTCAGTCCCACTCACAGCATTCTCCACCCAAACACAACAACACAACAACAAGCTCTGTTCAACACATCAGAGAGAGGGAGAGAGGACAGAGGGAGTGACTTTCCAGTCAACTGATGAAGAATTTGCTTTTTTTGAAATGTCACTAAGATAAAAATGTGACTGATCTGAGGAGTTAAAGTTTGGAGCTAAAGCAAAAACCACCAAGTCTCTTTGTAAATGGAGGGCGGACCGGCTGTTTGAGCCGGTCAGGCCACAGAAATGTCATTAAACATGTCACGAATTTAGCAATCAACTGTTTCCCAACTGTCCATAAAAATAAATAAATAAATGAAGAAGTTATTTCCTGTGCGAGGGGGAGTCGGGGAAGCGACGGGGGCAGCTGACGACGGCTCGATGATAAACGGTTTCCATTAAAACTTCATTATGAAATGGACGTGATGTACCGTGGAGCGTCTCGTGATGTGGCGTATCACGGACAGGGGGGGGGGTGAAAATGAAAAGCGAGAGGCAAAAGGGAAAAATAATAAGTCCTCCTGTCATCTCATCTGGGCTCTATCTCCGAGCTCCATCGGCACAGGAAGTATCTGTGTTTGTTGGGGGGGGGGGTGGGGGGTGGTTAAGTGCTGTTATCACTTCTGAAGCTCCAGGGTCACAGCGAGAAGAAGAAGGAGGGCGGAGCGCCGCTTTCAGACGTCATCACCACTTTCTGGAAGTCCACTTAGTCCCCGGCCCCGGGTCTGCTCCACTCCCTTCAGCAGTGACCCTGACACACGGGATCAGGCTGTCACATAAAGGATGATGTGTTTGTTTTATAAATCTGGTAACAGGTCGAGAGCAAAGGGCTTCAAGCTTCATGTCACTTCCAAACGACAGCGTCCCTATAGTGTAAACTGTGAATTTAGCAAACATTAAACTGCCCATAGCAAACGTAGTGCGCTTGAGTTGCACGTGCACATTCACTTAAAATGAATGTTTCCTGCTAATGTAATTTATAATACATGATGTGGAAATATACAACAGAATAATGCATAAATACACAGAGCCAGAGTAAATGTGTGATGTTACAGGATGGAAAGATTTGAGATTTTTGTAAATTTATAGGAAAAAAATACTTTTACAGAAATCAAAGTGGAAAAAAATTGAGATAAAAAAAACTCAGAATCATAAAAAAGAACAAATTTTGCAAGAAAAACTATGAAAAAACTACAAAAAATATTGTTTTTTGTCAATTTCTAAATTCATTTTGCGAACCACCAGTGTCACTTGTCTTGAAGACACTGCGGGCACCGTCTGTGCTCATAAATATGTAAACTTTGCAGCTTGATTTAGCGATAAAGATACTGATCCTAGCCTAAAATCAACAGATTATCAGAAGCACAAACTTCCTGGATGAGTTTTTTTTTTTTAATTTTTGTGCATTTTTGACTTTAAATCATTTGATAATCACTGAAAATATTAAAGTTTTTGATCACCCCTGCTTTGCCAGCTCCATAATTATTATTTGTTTTAGCCCTAACACATTAGTGCTACGTAAACACACTTTTTCCATTTGTTTGTCTCCGGTCATCACATCCATTTAAAGAGTTATCATCGTGTAAACATGTATGTATATGAATCAATAATTCATGTGCATGGATTAATTATGAATCAAGGCCGTCAGTATTTGGAGCAGGTTGTTCAAACTGTCAGATCCATATTGAATCAAGCCTTCGTATCTTAGCCACAGGTAGTAAATGGTTTCCACATCCTCAGCCACTGAGCTGCAGGTCAGACTGAATCTTTCAGGTTTATTCGGGGTATTTCAAGGCCCTCGGAGCCTCTGAGAGACCATTTCAGATCAGATACTGAAACCCGAGTCGATGACGAGCCGAAAAACTATCAAATGAATCAAAATTCATTCACGATATCTCAACCTCAGAAGCAGAGAACCGCCTGAGTGTCGACTGCGAAGATGTTCTGACGATATGCTTCTTCTTTTTCCAGTCTCATTAACTTCGCTCCCCCGTCTGTTTCCTGTCTTCGGTTCTGTATCTGAACCTGCACCTGCAAACAGGCGGCCGTCGGGCGAGTGGGTGGGCATCCCCCGCCGCCGTGAGGCAAAGCAAAAGCTACCCACCGGCAGCAACCAAATGCAACTTTGACCCGAATGTTGCTGTGAATTCATGAACATCAGCAAGAAGAAAACAACACAAAGCAGGAGGCAGAGATGACTCAGACGTGTAATTAAGTCAAAACCAAGCAACCAAACACTGTTAGTGAATCTATCGATATTCTTGTTGCTGCATCTCACGAATCAGAACAGTTTCCAACTCGTTTAAACTGATTTAATTACATAAAACGTCCTGAAGTGGGCCGACCACCAGCTTCTGCATGAAGGTCTGTTTAGGGTGCAGTTCGTCAACGTCGAAAGGTCTTGGAGGTGAAAACAAAGTGTCTTTACTGCAGAAAACCCCACACCAGCAGAAGACAAATGGAACATCAGAGGGGGGATGAGCAGAGCGCTGCAGCAGCGGCACACATCACACCCACAAGGCAAATATTAATCAATATCAAAGTGTCTGTCGGCAAACGAAACGGGCGGCGCCGAGGGTAATTAGGTGCAGTCGTGTCGTTCAAAGGGGCTAAATGCGGCAGAGCTAAATCCAGGTGCGTCGAGTCACGAATCAGAGAAAAGGTGTGACTGTTGTTTCAGCGATCGGCTGTTCGATGCACACTGAGCTGCAGCTCCTGTGTTATTGTCTTTAGCAGATCGCTGGAAGATGGTGAAGCCCTGACAGAGGTTCAGAGAGAAGTCGCTGTTCCTCAAAAGGCTACGAGTCCGACTTCCTCACTGGTTACGGTCCTGAAGTCATTTCCTTGTTTCTCTGGCACGCAAACGGCTGCCGTGCCTTGACACTGCCGTTAAAACCAGGTTTGCTGCATCACCCTTTGAGGTTAAACCCCCGTCAGAAAGGTCTGATCCAGAAGCTCCGGTGCAGCAACGCTACGCTTTCTGACGAGTCGAATTCAAAGAGCAACAATGCACAACATATTTCTGCTTTCAGTAAACCAGCCTGAAACTCTCTCACACACACACACACACACA
Source organism: Datnioides undecimradiatus (assembly GCA_008933995.1). Classification (NCBI taxonomy): domain Eukaryota; kingdom Metazoa; phylum Chordata; class Actinopteri; order Lobotiformes; family Datnioididae; genus Datnioides; species Datnioides undecimradiatus. Next base: position 1,221,975 of record WARS01000028.1, on the reverse strand, counting down.
CACACACTGCTGTCAAATCTCCCCACTAATCTGATGAAGCTCTGATCAAACGCAGCTGATCGTCCCGACGCGTGTGCAGGAAGCCGCGCCAACATCATGACCGTCACCGGTTTGTCATTAACAAGACGGAACAAGTCTGGGCGGGAGATCAGACCCGACGAGACGAAGCAGAGACAGACATCTGATGTGAGTCGCGCTCCGGCTCCTTCGTGTGTCTGGCAGGAGATACTGATCATTTAGACCTTTATTCGTCAGAAACTACCCGTGAAAGAGTCTTGAACCTTTCAAAGTTTGAACGTTGCTACTACATGAATGTACGAATGAGTGGAAAGCAGATGGTTTGACTGACTTTCACTGTGACTAAACTCCAAGGAAAGCTATCTTTGCAAAGTTTAAATGGGATTTAAAGGCTGAACGACACCGGAAATGTCGGAAACATGTAGCACATTGACCGTTTGAATGGATTCATAGTTCCCAGAAACCCTGAATACTGAATATTTATACTCCGTTTCACTACTGTGCAGCTTTTCCTGTGGCTACAGTCACTAAAGAACCTCCATCACATCGGCGCTCACGAATACATCAGCTTAAACCCAGTAACGGCGTCTGAGGGGAGTCGTTTGATACATAATTTAATAAGACCAGGTGTAAGCAGCGAGCTGGGATCAATACACGAGCTGGTAAAATACTATAAAACCAGCCCTGATGTTGAAGCAAAGCTGCAGCTGCTTTTCGGCTTTAACTTTCAGGCACGGAGGCCGACGGCAGCAGCGCGACGTGCAACCGCGCGACGTACAACCGCAGCTCTGCCCTTTAGGGAGGACAGACAGGCAATTAGCCTGGCTGCTGCATCGGTGTGGGTGTCAGCAGGCGGCTTCAGCCCGACACCCGCTGGGCCCGGACTGTCTGCCGGTCCCTCCTCGGCTAACCAGCATGCGGTTTCCCCTTCAAGCTCCAGTCCGCACATAAATACACACACACGATGACCATGATGACCATGATGACCATGATGACGGTGGTGCCTACGGTTGGGTCACAGGTTGGTATGCAAAACACAAAAAGGTGTTCGTGTTTGAAGCTTCTGGCGCAGTGTCTGAATACGTGAGTGTCGGGGCTGCTGAATAATGCAGTGAGACACTGAGCCGCCGATGCTGCTGACCAGGAGAAGCCTGCAGTCTGGCAGCAGCAGAGTTTATAAAACCCAACTGCTCTGCTCAAAAAGACGTCAAATCAAAGGATCGGCAGTGAGGCGAGTCCTTTCTGTGGATGCACGATGCAGCGTGCATCATCTTAAATCAACTTCAAAGCTCAATATGAAACACGTCTGCATTAAAATGACTGAAGATCTACAAACTAGATCTGTGATGTGAATCCAGATCAGGTTCTGTTATCGGCTTCACTTCCTCTCTGTGCACGTGTCAGTGTTGTGTCTGTGTGTCAGCAGCTTGATAAACTGACTCTGGATCAGCTGTAAGACACATTTCTGTGTGTCAGCAGCTTGATAAACTGACTCTGGATCAGCTGTAAGACACATTTCTGTGCTCCTCTTTTCAGCCGCTGCTTGTTTTTAACTCTGTATCTGAAGCAGATGAAGGATTTCAGTCGTCGGACGTCTGGATCTGAAGTTATCAGAGAAACAAGCTGAGCAAACGTTAGCAGCAGCTCGGCTCGCCGCCCCTCCAGGACGTCCCGTGTGCGGCCGACAGCGTGGGAGAAACGGTGGTTTTTAAGGTGGAACTGCTTTATTCAGTGTTTCTCTGGGTTTGAATCAGCGGCTCTGTTTGTTTTGGAGAGGAGGAGACCTCTGTGGAGAATTCAGCTCCCAGTAAAAACCTCCTGAACCATCAACACTGAAGGAATCCCAGCTGACAGGAAGACAACAACTCCCACAGCAGCTCATTGCTAGCTAACGTTGGTATTGTGTTATTTGTGTATTTTCTTTTATCTTTTTTAGTTTATTCATGATTTCTTTGATTTCTACTCTAAACTAACACATGACTCTCTCACACAGTCCCAGATCAAACCCTGAAACTCGTCCACAAGAAGCATCTCACTAGTTTTTCTTTATCCTTTTTCTTCAGGGCTGAGCTCCACAGCTGAAATTATTAACGAGCGCCGTCTTTAATGATATTCGGTGAACAAATTCAGGAGCTAGTCAGGTCCCAAGATGTTTCCATCGCGCGCAGACCGAAGCTTTTGTTTGTCCCGCGACGAGTGACTTTGCACGAAACTCGGACACGTTTCCTAAATCTTAATGAGGTCCCGGGGTGATTCTCCTCCAGCATGAGCTGAGCCTTTAAATGAGGGCTAAGGTTGAGGCCTCGGGGCTCCTGCAGGCTGCTGGAGCTGAACCGCGAGTCAATACGCTGACACATTTCTCTTTAGCTCCCAAAAAGATGATGCTTGAGTTTCAAAAAAACCCTTCCTGGTTCATGTTTATACAGTGTGCAGAGTGTTCAGTGCCTTGCTCAAAGGCCTGCACGGCAGCTGTTTTGTTAAGGAGAGGAAGAAGACACCAAGTTTTACTCATTTCTCTACTTTTTTCCAATGGATCTTCGGATTTAAAGCATCAAATTCCTGCCGAGGAGCCAGAAAATGGCCAAACATGACGAAAAAAGCCAATAAAGTGCAGGTAAAATTCACTTTGACAGGAGCCAACATGGGATCAAACCACCAACTTTGCCGACAGTGACCCTAATGCCTCAATAAACAACCTGGACGTCAGCGCTCCTCCATGAGGAGTCCCCATAAATCTGATCAGTCACCAGACAGTTAACAGGATTAACAAAAATTAAAGGACGTGCTTCTGTTTTGTGCAGTTTTTGTCACTTCCTGGGCAGTTTTCACCTCTTTGAGACTCTAAAAAACACTTTTCTCTTTGCCCAGGGAGCCAAAACAATCAGCAATGATCTTGTTCTCGAGCTGAAACGGTTGTTTAAACAACTAATCGGTCTTTAATTGTCTTCTGTGGTTTTAAATTAAACATTTTTTGGAGTTTGGGGCAAACAGAACGAGCAGCTCGAAGGCAGCGACCTGGTGATTTCTCTTTACAAATGAAGAGTTGACTAATCAAGGAAACAGCTAATTAATTAGGCACCAATTGCTCAGTTTTTAAAGGCGGACACAAAGGTTGGACACCACCACCACCACAGGGCTCGCTGTCGGCATGGTGTTAACCTGACAACAGAGGTTACTGAGCGCGCTCAGTTGAACACAACTCCTCGTTCTTGTTTTAATTAATTAATTGTTTTAATTGAACTCCCAATGTGACGTCACACGCACACACGACCTGCTGAGCACCTGTTCATCCTGCACTGCAGCGTGACATCATGTGACTCACACCTGCTCCTCACACCTAGGCATCACACCTCAGCACAGCACCGCAGAGTGTGTGTGTGTGTGTGTGTGTGTGTGTGTGTGTGTGTGTGTGTGTGTGTGTGTGTCGGAGGCCATCTCTAAATCTGCCCGCATTGATCCGAGCTGAGAGAAGAGCCAAGGTGAATTCCTCCGCCCGGTCCGATGGACGGAGATAAAGACGACGGCCAAATGGAAAGTGCGAATCGCTGTGCGGCGGTCGATAAAGCAGCTGAAATCTCTGAAACGCTCTCTCCGTTTAAGTGTCTGCGCCTTGAGAGCTGATTACGCTCTGCTTACCTGGCTCGCAATAACTTTCACACGCTTGTCATCGAGTCTAATGCACGTTCACAACCGCCCGTCTGTCTGCGAGCGCGGCGTTCAAAGGTGGAGCCGCGCCGGTCGTGTTAAAAGGCTCCACTTTTAAAGAAATCGATAAATCATTACGACATGAATTGAGCAGCGTTACTGTAAACAAACAAGCCTCGATGCTGCATCTGTGTCTGTTTGTGCAGCCTGTGCATACGATGCGTTCGAGTTCATCACCAAAGAAACGTTCAAAAGCCCTTAAACCTGATCTTAACATCAAATAAGTGGATTTAGTTGCTGAACATGATTAAAGAACTTGTGTTAAAGTGCAGATGAAACGACCTTCAGAGGATCGGCAGGTGGGCCATAACATGCTACCGCTAGCTAGCTAGCTACTGAATCTTAGCCCTGTGCTGCTAATAGCTGTAGGCTGATTGAAACTGGTCGTTTTAAGGTGAGGTGATGCAAAATAACAGATTTTTAATGTGTTTTTGGGCATGAATTATTAAATAATTGCATAATACGACAAGAAATTAGATCAGAAAGTGTTAAAAAACACGTTTTTAATTTAATCTGGACTTTTTATATTTGTTATGTGGGAATATTTAAGATCATTGTTGATATTAAATGTGGTTCAAGCTGCTGTTTCCCCCCAAACTAACAGGAACAGCAGGTTAATACACAACACAAATGACTCATATTTATGCAATGTAAAAGTTAAAAGTTCCTCTGTAATGATTCACAGTCTTGCAAAACCTTCAGATTGCTGATAAGTGATTAGAGGGTCACATGGTTTGATGACACGTTTGATTTGTCATCATCAGCTGATGCGACATGACCTGAGGAGAGCGGGAGGGCGAAACTGTTCTGATTGAGTTTTGAGGATTTAGGAACTTTTCTGTCCCATGAAAGTCAAACTTAGACGAACTCACAAGGCGAGACGAGCTTTCAGACGGCCCACGGGACCCTTTTTCCACAAGACAACATAAAAACACAACAAAACATGCGCGAGGAGGGTTTGGTTTTTGGTGATTCAGTAACAGCATTCACAAAAACACAGTAAGTTTGTCCCTGATTCTTAAAAACACAGTTTATGCAAACTAAGCTCAGAGTGTCGTGACACCTCTGGGCCGGATCCGTTAAAATGATCACAGAGTCGCCTGCGAATCAGCTCAGAGGTCAGGTTGCGAGTTAAAGACCTTGCTTCCTTTCTCCAAATAACCGCTGGTACACTGACCACCTCATAAAACGCCTGCACGCAACATCTGCATCCATCCATCTCCCACCACCATCTTCTGATTGATTTCTACCCCAAATGTCGGCTGCCCGACGGAAAACGAGCTGCAGCCCGCATTTGTGTGGTTTAACTGGTCCTCCCGTGAGCGCACCAGATGATAGATTAAAGCTGTTATCAAAGGCAGCTGGCGGGAGAGATCAGGCTTTTTCTACCTTTAAAAGAAAAGGTACATTCCGGCTGGAAGTATTTCCTAGAAATAGTCCGACTTCAGAGGGCTGGGACCTGGCTACAGATGGAATCCACTGCTTTGTAACGCCAAAGGAATTGCTTTACGGTTTGAGTCAGTTAGAGGACAGCACAAACTCAGCTAGAGCTAATGTTTTTGCTTACAATATCAGTTTTTAATGTTCAGTAAAGCCGGGCTAGGTGAGAACCTTAAACGCACCCTCAAGCCAAACACATCCTATGCAAATTTAGCTGCACCCAGACCCAGAAATGTGACAGAGAACGAAGGCACTCCGGTAAAATTATCATAAATTACCATCAATGTCCTAATTACAACGCATTTTAGGAGAAATCTGCAAGAAGCACCAATTTACCTGCCCATCAACCCCTCGTTAAATTCATGCAAATTGCCCCTGTGGAAATACACAGACTCCTTTTTTATTATCTGAAGTGCACCGAAGCAGGAAGTCAACAAGCTGCAGCTTTCCTCCTCCTGCAGGGGCAGAAAGACAGCCTGGATAAACTTGTGGCTGCGACAACGAAAGCAGCGCCTGCTGATCGAGTCTATCTCATACGAGCTGATCCAACCAGAAGACAGGACGTGGAGGTCAGGGGTTGCAGAGTGTTCCACTACCCTGGGCACCGGGCTTCATTATTCATAGCACACCAGAGAGCTGCTGCAGCGCACGCACACACGCATTTATACACTGGTGTCCCACAGCAACAGAGCTATTACAGTGGTGACTCCAGGGGACTGTCCCCTCCCATTCAGAGAAAACGCCATACGGGCACAGCGAGAAGTTTAACCTCAAAGACAATGACATTCAGAGCAAAGTTATTAGCTGTATCACTAAACCAGTTCTCTGCAAAGAAGACGAATCTCTGAGCAATCAAAGTTGCATTGCCACGTTGTCAATGACTGACGATGGTGTCAAACTCTGGTTTCTGCCACAGAGCCCTTGTCGGTCCAACCAATCTGCAGAGTTGACTGGTTCGCCTGGCATCGTGATATCAAACTGGGGTTCTTTTGCCCTTTGCACGCCCTAATTGGGGTATATATGCAACATAGGTAAACCTGCAGTTGTCTGATTTCATATTGTCAGTTATTCCGGTGCATCATGTTTGACATCCCAAACACGCTGTGCACGAGGGTTACAGCAGACAGCAACACGTCAACATGGCGTCCTGCCAGTGTTGCATCCTGCACGATTCAGTCCAGACTCAGTCGTTGTTCCCACAGACTGTAAACAGCTGTGATGTCCCTGTTTGCAAACCAACATCAAGCATCAAGGCTGGAAAAGGGGTTGAAACTTGTGTTTACATCACTGCTGATACACACCTGTGACCACTGCAGAGTCATGTGATGCTTGTTTCAATCTCAGTTGGGTGTAGCAGTCACGATTAGTGAATCAGCACCCAGGACGTGTTCGACAAAACCTCATTTTATAAGCCCAACTTTGCCATGAAAGTGTCTTTAAATATGTTATCTGTAGCTGTTAGCTAGCTAGCTAGCAACGGCGCACACCTAGCATGTGTTTGTGGATTGCACCTGTGTTTGTGAAGGTGCTGCACCTGTAAACGGACAATCGGACAAACTCACCGGCTTCCCACAGCAACTGGCCAGGTGTGCACAGGTGATGATGTTTGCGAGGTATTAGGTTCTTTTAAGCTCTATGAGACTCTGTCACTAAGTGTTTGCTGATGCTGTATTGAAACTCTGACTGTGGCAACAGGTGTTTCACCCCCGACACCCCTCTGATTAGGCCAACTCATAAACAAGATGCCTTTAAACGTTTTAGACGTGCAAGACTTAAATTTCAGGTCTTAATCTTTGCAAAATCATCCAAACCATGGCGGGACACAAGACGTCTCCACCAGCACCTACATTAAACCAATGAAGATGTTGCTCTAACAGCTTCTGACAGCGAGGCAGGGCGGCTTTCACTCTTGGTTTAACAGACTGACACTCATGAGCCGAGCAGCAGCAGAGCTTCACTGTATCCGGCTGGGACTGCAAAACGGGGCAATAAGCAGGATTCACAAAAGGTGAATATTGGTTTAACCTGACTGCAAACATTCACGCAGCTCATGGATCCTTTGGAGTGCTGCCCTTTTACCCAGATTATTGACCACATCCAAGATACAATTGCGCAACACAAGATTTTCTGATGTCTCAGAGTCAAATCTCAAATCTTTACACAACCAGAAAACAAATGTAGTGCAACGCTGCATGCACGCACGCACCTCCAAATCTTGCCGCTGCCCTGCGTCTGGACGGCGACACCAGCTCCTTGACGATCTGTAGGACCTGCATGCTCAATGGGAGGCAGCGGCGGAGGCGGCCGGACTTGCCACAGGGCAGGGGCAGCCCATTCGTGCCCTCTCACCCCACACAACCTCATCCCTCCCAGGCTCCCCCTCAGGGCTCATCCCCTTAATCCACATCACAGCTCCCGGTTCCTTGGGTTCTTGTTTTCAAGCATCCTGACGTAGAGACCCGGCGCTCGTCTCTGGGTGGTGTCGCTTCAGAGAAACATCCTTTTCTTTTAAATCTCCGGCGCCTCCTTGATCTTTTTGGCGTTCCTCCTTCCAGATGTCAACACTTGCCCACAAACTCTCCTCAGGTGCTCTGTGCCGGCGTTTCTCTATAAAAACAGCTGGTCTCCACACACACACACGCTGCCTGATAAGTGCTTCACCTGCTCCACATGAAACAACCTCTAAATCTCAACTCAACAACTGGCAGCTGCTGAAAGTAGCGGAGGATGTTCGCTGGCGGCGGCAACGGCGCAGACACTCGGGAAACTGAGTGCGCTCATCTCGCATCTTGTTCAGCTGGAGTCCACACACACACACTCTTCGTTCGGCAGAGAAGCAGGAGAGCATTCCTCCTCCTCCTCCTCTTCTTCTCCTTCTACCTTTTTCTGTGTTTTACTTCCACCACCTGGTTGTCGAGGATCAAAGCGATGCACAGCTGACCGGTGATGCTGCTGCTGCTGCTCAACTATCCAACTCTCTCATCTCCTCCTCTGACTCCCTTCTCCTCTTCCTGTCAACCCTTCTCCTCCCTCTGTCCTGCAAGCGCCGGCTGCTCTGCTCGCCGCTGTCCTCTCCTCACATCCTTTAAATTCGTATTAATGACCGCTTCCACTCACTCACCCACAGCATCTCATCCCCTCCCTCCCTCTCTCTCTCTCTCTCTTTGCTTCCCTGCACTTCCTCCCTCCCTCCTCCTCTTCTCCCCATCTCATTGTGTTGCTCTGTGCGTCGGTCACCCGCTCGCCTATTTCTCGTCTACATTTACAGTGAGAGCATGAGCAGAATATAAAAAGGGGGTGCATCCCTGGCGACGCTCTGCACCGAGCAACATCGGTAACCCCGTCGTCCTCGGGTTACGCCCTCTCTTTGTCGCCAGAGTCACTCCCTTAGCATATCTGTTATATTAAATTCATGTTCAAGACAAAAATAAAGCAAATTGCAAAGAAAATTGAGGTCATACTGTAAAAATCGCCATCTATCAGGTCACAAACATTGAAGTTCTGTTGAGTTTAACCTCATTTAATCTTGAACCGTGAGGCACAAACATCCTTTTTCCTCTAAACTTCATGGGCTTTGACACTGTACATCACACTGTCACTGTGTGGCTGGTACTTACGTCACAGCTTTACACAACTTCAACTTTTAAAAGTACGTTTAAGCCACTTCCTCCTTCGCTGCAGCTGATTTCACATGTGGTGTTCCTCAGGGATCAATCCTAGGCCCTCCTTTGTTTTCCTTATATTTAAAACTCTATCTGAACCTATATTAGGGCACTCACAGTATTCAACACATAATATGCACAACATTGTGCAGTTGTGGGCTGTATGCAGACACAGTGGTGGCTGCTGCAACTCCTTGATGAGCATTACGTTACAAGCTAGAGATCACGGCATCATCAGAAATGTCCAACGTGTTAAATTTGACTAAATCTCCGCAGACTGAAGTCATCTGTGACGCCGTCGCAGGAGAATTTGTCTTTTATTCATGCATTAGTGGCGCTTTAAACGAATTAAAAACACTGATACAGACACTCATTTATAGACGATCTTTTAAATAAACTACACTTACTGGCAGATTCTTTGCTCTAGGTTAGGTTCAGTTAAACCTAATATATCTTGTTGCAGCACAAACATGGTAATAATGTTCAGCTGTGAGCTGTAAGTTCATTTTGTCTCAGCTCAGACTCATTACTCCCTCTCTAATCCGTCCACATGCAGTTCCTCCTCCCTCTGACTGCATCATCTTCCTATAATCAGTCAATTTAATCCCACAGTAGCTGAGATGTCCTGCATGCTGAGCTCCTTCAGGGTTGATTTTCAGATTCATCACGCTGTTGTTGACCTTTTGTTTTGTCACTTTGTTGGTGCTTCGCTAAACAACGTTTGCATTTAATCTAAAACAGATCGGTATTTCATGGGTTTTCAACGGGAAATGTGACTCTAATCAATAAAAGCAATCATGAATGTGAGAATAATGGACTTGTAATGGTTTGTGATCAAAACCACCAAGCATCTGCAGGTTTGCGATCTGGTTAGATGTTTAGTCTTTTGTTTCACCCATAAAAAAAGAAGAAAAAAAGGTATTTTAAAATAAAAAATATGCAAAATAAAGAAAATTAAAATAATTTTTTTTAAAGTTTTGGAGCCAAAAACAAACGCAAAACTATAAAAACAAAGAAAACCTTAAAATTTAAAATGGAAAATGAAGGGAAAGGAAAAAAAACATGTCATTGCTTCTTCCTCCTCTTTCTTCTTCTCTGGTTTCAAATCTGAGTCAGATTTCCCAGCAGCCTCTGCTGTGAGTAATGTTCTCCTGTATCTCCACCCGAGCCTCTCGGAAGACAGAGAGAACACGAAGTGACCTTGAGCAGCAACACTTGGAGGCGCATGAAAGCATCGTGCCATTAGAGCCACCGCGATGTTGATCAGGATGCAAACACACATGCATGCATGTACACACACATGCACAGGAGCAACCCAAGGACAGTGCAGCGTGCAGAGAGGAGCGGCGGCGTTACACCAGCAGCAAGGCTCATGTCTTTACACTGATGTAGTCGCAATAAGACACACTCAGTAGCCCAGAGGTGGAACATACAGCGTGCAAGCGTGTCGCTGTGATGAAATGTATCTGTTGCCGTGTCGATCCTGCGGCTCTGAGTCAAAAGGTCCAATTACTGCATCGCTGGACTGACTCTGCGGCTGCTGTTGCTATGGCCTCAGACCCACTGTTGCTAGGCTGTGACCCCGCTACATGAGGTGAAAGTAGGGCCTTGCACAAACACAAGCTGGTCATCTGTCAGCGCTTACAGACGTTACAACACCTGAATTAGCCTCATAGCTGCAGGGGCAACACTGCAGAACACACCAGTGGCACCTCGCATACACGGCAACCGTCATCAGTTAAACACAGGATGCAGGTGGGTCCACGTCTCTGCAGGTGAATCCACTGCAGACGGTTGGTCGGTGCTGCTTTCTTTCAACCAAACACTGATTTTTAGAAGCTAAAACTGATCAAAGCATCCAGAACTGCACCAAAAAGAGCAAATATATCGAGAAATCAGCAAAAGTAGGCAAACGTTATTATTTCTTTATCTTTAATCATCTGCTGATGCTTTCTCAGCTGTGTCGTAAACCACTGGACTCTGGAGTCTGTAGGGTACTGACTGAACAGTCGCACACAGTTTAATGCGTTTAATTATAATTATTTAAAGAAAAGTTGTTTTTGTAATTTTGTGCATTTGCAACCTGGAAGCAATGTCATAATGTTTCTAAATCTCATAACTCAACACTACAACTACCCGGAGTGTACTGTGCTGCCATTATCTTATCAATTAATTGTTCAGTTACATTTATTTTCATTAAAAAATCATGTAAAAATAACAAAATTGATTAAAAAACATGGATTAATTAAACTTTTTTGAAAAAACATTTAAAGGCTAATTGAATATACCAATGTATTGGTTTATTTACTCATTCTAAGTTAATGATAACTTAATTTTATACTCAATGATGTATTTAAAACCAATAGTTTTAGATTTATTGTACTACAACAGTTATATTTTCCATTTTGCCACTTGTGTGGCACAGCGTGTGTGTGCCACACACAAAAATATATAAAAACCCCTCCAGAGCAGCAGTTAGAGCTCTGATTAATATTAATCCAGCCTCTGCAGCTCAGACTTCTCCTTTTATTGTGGTCACAGAGGAAAAGGAGGAGCTTCAGAGGAAAAACCGAATCTTCTCAGCTTTTTGCATATGTAATAATACAAAACTGAAAAAAGAAACGTGTGGTTCGCTGCAGCGCTGCAACACATGCTCTCTGTGTGCTGCATCATGCTTCATGCTGTAAAGATGTGATGCTGATGCTGCAGCGCCGCGTGGCCGCTTTCTGAGTTCCTGCTCACCGATAAATCGTTTGCACGAACGCACCTGCCCAGAGGGATCGATGTGTCTTTGTAAACTCTTTGGTGACCTCGCACGCTGCATCGCAACAGGGACTGTCGAGTTCTGCTGCACACGCTACGCAAAGAGTGAGCGGAGGCCTTGCATTGGCCTGCTATCACTGGAGCTGAGTTGTACGGGAGCAGGGGGATATTGATGGAGCCCTAAGTCTCTGCACGGCAGCACCCATAGGTCCTGCCACACCGGGGCCTCGCTCGCAAACACCGGATCAATGGGAGCTGCACGAGTTCCCCTTAACACCCACTTGACTGAGCGGAGACGAAGCTCGAGTCGCTGATGCATCTTCTCTTTAATCTACAGGCCAGATAAGAGCTCGGCCCGGTGGCAGCCCGCTTCGCTCCGAGACGCTGTCAATGCTGCGAGAGGGTCTTCGATCTTAACAAGACGAGAGTGTGGAGAGAAGGAAGATTCTGTCGTCTGTCGATAAAAGTGTTTTCGTAACGGCGTTAATTAGAGCTGCAGCTAAAGATGACCTCCTCCTTTGATTGTTCAGTCTATAAAAGGTTTTGATAAAACGGATTTAATGACCTCCAGATGTGGGAGTGAGCGGTGCTGCAACAAAAACAAAAGTTTCTGCAGGTTATGTTGAAGGAAACAGTCCCCCAGAGAAACAAAGAAGAAGAGAAACCAGGAAGCACAGTTAAGTCACAGTTCAGTCTGGAGTCGGCTTCACTTATCACAACACGATGATAATGAACATCCGCCGCCTGCCAGGAAACACAGTTCTTGTGCTGCCACTTCTTTGGTTTCCACTCCAGATAATGACGAGTCGAACTCCGCTGCCATCTCTCTCTCTCTCTGGCCCTCGCGACTGAACCTCTGTCTCTCATGTGCAACTGCGAGAAAAGTGCCCACACCAATTTCGCACGGCACTCCTCTCCGTCACACTTTCCATCTGCCGCCTCTTGCCACTCCGTCTCTCTGAAGGGGTTTGTCTTGGGTCGGCGGCGGCTTGCAGAGGGAGTCGCGTGCACGCACAAACACACAGGCATAACAGCGGCGTGAACACACACACACACTCCTCTGTCGTCCAAACGGCAGCGTTCTGTCAGAGGCTTGATCGAATTAGGCTCGGTGCATTGATTAATGCTGCCTGCGGCTGAATGCCAATGACACACCGTGCACAAGAACAATATGAACATGAGCACGCTTGTTTAGAGGCATGTCAGCTCATAACTTAGCTAGCGCGCGGGGCTAAGCACTGCGCTAACTCGCATGCTGGGAGTAGAGATGTCTGCATATGTCTGTAAGGGGTGAACCTGCTGATAAGTTCAAGAATAAACAGATTTTCCCTGTTAAATAGAAAAATACAACCCCACTACTCGTGAATTCAAGTTTCCCTCTTTCACCGAACTTTGTCGAGCTTAAATGTTTGGTTAGCTTTGGTTAGTTATGAAAAATGCCCCAAAACAACAAAACAACAGAGCCAGTCGTCAATAAATGATATAATCATTAAGCCCAGTTGTACTTGAAGGTTTAATGCTAATATAATGTTAGGGAGCTAATGCACAAAACCTGTTGTTAAGTACATGTAACAAGCTAACATGCAAACGTTAGCATGCTAATGCTAAAACCCTGATTGTTACTGTGGTTTTGATGCTAAACCTAAAATTTAAGTGTTTAAAAAGGAAATTCAGACTTTGTGTATTCATGGTTTTCATGCTAAAAACAAAAACAAAACCATAAAATCAGTTTTAATTAAGTTCATTTGATTTTACAGCTAATTAATAACCGTATAGCATACCGTAGCTAAAATCAGATCAGCCATCATTTCCATTTTAGACCATTAAACAACTTATTTTGGCGCGTTACAGCCACAGAAGCTGTTTTGCCCGAACACTTTTGGTATTTTTAACTAAATTTGCTTTTAGTTTTTCGTTGTCTGTCAAGAATTAAATGTTTAGCGCAGCAGGAAAGTGTCTGATGAGGCAAATGAAGCTGTACTGACGACATGTTTGAGAGCCCCTCAGAGACAGTGAAACACAGAGGTTTGAGTCAGCATTTCGAAAGGCTGGGAGCAGTTCAGTGCAGTTTCATGTGTCTGGGTGGAGGTGGGGGTGGTGGGATTCCCCAGAATGCCCTGCTCTGACTTTCTCACTCCCTTTCCTCTCCCCTTCCTCCCTCGTCCTGGCGAGGTGCCACGGCGAGCGGGGGAACGGGAACGGACGGGAAAGAAAACGCAGTGGAACAACATCGCCGCTCTGCCGCACACTTCCTGTTTCTGTTTGCCCTCTCTCCCCGTGTCATTTCCTGCTATAAGTGTGCAGCCTCTTTTGGACCAATCAGACTTCGGCCAGAGAGCCAGTGTCCTTCATGGCGACTTCAGCGGCGCGTTGTGAGCTGCTTTACTCACGTCGCCGCCTGCAAACCCATTTAAAACATCACGCCTCATTGTGTCCTATTACAGGAATCACATCTGGGCCTAAAACTACCTCCTGATGAGAGAATTATTGATTATCTTATTGATAAATCATTTGCCTTAGTCGTTATTCTTGTTCATATGTGACTCAGTGCTGTTATGCTCAATGTTTAATTGTTTTGATTTTGCAAAAAATACAATAATCTGCAGGTTAAATCAAATAAAACCGCAGCTTTTTGAATTCCCAAACCTTTATTCCAGGTTAAGGCCTTCACATTTAAACAAAGCATGGCTGCAGTAGCTGAACAAAGCGCCTCAGATCCATGCTGCGCTTCGCTGCCAGCCTGGCTGAACCGTTCTGCTGTGAACCACAGTGGTTGACTTTAATTTGTTGGGTTTTTTTTGTTTGTTTGTTTTTGTTTTTTTTGCATGTGGTTTGTTTCGGTTTGCGTCGCCCCATAAAATGCAAACCAGGATCTCTAAACACAAGTCGTTGACTCATAACTGGTGTTTTCGTGAGGTTAGAGACGAGCCACAGGCGTAACGGATCTGCTGGAGCTCTTTGTCGTGGTTTTAGGATTTGTGCCGCTCCATTTCTTAATGCAATTTTACTTTTGCAGCTTTTTTCTCTTCTGCACACATCTGCACACATCTGTTAACATCTGTTCATTCATTCTCCAGTTGTTTCTCTCCTGTTTTCTCCCATTCTTGGAGCCTTTGCTCTCCCCATTCCAGGGTGTATGCCGTACAGACTGCAGACCTCCTCTCAGAGACCCTGGAGCACCATCGCAGCCGCCCCGAGCTCGAGTCACCCCGGGGACCTTGTTGCGTGTCATTCCCAGTATATGCTCTCCAAACTGCATCTCGCCTTCATGACGGCGTGCTAATGGATGGTCACTGATTGCAATCAAAGGTCAATGTCAAGACCCAGATAGAAAACACAGAATGAAGCGAGACACACGCCACACATGAACCACACGACACCTTCTAACTCTTTGCCTCGAATTAGGGAAAAACACCTCAACCTGCAGAGATAAGAAGGATGGGTCGGCTTAACATGATGTGCAAACATGCAAGCCTATAGAAAATATGTTTCTGAATTATACAGAAGTTGTACAAATACAGGGTATTTTATTCAAACATTCACACACAAGCACAAGTACCAGTCTGCCTCCACACAGGTTAATAATAATACACTAAAAAAAGTCATTTTCTATGCAAAAATGATAAATAAAATGTGGAAAATTGCTGGATTTCTTTGCAAAAGTCGGTATCTGTGGGTTTTAAAACAGCTGCTCAGGTGCATTTAAATGTGTCAGCGAGGTCTCGGGAAGACTGCTTTCAGACCAAACCATTCACGGATTTGTAGGAAAACCATAAACAGACGCATCGATAATGAGAGAAATCGTTGTTTATGCATCAAATAAGGATTTAGTTACTCACTTCACTTGTTTTAAATGGCAAGATAAACATAATAAATACATAAATAAATAAAGGAGAAACCAAACATAGCCTGCAGCAGCAGAGGTCATATATCAGAGGACCAATGAATCAGTCCGACGGTGACTGTGACTCCACGTTCGGGCCCAGGCCTCCATCAGAGCTCACCTCTCCCAGGCCTGCACCACCCAGACTCACGGCACACCGCCATGATGTTTACCACAAAGGTGGGGGTTCCAGTGCAGAGTGTGTGTGTGTGTGTGTGTGTGTGTGTGTAGCATTGTTTACAAGGCGGCCATAAAATAAACAGCTGGTAGAGCGGCAGAGGACCGGAGAAGGGGGGGGGGGGCACACAGCCGAAGATCTACGACGACTCGCCCCCACCCCCAGACTGCGGGAGTCGGCGAATATTACCCACAATGCTCTGTGCTCGCCCCGACTTTCTCAATCTCACACACTCACACACAGAAAGACACACATGCATTCATACGTCACACAGTCGATCAGGTGTATCCCGCTTGACATTGGTCGATAGGGTGTGTGTCGTTTATCACGGGTTGACAGGCGCTGAGATGTTTGTCACCGGCTGCTGTGTGTGTGTGTGTGTGTGTGTGTGGTTTACTGTAAGACGCTCGCTGCTTGTGTTTGGGAGTGTGGTTTGTGGAGGGCTGACGAGATGCTTTGTTACTCATTAACACCTGATCTGATGAAACTGCGATGACATCACGCGTTTATGTTTTGGCAGGTGTGTGTGTGTGTGTGTGTGTGTGTTTCATAGAACAACCTGTTCTAAGTCTCATCTGGCTCTCATGGCGCACACACTCGTCCGACGCTGCAGCAGGTGTCTTGCTGCAGCTCGCTGCGCCGTACGGACGCCGCACACTCGTCTAATTACAGTCCTGAAAGTAACATAACAGGTTTACAACAAGCACCTTATCCACTGTAACTACTTTGTTTTCGCAGTGAGCAACGACAGCTAGCTAGCCTACCATTGCAAGATCAGTTAGAAGCTAGCAAGCTAGCTAGATGTTAGCATTGTGGCATGAACAGTTTAACAGACACTGGAGCTGCTATGTATGATTGACAGCTTTTAAAATGAATTAAAAGAACAGGAAACAGCAGCTTTGTTTCACTGTCTTCTGTTAGCTTAGCAATGCTAGCGTGGTTTGCCCTGTAGAGACTTTAGATGATGCCACGGGAGCTTAAATAAAAATAAATAGATTAAGTTTATTTGTCCCACAGAGGGGGAATTTGCAGGATTAGCTTATAAACGTGAAAATATGCTGTTTAAAAGCTTTTTTAGCATCTTACAATGATGCTTAGAGCCAGTAGCAGTAATAGCGCTAAGCTAATTACACCAATATTTGTTTGTTTTGCAGCTTCGTCCTCATTTTTGCATGTTTTTGTTGTTTTATTGTCTGTTTTAATGGAAAATTAATCTTTGTAACCTTGTTTTTGAAAGGTGCTCTACAAATTAAGCTATTATCAAACCGACATTAGCAAGAATTGCTGCTAAGCTGCAACCGTCCGTGGATTAATCAATCAATCAAACAGCAAACACCATAAATTCATGGTTTTGGCTTCTCTAATGTAACGTGTTGTTGCTTTTACCTGCCTTAAGCAAGTGTAAATTAAATCTTTTGAGGTTTTGAGCTGCTGGTTGGACAAATCGATCTATTGAATATGTCACTTCACACACTAAATAAGAATTAATCAAGAAAATGATTTGCAGACTAACTGCTGATTGAAATAGTAATTAAACTCAGCCCTAATGGTGTGTGTAGACCCACAGTTCAGTGTTAATACACAGTAAAACACACTGCACCATTGCCTCTCCTTAACTTAACTGTAAAAACAGGTTCCTGTGACTCTGAAATCACAATATGCATTTGTGATTTTGCATAATCTTACATTTTAAGTGTGCAACAACAGCTAGAACTCTGTTATTTTCCAATAACTTGCCTTCATATTTAATTGCATAACACGAAATCTAGGGCGCATTCACACCAACTCTGCAAAACGAAAAACACATTAAAAAAGGCGCAGAGAAGCCAAACAGGCACAGCCGAGCTCTGTTCGTCGTACAGGAGCCCGTCTGTCTTAAGTCCAGACATTAAGTATTGATGGACTAAACTTTCTGAGCGGGAGGGCCGCCGCAAACAGCAGCTCTGCTCGGCTCACCATGGCAACTAAACACAGAGAGGCCATGAGAAGCTTGTGACGAGGCAATGTCATAATTTCTGAGTGTGTGTGTGTGTGTGTGTGTGTGTGTGTGTGTGTGTGTGTGACAGAAACCAAAAGGGAAAGAGACATCTGTGTGGGTTGGTTTTAAATTTTCCTGGTGCAGGCATCTTGTTTAAAATCCCCTTGTAGATTAAATCATACGGCGTTTATCCAAAGAGTTCTTCTTCTTCACATGTTTGCAAACTGGCGTCTGCAGTCGGCACAGAGCTGCTCCCGCTCCTTGCAGCTTCACTGTCCTCTGCAAAGACCCAGCGCCGGATTTAAAAGAACTTCTTGGCTGACGCAAGTTTAAAATCAATGACACGGGCTGAATATTTAACATTCGGCTGCAGAGATTCGAGTAAATCTCACCGAAGCTGCAGGAACCCGCAGATACGTGCATCTTATGAACCCGATATGAAAGTCCAATGTTTATATTTTATGGCTTGATAATGTCGTTTACCCGGAGTGTTGCTCTCTTCCTCGCCTTTATCTTTATCTCTGCTGTCAAGTCACACCCTCCCTGCTGCTCAAAGAAGACACACTTATACGCCGTCTGCTGCTATTTTGTCAAGAACATCGGGAAGAAGGGGCAAATAGACGCCGCACCAACCCTCTGCTAATCCCAAGGTCCGGTCTGAGCTGAATAATGCAGCTGAAAAACTCGATAAAGGTGCAGGCGGTGTGGAAAACTTGCCCCAGCAGCGGCGAGATAACCAGGTGGCAGCGCTAAACCCGCTTCTGCCGCGGCCACCGGCAGCAAGAGGAGTGAAATGGGTATCAAAATGCTGCTCCATGCTCCACTAACCCAGGGAAAATCCATCCAACCAATCAAAAATCCATTATTGAAGCCCTGCAACTACAAACTCTGCACAGAAGCGCTGGTCAGTTTGAAAGGAGTATTCAAATCCAGGACGCACTGTTAAATCAACACAAAGCGGACTCTTTACCTTCTTATCGAGACAGAGTTGCTGTTCAAACTAAAGATTTATCAGTTAATCTCAAGTTTCCACCGCATCAAGCAGGAGAACCAGTCACTGTAAAAGGAGGTCAACCTGAGAGTCCAGATGGTTTCGGCAGCTGCATGAGACGGTGCAATCAACGGTGTTTCAGGTGTCTAAGAGAAAAATGCAGGAAATGCTGAAACAGGATCTAAGAATAGGAACTAGGAACTCCTGCAGAGGAGCAAAGCAAAACAACACAATATGACTGGTTTGATCACAAGCACTGCATTGAAATGCACAGGAGACAGTAGCGCATTAGCTGACGCTCTGCGTTTAGCATCGCTGTTCGGTTGAATTGGTCCCACAGTGGAAACAGTGGAGGTGAGCCAATTAGTTGATTAGTCCAATTAGTTCAGATTCCAGCTGAGTATCTCCTGACTTAAACATCGCTGGTAGAAAAATGTGGCGGCACAACTGCGCAATCGCCTCTTAACTGAAAAACACTTGAATGCATCATTTCAGATGTTCATAATTCAACTATTTTATCATCATACAATAAGAAGATGATAATTTCATTAATTAACATCTGTCTTACCTCCTGCAGTACTCCAAAGCACCGCTATGGCTAATTTGAGAAACATGGGATTATTCCATTAACAGAAACTTTGACTCAGACTAATTTAAAATCAATTATTAATCACCTTTTATCCCTTTTTTGAGGCTGGTCTGTGATAATTAGCCCGGTTTTCATTGTCTTTGTTGACAGGAAGTTGAAAATCTTGGGTTCTGGACTGTTGGACGGACCAAACAAGGTACCTGAAGGCATCATTTCGGGCACTGGGGAACAGGCATGTTTTACACTTTTCTGGCATTTTACGGGCCGGCGATTAATCAATTGATTTTTAAAATAATCTGCAGATTAGTTCCTTTAAGTTAGCGCCTACTTGCTGCACGCTGGAGGTCAGTGTTGAAGATCTTCCAGGAACTTGAAGGCTCCATGTTCCTGACTCATTAAAAGCTTCTCTCAAGACAAAAAAACCTAATTATCTTCAAAAACATGAACCATCTCTACATTTTTCTCTTAAATCTTTAATCATAATAAAAAACTTTTGGTCAAAGGTTAATAAACCCTGAATCAAACTAAGCCGATCCTTCAGCCCAGAAGAAGACGTGACGACTAGTTTTCAAATAAAACGTCAGTTTCTGGGAAACCTGACAAGTCGAGATGTTATGTTAAGTATGTTCCACGCAGGTGAGGTTGTGTTCAGGAATGTGATCCACCAATGTGTGTGTGTGCTTGTGTGTGTGTGTCAGTAACATTACTCATTAAACCTCTCAGTGTGTAAAGAGGCTGATGCCCTGAGGACGAAGGGCTGTGGATCCATTTCCTACCGCTGCCCTGTTTACTGGGAGATGTAATCGTATTCCAGCAGGGCTTCCTTCCTGTGACCCCCCCCCCCCGACACACACACACACACACACACACACACACAACCACCAACACCACCTCCATCCATAACTCATCACACACACACACACAGAGCTTCAGTGTCACCACGAACATGACATCCGAGCATCATTCACCGCTGCCGAGGAAAGGAGGGAGGGAGGAAGAGCTGCATTCCTACACACACACACACACACACACACACACACACAGAGCTGGCATCAAATCACAAAAATTACACACTAACCTTCAAACATCATCGAACACACACACACACACACAGGTAAGGTTTGAAATAACACAGGGAGGCTGTGGACGCCGCCGTTTCGACAGAAAGTGAGATGAAACTGCTCTGGTCGAGTTCTACTTCCTGTTTTCTAAAATAAGAAACACTTCACCTCTGAACGTGTGTGAGAGCAGGTGTTAAAATGTGTTGATCAAATTGTGTTTTTTGAGGAAAACGCACAAAACCAGCAGCGACCCTGTTCAGGTCACGTGAGCTGGTCTCAGATCTGTGTTTTCACGCCAAACTTGATCTCTCAGAGCCAAAATCTGAACTTCAACAGGTCTCAAAGACAAACTTTCAACCTATCTCAGTGTTTTTGGGTCAAAGCAACTTCCAGCTACAATAATTAGACGAGCACTGACTGAGCGCAGGCTTACACTGGGGCATTTTAAGAAAAAGCTTGTCCTAAGTTGTCACTCAGACACCAAAACATGAGAAAATAGGGAATAAATTGAAAAAATAGTGACGTTTGCCTTTAAATGGAGTCAAACTGATGCCGATGTGACTCTTACAGTCTGAACAGGATCAATTTAATTCAAATTCCCACTTCACATACAACAAAAACCAAGAAACCAAAGCTAATATGCACGCTGGGACATTAAAGCTACAAAGTACACACAGTAAGTCACACAGTAAGTATGTGTTGCCTTGCTGACGTGTAAAGTTTGTTTCTTGCGACTCATTTTTGCTTTTTTGCTGCAATTTCTCATTTCTGTTTGATATTTATGAAGTTTAGCCTGATTATATCGACACAAATCAGCCTCCGTACGTGTGATTCGCCTGTTTTCGGCTCGGTACGCTCTGCGTGTAATAAGAGAAAGTGTCACACGGGGAGCAAGCATCACAGATTTGATGATCGTTTTGCGGCTGCTGTGAAAACTCGGTGTTAATGTCACCGCAGAGACGGCCGCCTCATTTCCTGCCTGCAGGAGGGGGGGGGGGCCTCAGATGTGGCTCTGACACGGTGGTGTTAATGAACGCAGCGTGTCATCGGGCATAAAGTCTGGACTCATTTTAATCCCTAATCTCTATTCAAGTTCAAACTCACAGCACACACTGAGCCGTGGCGGTGGAGGGAAGCGCGGCGGGCTAATAAAAACCCGCCCGACCTGTGTAACGACAACAAGCGGGGCACTTTCTGTCCTCAGGTGCTTTTCCGAACAAACAAATACCGATCTTTCTGGTAACCAGCCTCCAGTCATTCTGCAGGGGCGAGAGAGAGGCTCAACACATTCAACACCAGGAGATGTGTGGTAAACCGAGCTCAGCAGATCTGAGATCCCCCAAACACGCCAGATGTTAAGAGGCGACCCATAAGAACGGCGATAACAGTGCAGCTCCGCCTCCATTACACAGCCACAGTCAAACAAGTACGTTTATTTTATAGAAAATGCAAAGAACCTGCATTAAAACGACTGAAAACTGGGGATAAAAAGCAACAAAAAGCCACATTCACACTCAACTTGCACATAAATTACATATATTATAACAGTGTGCTGTTATCTGATTGGCCAGAAATGTTACCGGGAAGATTAGCGTCCTCGTTTCTTTGTTTTCTGTCTTTATTAATTGTGTGTATTATTATTGGTTTTCATTACATTTATGTGTTTAGTGGGGTATTTAGCCACAGTCAGTGTGTTTACTGCAGTAGCGTGGAGAAGCAGCGTGAGTGCAAGCGAAGGGAAGTTTTAAATGCACCAGACTCCTTTGACAAAAACAGTAATTTAAGCCTGCAGCAGCACCAGAGTTTGCAGGTTCAGCAGCGCCTCGATCTGTTGGTTTGTTTGTGTTTTTGTGCGACTTCAGTGTTTTAAACAGTTAGTTTGGTCTCACAATAGTCTCACAATAACACAACAAACTGAACAATCGAAGCAGCGATACAGCAGCAACTCCTGTGCTCTGCAAGCTTAAATTACCACTTTTGTCAGTGGAGTCTGGTGGATTTAGCTTCAATGGCAAACCAACTGGATACAAAACCTGAGTTTTGCACGCCACCACAGACTCACACAAACATTTTACCTCAGGCAACACATTAATTAAACTTGACTATTTAATAATCAGGCAAACAAGGTGTCCAAGAAGTTAGCGTCAACTACCTTTGAGAGGAGGAGACCTGAGACCGACATCTCAGGACCATCATTCTTGTTTTCCTCCAAACAAACTAAACTTGTTAGTGTAACACTCAAACAAGCTGGATGTGAACACAACGTGACAAATAAATGAATAATATGAGAGCAAAGTTAGCGTATATTAGCTAGCATAGCGAGTATGAACCATTCTTCTACATGAATCTACTTCTAAATGAAGTATTCCTCCACTGAAACTGAGATAAATTCAGAGTATGGTGGGTTTTATCACCCCCTCCTTCCTGTCACCAACTGGGTGGTACTAGTCTGCAACTCACCTCCACCAAAGTGGGGCTATTTTCAGTGCGAACACCCGCTAAGAGCTACTTGCGACGTCTTGGGCGGAGAACGACATGCACGCTGCAGGGAGACATTAGCGCCATTAGCTGTCATCTGCCCTCTGTGATTGTGGGAAACCGGTAGCTTGCAGGCAGCGCTCAGGAGGACCCGCGGTTTGGAAAACATGGTGGAGGTAATAGCAGTCTCCGAGGTCTCTGTGGGGGCTCAGACAAACCTTCCAACAGGACTTTTGGAGCCGTGTTCGACTATAAAAGGTGTGTTTCTGTGTTGAGCAGCCTGCAGGTGCGACTGCGTGACTGGAAAGAGGGACAAAAAGCTGCACGCTCAGCCGACTTTTAATAGAAACTGCAGCTCTAGACCTTTGCCGTGTGCTCTGTGGCTAAGCTAACCGTGCTAGCAGTCCAGCAGATGGAGGCCAGATGAGGCTTTGAAGAGGAGATAATTATCCTGCACCACACCCCAGACACTGTGCCCAGCAGGCCACCCGATGACATCAGTCTTCCTCTGACAGAGAGAGATGAAGGAAGTGTGTGTGTGTGTGTGTGTGTGTGTGTGTGAAGGACAGGTGAACAGATTGCAGCCAATCGCCCATGCCTGCACCGTCATGCTGCTCCTAAAACCTCCTGCGACTGCGAGGTCAGAGGTCAACTTGCATCACAACGACGTAAAAAGTTTTAAAAAATCAGTTTTTTTAAACAAACAAACATAAAATTTAAATAATTAATTTAAATTTAAATAATTTAAATTTCCATATCAAATTAATAAATAATCATAAAATGTCACCTCTGACCTTTTCAAATCACTTTCTGGGCTGTTTTTGGTGTTTAATTCAGGTTAAAGTTAAAAAACGGAACATTTTCAACTAATTTGGGGGTTTCAGTAAAGAAAAGTGTTGCGTTCGAGAGCGATTTAGCTATTTCTGCTGGACAGTGAAGGCATCACAGTGTCAAAATGTTTAAGAAAAACATTTTAAAACCAAACAAACAGTAAAGTTTGTTTACTTTAATGAATCTTATTCATCCTTGGAGGCCGTTTCCCACGTGACACCTGCTCGTTAAAGGTAATTTAATGCTCCATCAGTGACATCACTCGGGAGAAAGTCATGAGGCCACAACAGGAAGAAGTGAAATATAAACAGGAAATGATTAACTGCCTCAGAGCTGTTATCCTCCTTTAACTAACAGCACCGCTCATGGTCGAGACCAGTAAAGTCTCACGTGGCGCCTGCGTCTCTTCCCCGTTTGTCATCAGTCTCCTCTCTCTGCGCTGTCACCTCTCTGCTCTGAATCCATTTCCTGCGGCGGCGCTGCAGACGGACGGACCGAGGCGCAGACGTAATGAGCGAGCGCTGTCTGGACAAACAGCTTCTTCTCTTCACTCATAATATTATTTGTCACGTCGTGTCCAGTGGGCACGCTCTGATTGGACGAGGCAGAAGCTCATGGACGTCTCATAAAGTTTTGTCCCCGTGTGACGCACTGCAGGGGTTTACTTATTGTTTGTGTGCTCAGTAAACCGTGTGATCACAGCTGAAAATGCAGATCAGAGCTCGACTGATTTATCAGAAAACATCAGAATGATTGACGACGAGACGACGGCCCCAGGCACAGACGTGTACGGGCCCCCAGACCCCTCCACATCCAGAGGGTCACTCATATTTAAAGAGACAGTGCGTCTTTGCAGTCATTATTTGTCTGTTTGTCAATCTTTTTTGGTGCTTTTGTGTCTCTTTGTGATGCTTTTGAATCATTTTGTGATACATTTGTGTCTTTTTTGAATACTTTTGTATCTTTTGTGACACTTTTGTATTTATTTGTAATATTTCGTATCTTCTTTGCATCTCTTATTGATACTTTGTGTCTCTTTATGATACTTTGTATCTTTTTGATACTTTGTTTGGAGTATCTCCTGCGTATTTCTTCAAACATCGTATTAAATGATCATTTTATACGTTTCTTCACTTGTTTCCACATCTGGACTTCACAGTTTGTGCTCACACACGTAATTACACACAAACATGAAGCCAAGCAGACTGACAGCGTTAGGGACTGTCATCCCACATCACCAGCGCTGCGTGGACCCACAGGGGCAAATTAAACGCTAACGACAGCGAGTCACGTAGCATTTTGCTTCACATGAGTTTTCACAATAGTTTTTACTTTGTGGTGTTTCAGATCAGACTGTGTTGACGACCGAGCTGCACGTTCTGTTTTATTTCACGGGATCAAAACTGGAAAATGGTATATTTTACAGCATAGCATGTAAACAACAACGCCGTGAGCAAAAACCTGTGGGCTTGCAGACCACGCTCTGAGCCCCCAGCACAGCAGCCGCAGTGATTCGTCTTTAAATAAGAACAAAATGAGTTTGATTCAGTCCTCCGCCCGTCTTTCTGTCCCCTCTTTCCTCCTTTTACCACTTAACTTCAGACCACCCTGAGTCGGTCATCCATCCTCGTTAAGAGACTCGTTAAAAGGAAACCGACCCCGCCCGATCCGGGGCACGGCCCCGCGGCTGTGTGTGCGTGTGTGTGTTGTTGGGGGGGTAATTAAGGTAATTAGCTCAGGATATCAACATTGCCAACCATCTCCGGGCAAGAGAGAGAGAGAGAGAGAGAGAGTCTATCAAAGGTTGAGATGAATAATGAAACACATGGAGGCTTAAAAGGCAGGTTCAGGTCACATTAAAGCAACAAAACGTTTGTTTATCTCATGTTTTTGGTTATTTTGAGGTTCTGTTTCAGTTGTTTTTGAGGAGATTTTTTGTTTTTCTATGGTTATTTTTCATTTTTTATACAATTTTCTTACGTTGCGGTTAATTTTATGCAGACGATGTTTGATTTTATTTGACTTTTAACGGTTTGTGCCTGCAAGTTTTGCCGAAAATGACACAAAAAGTCAAAATTTTTCTTACGTTTTCAACATAAACATGTTTTTAACACAACAATGAGTGGGTTTTATGTTTCTATATACACACGCACGCACACACACACACACACACACACACACACTGAAGCAAGCGCATAAACCACCAATCCGCTGGTGGGCATTTCCCACTGTTGCATGACTCGGCTCATCAATCACGCTTTCCTCCATTTTCATCACTCACAATCAATCAGATCAACCACCTAAACTCCCCTGACACACACACACACACACACACCTGTTTGTGTGTTTATGTGTGTGTGTGGCTGGTGGAGTGTGCAAAGGAAAAGGGGCAGTAATCGGGTTAAACCTCTCAGCGCTCCCCTTCGGCAGCTTAATCCAATCGCCTTCCAGTAAACGCCTCACATGCGCTGGGTTGCCCCGGTAACCCAGTCCCGGCCCCCTTGGTATACAATACAGATCTGCAGCGTCGCAGCTCTGCACACACACACACACACACACACACAGAGCGAGAGCGAGGGCGGACGGCACGCAGAGAGTTAACACCGAGGAAACGCTGGTTCACTCCTTATCTGTGAAGTGAGCTGAGCAGCAAAAGACAACACGGAGGTCTGAGGGTGTGTGTGTGTGTGTGTGTGTGTAGACCTAATCTCAAAGAGCAAAACAATCTTATGTTCATGTTAACATTGCGCAATAGATTAATATATATTATCAATAATGTATTCCAAATGCCGCACAGCTTTTAAAGCTTAGACTTAATTGTACCTTAATTAAAACGAGTGGCTCTGCTCGTTAATCTTCACATTCACGACACAAATTATTGTTCTTATTGTTTCCTAAAGCACCAGCAGTGACGGGACTGATTCCACAGCAGACGCACGAGCAGAATTAAGATCATAAAATGCTTCCAAGTGCAAAAACAAGTAATGAAATGACATATAGTTGCATTAAACTACAGGAAAAACGGTTTTAAAATATTAAAATCACTTAAACTGAGCAGCGCTGCGTGGATCCAGGGTCTGAAAACAGGCTTTATGGTGATAAACGAGAGACATTTTACCCATAATGTTCTCTGTGCAATAACTCAACGTTGGAGTTCATTTTGCAATAATTTGTTTGCATTAAAACTGATGTTATGATTATTTAACATGCTCGCAAGGAAAATGCTCGTGTTGCTCGTCCATTTCATCCGCATCACCCACTCTCATGTTCGACACAGGACGCAGGACACACCCCCTCGTGGGGAAGATGATCAGCTCTTCTGCTGCAGTGTGTGTGTGTGTGTGTGTGTGTGTGAGACGTTACACACATGTATGAGCGCACGTTAACAGAACATACTGCAGTCTGGGCTTGGCTGGATGACTCACACTGAGCCGACATGCGAGGCCGCGCCACTGCTGACATACAGCGGCGCAGCGTGCAGGTGGCAACACGCACACACACACACAGATATATGCTGTAGATGGGGCTGATGGAGTGCACATCCAGCTACAATCGCCCTCCCACAATGCTCTGCGGCGTGATTGATGAGCGATGATGTGGGGAGGGCTGCAGCACTCGCTCTGCTGGGCCATATGTTTCTACCATCGGTAATGGGGTGGTGGTGGGGGGTGGAGGGCAGGTTGGAGGTGCAAACATCCAGCGTCTGAATGCTACAGCTCAAACCCTTCATGCACGATGTCTGCAACGGTGTCGTGCTCCTGAAGGTCGCAGTGTTGAATCCTGAACTGTTCAATCCAAACACAAAACGGGTCAACTGCTCCAGCAAACACCGCAGCTGATGTCAAACTGCTGCGTGCTCGTACTGACAGCGTGCCCTCAGCTGCAGCTCCTCTCGCTGCATCAGAAACACACTCTACCAGCACTGATCTAGAAGAAATGCAGCCTGCGGGGTGCTAACAGGAGCTAAATCTGCAGAAAAACACTAAATGTTGCACTGATTTGGAAAGATAAGCATGCATCCGACCAGTCTACTTCACCTGCTGTCACAAAACTTAGGAAAAAAGTGAAAGAAACAGCAAAACAACAGGCGTGAATGTGGATTCTGATCAGTTTTGAGTCCTAGTTTTTGAAAAGTTGGTATCTTTACAACATGGAATGAGTGTAATCTGCTGGATTAAACATACGGCTGAGGTAATAATCGAGTTAATGGTGTTGAATTTAATCTTTTAATCTGTTCTCATGCCTTAGACGTGCATTTGTTTACTTCCACTTTACAAAACTGGAGACTGGCTGTGCCTCACATGCTGCAAAAGTAATCAATTTATCAGTTTCCCAGTGCAGACGGCTGTGAGCTGCAGCATGCATGCAGCATGCAGTACCCGCTGCATGCTGTATACTGTTCAAATACTGTGACCAACTGAGCGGAAACACTCTTCTTTAAGTGTCGCTGCTGGAATGCAAACACACCCAATCTTCATCTCCCGTCTCTGATCAGGTTCACAAGCAAATGCAAATCACAGCAAAATCAGATTTCAGGTTGTTTATCAGAGATTTGGAGGGTTTGTTGGGTTTGTTTCCCACCCAGGATCTGTCCTCTTTGCAGAAGTTTCCAGTAATGATTCAAAACCTCCAGCTTCATGGATTAAAACATAACTGCAGACACCGTCACGCACGCTGCAGGAGCTCTGAGGCGTTTGGTGGTGTTTTCTATACGTCCTGACGTGCGCTGCACCTGCTCAGCAACAGTAAATACCAACATTTCCTGCAGCAGCAACGACGACGACGAAGCCGCCAGCGTGGACGAGCGCTCACACGATCAGTTTTCAGTGGATTAAAACAAATAAATGAGGAACTCACTCATGGTGGGAGTCCAGGGCTGGGGGGCAGGGCGAGGCCCGGGTAGGGCGGGGCTTTGGACAGGTGAGGTTGTTCTCCGCTGGGTCTTTCCTAGAGGCACTCATGACCTGAGGAGGAAAACCAAAGACAGACATGAGACGTTTGTGAATTTGCTGCTTTTCTCAGATTTCAGACAGTCGGACAAACAAACTGAGACACTTGCTGCCGGCGTCTTGAGCTTTTCCCACCGCAAAACGTTTAATCGATAAAGAAATCAGACCATGTTTCTCGCAAACTACGCAGGATGATGCACGTAGATGTCACTGAAACAGACACACACACACAAACACACACACACACAAACACAGAGCTGATTAAGGCTGTGGCCCTGCCCGTTAACATCTTCACAGGGTTTGAGATGGCAGGGCACAGGGTGGGTGAATGAGCAGCCTTGTTTCTGTGTGTGTGTGTGTGTGTGTGTGTGTGCATCCATCCACATCGGCCCGCTCATTGGGCTAAATAACAGTAATCTGATGATACTATGCAGTAATAATGGGTAATGTGATCACTCTGCAGATGCCTGCTGGACGAGGAGGGAGGAAGGGAGGGAGGGGGAGGGCAGGAAGGCGGAGGGGAGAAGTTGGGGGGGGATGCAGGTGATGTGGTAGCCTGCCCCCCCCCTTCCTTTCTGCACACCACTGTTTCAACCACATCCCCCCTGTTGCTATGAGCACAACAACTGCAGATGCAGGAAGCCCGGGAGATCCAGCACAGGTCAGCAGAAAGCCGCAGGTGCAGCGGGCGGGCGGCGGGCGAAGGCTGGATCTGTGCAGAGACTCCATCAGACTACAGGTGGAGAGAGCTGATGCTGCTTCACGGGCCCTTATCAACGCCCACATCATCAAAACTCGACTTATAGTTTGGGTTCGACAGTTTGGAGACCGGCTTGGCAGAGTTAGCAGATAAACAGAGGGAAACGCAACAGTGGAAACACACATTTTGAAATCTGTCATGTGGGCCTCTTACTCAGAAGTGTGTTTTAAAGCTCTGAGAGGAAGTTCACCATAGAAAAAACACAAGCGAGTTAGCCTGAGGATGCGAGCGGGATTAGATCCACTATAAGGCCCACCTCTGCCCCGAAAGGGGACAGCAGCCAGAGACCAGACTGAGAGTAACAGAGCTGAGGGGGTGAGGGAGGAGGGTGAGGAGGGTGAGGAGGAGGTGGGGTCAGCTCACTTCACTCTGCAGGTCACCGGGTCGCGCCTGACGAGGAGGCCAGGACGCATATTTACTACAGGACGACAGTCGATGTGGCAGCCAGGGCAGCTGAGTGCTCTGAGTGCGGCTGAGCCGGTCTGACCGAGCGGCGGGATGTGAATGATGACGATCAGTCGAGAAGTCGAAGAGTTTGATCATTTGTTGGTTTTTGAATAATTAATAAATAATAATTTGTACATTGTTGTGTTACGGTGGGTTGTACTGTGTTGCATTGTGTTGCATATTGTTGTACTGTGTAATTGTATATTGCATTGTGTCACACTGTGTTGTACTGTGCTGCATACTGTTGTGTTGAGTTGTACTGTGTCATGCTGTCGCTCACTGTGTTGTAACTTGTTTCGCTGTGTTGCATTGTGCTGCAGTGGGCTGTATTGTGTTATATTGTATTGTGCTGTGTTGTATTGTGTTGCACTGTCTAGCAGTGAGATGTACTGTGTCGTTCTGTGTTGCTTTGTGCTGCATGTTGTTGTATTGTGTCACACTGTGTTGTAATTAGTTTCACTCTGTTGTGTTGTGCTACACTGCGTTGTGCTGCCTCGTACTGTGTTATATTGTGTTGTTCTGTGTCCTTGTGTGTTAACCTGCCCCCTGTGTTCAACAAATAGAAAACTATGATTCATTATGATTAGTTTGGCCAAATCAAACCAATCTCATCCTGTTTTATATCATCGCACATTAAATATCTGAGTTTGCCACTGTTCGAACAAAACAGTCATTATGAGCGATTATCAGTGTCCAGGAAAGTCAAAACAGACAAGAACGACATTGTTTTTAAGGCCACCTTGAGCAACGCAACAACACGCTAACGCAACAGTGTCGACCAGAACGACAGCCCCTGACTGTCAGTTTGTCAAGCATTTCCTCTGCACTGAACTAATATTTAATTAGCAGATACTGTGATCCGCCTCCCGCAATAAAGCATCTTATATTGAATATTCTACATCGGATCAGTCGGGACTGTTCAAAACAGATTGTTCATATCTGTCAAATCCACACCGCTGCTGTACTGAGCTGTAAACTCAGGCCGGCAGTGCTGTGATGGCCGCGGTGAGCGTTGCTCTCGATGTGTTAAAGAGAAACCGCTGCGACCTCAGACTGGTCCCGACCTCTCTGAGGCGCCTCCGACGACACACAGACAGGAAATCCACAGGCAGCTGGCGCGCTGCCTATCCAAAAACGCACTGCATCAGCCAAACAGCGCGGGCGCGGTTTGCTGGACATGAGGTTAGCTACATCTGATGCAGGGTCAGGGAGCCACGTAGTTCACACACAAACACACACACAGAGCGCGGGCTCACATCTGGTGGTGTTGCGCTGCCGCCTGGAAGCCGGGCATAAAGAGAGATGGCACTGAGGCCAGCGCGGGGTCAGTGGCCAATAAAGACGGGCAGCAGCAGTACGCCGGTGCTACGGCCTGGACGGTGAGGGAATGTGTGTGTGTGAGTGTGCGAGGTGGACTACATCTGGTGGCGCGTGGTGGGCTGCCGGTCTTGTGAAGTCGGTCGACTCCTGCAGCACAGCTCTCAGAAACCTTTTCGGACCATCAGCTGGTTCAACGTCGATAAGACATGAAGCTAACAGCTAACAAAACAGCACAAACTCATTGATTTTGGTGTATAAATGTTTAACTAAGCATTTCCAAAGATTTCAAACTAAACCGACATCTCAAAAACCCAAACCTGCTGTTTTACACAGGTTTGGCACAAATTAAACAGATGAGACGTTGATTAGTTTTGAGCTTTAGAGGAGCCGTTTCTGGTCTCGCTGTCTTTCTGTAGCAAAGCTGAGGCTGAAGAAAGTCCGGCCCTCAACATGTTTTTTTTTTCAGAAACGCTACAGGGCGCTCTTTTATTATGCACGACCACGCAGAGACAGACACACTGAGTTTTGAAGTGTGAGACGAGTGGACGAAGGCGAACGGCGCGGAGCTCAGAGAGACAGAGGCCTGCTGAAGTCCCTGTTGCCAGTTACAGAAACCTGTTTGAGTTTAGCCACCTGACGCCAGCAGCCTGGCAAATAAACTGCCCCTCTTTTTCAACAAGACGACACACACACACACACACACACACACACACAGACTCATTGAATTGTTCCTGGAGAGGCTCGGCAACAGAGACAGAAAGGGAACAGAAAAGGAGATGAACTAATTTGTGCTTGCTGACCCTGACGACTGAGTGGGGTCGTTCCATTTCCTCTCTGTCACCGAGCCATCACCAGCAGCCGCCACGATCATGTCTGTCATTAACGCTTTCACGCTTTTTAACCCAACTTTGTCGTTAAATTTGTAGTTTAATGCAGTTAAAGGTGTGCACGTCCAATCTGACGTCTACTGTCGGCCGGGTGCAGGATAACAGAGCATTTTTCTGTTGAATCTAGTTAAACTAAAAGTGATTTAATCTGTGATACCCTTTTTCCCACATTAATATCGTTTTTCAAACAGGTTTAGTGTTGAAAAGCTTGACCTGAACTAATTATAATGACACTATTTGACCGAATTCTTGCTGGTGAAACCAAAACTTTGCAGCCATTTAATAAAAAGAAGCTAAATAACATGAAGCTGTGAACAGATCAGCAGGAAATCTTGTTTCAGACAGCTAAAAATCACTTTAAGTGTTTATATTTGAACTTAATTTAGAATATTTTCACTTCTTTAAATGAGAAACTGAGGTTGTTTTATCTGTCTATGTTCTTTTCAAATGCGCCAGACTCCATTGAGAAAAACAGTAATTTTAGCTGACATAACACGGGAGCTGCCGGTCGACCGCTGCCCTGATTGGTTAGTTAGTTTGTGTTATTGTGTGACTACAGTGCATCCAGACTAACCCGTTAAAACACCGAAATTACACAATAACACGAGCGAACTAAGAGATCGAGGCAGCAGTAGAGCAGCAACTCTGGTGTTGACGCAAGCTAAAATTACTGTTTTTGTCAAAGGAGTCTGGTGCATTAAGAGAGTGACATAACAGCTTGTTTCCCATCAGAAACAGCTGTTTGGCAACAAAATAAAGTGGTGAAACTATTATAAATATAGCATAAACCTACACACATACATCTTCATTCGTACACCAGCACTCCTGCTGCTTCTGTAAACTGTGACTCTGGAGACGAACCTCATACAAAAAACCCTTAACTATCCCTTATTCCTTAAGTGCAGCTTGTCAAATAAGAAGATGTACTGCTTCTCCATCATTCATATCTTTGGAAATTGAATGTCTTTGGACTGTAAACATCTGTAATATGTAAATGTGAGTAAAAGCGAACAACAGGCTCTGAGGGGAAATGTGTTTGCCGTTAGTTAACCATTATCAGCGGGGTGCAAATGCACCTCGCTCTCTCTCGCTCTCTCTCGCTCTATCTCGCTCTCTCTCGCTCTCTGAAATGCCACACAGTGCAGGGACCACATCTAAGAGTCAGCGGGAGGGTGCGGCGGGCAGAGGGGGGAGGGCGGCGTTCTGTGTGTAAAAAGGTCAAGTGCTGACAGTGGTGTGGTGGCAGCAGAGTGGCATGACGGCTGATCAGACCTTTACACTGCATGAGCAAGACGCAGGGACCCTCCCAGGCGTGTGGGCAACGCTCTCTGTCCGACCTCTGTCTCTCTTTTGGGCTGCATTGCTTTTCTTGGTATGATCGCTTCTGTACCTCACACTCTGCCTGACCAGCTCCTCAGAATCTGCACCAGCAAAAATCAACGAATGTTACTGAAATGAGAGAAAACACTTGAAGTTTGCACAAATTTAAAGTTTTTAAATCGTGTCGCATTGGTTTGAAATGCAGGTGCAGCTCTGGGTGAAGCAACAGAAGTGGAACTGCAGACTGAAGCTTTACAGAATCTGTTGTTTCAGACTTGTGTTTGTCTGAATTCGCAGTTCACATTATTAGTTTCTGAGTGACGGCAGCAGTGGGAGCTGTAGGTGGGACGGGGGCTTGCCTTTTCCCGGGAATGTTGCCTTTGCTTTGCTTACTATCTCTGCTCTGCATCCGAGCTGGGAAAGGGCTGATCCCAGAAAAGCGCCTCAGCAGTGACACAATGGCTCCAAATAAAGAGCTGATAAAGCGAATAGTCTGACCCAGCCACATCCTGACGTGCTGCCCATTCACCGCCGCCTGACATGCAGCGCTCTGGAGGACAAACAAACAACTTCTCTGGTAAAAAGTTGTTGTTTTTTCTCTGTTTGTGTTTTTACTTCAACACTGGAGGTCAAACATTAACCCCCCCTCACACCAGCGCTCCTGTCCCGCAGGTGGACTACATATCTTAAAGGTTTGGGTGACGGTGGGGGTCTTAAAAACATCCCACAGCCACTGTGACACATGCTTCTACTACTGCACTCCCTGTGTTTTCAAACTGTAAAGCCCCTGACTGCGTTAAGCCGCATTATCCTGAAGCGGGATAGGAAGGATTGGAAAACACACCATTGTCAAGTCCGCAACATTAAAATATGATTGCCCTGGAATGATTTTCAAAATAAAACTATTTTTTCTTTTTCTTTTCTTCCCCTTAAAACAAATTGATTTGGACTTAAATGCATTTACACAACAGTTTATTTGTAACATGGGTCTTTAGAAATGTTTGTATGCACTAAATACTCTAATCTATCCTTAAAAAGTCTTATGAACGCCTGCAAATTTAATGATGTCTGTGTAATGAATGCTATTTAATTTGTTTTGACTAAATGTGTTTTAACTATATGTTTACGGTAATTTTCACTTAAAAAATAACAAGGTCGAACATGTGGAGCTAAAACGTTTCGTGCTTTTATTTTGAAAGCAACTTCGCCTCATATCCGCTTTTACTTTGGCTCTGTGTAACTTAACGCACCTTGCTACAAAAGGTAACTCTCTCGCGAGGCAGGAATGCACATTAATGCTCAACTTTATTTAAAAAACAAGCGTTGACAAACCCGCGATCCGCGCGCTCTGGTGTATGGCAACATATTTACCCGTTTTACAATGTAAACAACTAAACAAACGAGCCCCTCGATTCATTTAAACGCTACAAATGCAGCAGCTTCGAGCCCATCACGGTGATTGACGCGCCGTCACAGCCAATCAGAAGCATTGGAACGCGCGGCTCCAGCCAATGGGAGGCCGTGATTGGTGGTCCGGCCGCATTGATTCCGTTGCGGGAGGCAGCCTTTGGGGGTTTCGACTGAATCAAGTTTTAAACAATCGCACGTAATAAAACCGGAATTAAAGCGAGTTGACTTTCAAAATAAAACACTTTGTGGGCGCTTCAGACTCGTTTACGACCTTAAAATGAGTTAATTAAAAGAAAATAATGAGCTCTGTTAGACACATCAAGGCA
Source organism: Datnioides undecimradiatus (assembly GCA_008933995.1). NCBI lineage: Eukaryota > Metazoa > Chordata > Actinopteri > Lobotiformes > Datnioididae > Datnioides > Datnioides undecimradiatus. The sequence goes on along the minus strand of WARS01000028.1, from coordinate 1,186,979 downwards.
TCAGTGTTAAAATATAAGTCGAAATATTACCTAAACTACATATCTTAAGTAATTTTAAACGTTTGTGGTATTTTCTTCTAATAATTTTTACTAATTAAAGTATTTATTTCTTTAACTTGAGCAAAATCCACTTAAATTACCTCTAAATTAACACTTTCTCTGCTGATAATGTGGATTTCTAACTATTTGATGATAAATAAGAGGCAGCAAGCTTAAACCATGAATACAGCATGTTTTGGGGGATTAAGTAAAGTTAATTTAGTAGAAATATGCAGATCTAGTGATGCTTTATACCGGCAACACTAAGCTATGCATCGCAACAATCGTCGTGCGGTTGTAAATAAGACTTTTATTTTGTAAGGCGATACAGGAAGTCGTACGCTAGCCTAACAGCGGCGGGTTTGGCTCGGTAGGCCTCGGTGAATACAAATAAGCACAAAGTTTACAGTCATAAAACACAACATACCCTCTTTCCTAAACGTGAAACAACGTGTATAATTTCACGCAGGCGGTCAGCGGAGTCCCGCAGAAAGGCCCGGCGCCGTGTTCCGGTTCACTTTGAGAAGCTGCCGTTAATGGGCCACCGTCATTCAAGCCCCGCAGTAACGACGCTGCCGTTTTCCACTGACAGATGCGTTTCGGGAGCTCGACAAGTTCCCCGTCTGCTCCGACACGAGCGGAGAGACCCACGGAGGCTCACCTTGCGCTCCACACGACGGCTCCTCCGGGATTCACGCCGCCGCTGGTCTTCGCCCGGCCAAACCGGAGCAGAGCGCGTCCATGGTCCCGCACCAGGAAGTCCCGAGCACTTCTCAAACTCTGTGTGGAAAAGCCGTGCAGGATCCCAGCCAGGTAGCAATGCGCCGCCCGCCGGGCTCATCTGACCTCACCGGGTGGAGGGTGCATGCTGCAGCTGCAGCCGCTGCAGCGCCTGTCCGGCATGCGACATCCCTCACACACACCAAACTCACCCGCTGCTTACTTGTTTATGTATCTGTTTGCATGTTGGTGGTCATTATCAATAAACAATTAATTAAAAATAATTTTAATATGTGTTTTTTTTGTCCCCAGCTTTACAAACTGCATCACTGTTACCTTTGTTTCCAGCCTGTGTGTCTGCAAATACAATTAAATAAGCCATATAAAATACACATAAACGCCATTTACAGCAGTTTTCAACATAAGGTCTTTAGGCAAAGTAGCATTTTAAATAATCTCATATTTCCACGTTCACTCACTTCTGCACGCCTCCTCCCTTTTAGCCCTTATTTACTGTTTTCTTATCTACTTCTATTCCTTTCTTATCACAGACTGATGAATTTTCTGATTGCATCTCTTCATTTCCTGTTTTCTTCAGCTCAGTTACTAATTTCTTTAATGGCAGGGTCATTTATTGCCTTGTCTGTTTGACTGACTAAATGACATTAAAATGTTAAAATTAGACCTAACAACTTGTTCCCGGGTCATGAGTATCTTATACATCACTTTGTAGTGATTTAAAACAGTATCATGATTCCAGATTTTCGATTTCACTCAAAACAAACAAACAAACGATTAAATAACTGTATGAAAGGGGCTAAAGGTTACGAGCTATTATCAGTTAGCCTGATCAGACGACCATATCAGATGCAAAACGTGTTCTCCTGCAGCTCGGATTGGCTCCTGCAGGCTTCCATACGGATTGAACCGAGGAATTGGGGAAAAACACATTCACACCTTGATCTAAGGACTGGATTTGACTCCGTTTAAGGTGAAACAGAGTGATCAGTAGAGCTGAAGCTCATAGATCCTGCGTAGCTTCTGCAGATTTATAATAATATTTCATAGAAAGCCTTATTGTGTGTCACACGTCACAGCGTAGATGAAGTGTTTGCAGAACAACATGTGGAAATGAAGTTTCCTCCTGTAATGTTCAAATTAATGATAGAAATCAATTAAAAAGTAAATAAAAATCCTGTTTTAAAGATAAACTGTGGAGATTTTTCCCAAACATGAGCCATAATGTGAAATAAATACATATTCTCTAATCTGCAGTTGATAAATAACTAATAAATCCAGTAAAACTAATGGTTTAGTGCTGAAACCTGAGAAAGATGAATGCATATTGTGTGTAATATTAATTATTTCCAGACTTTAGATGAACTCTCTTATGAGCTGATGGGAAATCACAGATTATGAAATCACCCAGTTGTCTTTTTTTTAAATATCACGTCCCGTCCGTCATGTGACTCTGGTTTTCACTTGTAAATGACGCGTTACATCACTTCGACGCTGCTGCGAGGCTGCTGGTGCTGAGCCGTCTGATTGTTTGAGTGGATGCTGACCTCTGCAGGCGGAGGCCGGGTGTGGGAGCCGAAGGGCTGCTGGAGAAAACACAACTGAATGCAGTTGTTTCTGTTGTCATTTTAGTCAGATTTCGTATAAAAAGAAAGAAAAATCAGTTGTAATTAGCTGCAAAGGGCAGATTTCTGTGCAAAACAGATCAGAATGAGGTTTTTATTTGCTGATTTTCTCTGAAAACACCTTTTAAGGTTTTAAAGTTGGCTTCAGGAGAGCAGGGGATCATTGCAGCCTCTTACTGACTGTTTTCTGCTTTAATAATCTAAAAAGTGGCTGCACAACTTGCAGAATTCATGTGAAATAATGTGAAATGAAAGGCAGGACAGCCGTGACAGAACTCTGGGTGATTTCTGTTTAAAAAGGCCTTTAAACGTCTTAACTCTGTCTCTGTGCATCCTGCACATTCCCTGGCTGTCGTCGCAACGCAAAGCTGCAGAGCGGCGTGTTGAATGTGCTCAGCGCAGCTCAGCCGAGCTCAGTCTGCTGCGCCGCACTTCGCTGCTGTAGCAGCAGGCCTGGGAGGCCCTGGAGGAGCCTTAAACACACACAGAGTGTATAATGAGGGCTGGGGTATAGGGCTGCGCTATTTACATTAGAGAGCATACTGTTTATAGAGAGGAGCTGTTGAACCCCCCCGTCCTCCTCCTCCCCTGCAGGCCACATTATTGACTGCAGGGTGCGCAGACCGACTGTGACCACACCTGAGGATGCTTTCAAATGCGAGTCATGTGGCTGTAAGTCAAAGATGGCGGGGTCAGCCATGACCTCTGGGATCAAACATACTCATTTATATGTGAAGCTGCAACCTGTGCACGGACGCACGTACAGGTGCCCTGCGGAGGTTTCATGTAAACATGTTTACGCTCAGTGTCACTCATCCCGACTCGCGGCGGGGATCCTTTACTGCCTCGCCAAACATTTGCAAAACCGACTGATTTCAGACTTTTTAACTCCTCATTTGTTTCCGTCCCTGTTTTGCAGCTTGCATTCTTCTTCATCCCTGCTTTTGTTTGCACGTGACTGTGTTTAGCTGCACGTTGCTGCCGCCTACTGTCGGTGAGCAGGACAGCACAGAACTGGTGCAGGCTAGCACATCTGCACGCTACAAATGGAAGCTCATTAAAACCCAGCAGCAGCACGAGTGCCTAAAAACCCACACTGAGTGTCTTTAAAATGTTTTTATAATATTTTGTTTATTCACTCATCAGTTAATGTCGTTTTACTTCCAAACATAAAGGTGTACACGCCGTTTAAAAGACGTCTCCAGGGCCAAAAAATCCAATTCTGGTGGAAAAATACGGTCTAAAATATATTTATTTGATTATTTTTGTGTTGTTTTTAGCCCAAACGTAGACAAATGTAAATAAAACGAGTCTAAAAGAAGTGGAATCTGCCTTTTAAACGCCACCACGCATCTGTTTTTGCAACTGTCGAACTGTAACTCAGTGCTTTTTTTGGACATTGTGCAGATGGTTTATGTAATTCTGCGAAACAAGTTAGAGAAACTGAAGTAAAGTTGATCACATGGCTGGTTTGCACTCACAGTAACACAGCTGCATGCTGATACTGGAGTTTTGGGGGAATAATAATAATAATTATGTGTTTTTGGATTAAATCACTCAAAGATTGAACAAGACATCGAAGGGGGCAGACGAACCTCTGAGAAACCCGAGAACCCGAGTTTAGTTTGGTTTAGCAGCACTGGTGCTTCCCGAGTATCGACTTCCTCCGACGATGTCAGACTCAATCCCAGTCAGCCATCGATTTATTCATTTGCAGCGTGTTGAGTTCGTTCATCGGACACGTCCGTCCGCCGTCAAGGACGTTCACGTTCCAGTGGATCACGAGGTAAATCTCAGGGAAGAGCAAACAGAGCGGAGCACAAACAAGCAGCCTGTTGATCTGATCGATGAACAGGCCTCAGTCTGTGGCGGGAAGCAGCTAAACGCGGTGATGTCACACGGCGTCCGGCGCTGCAGACCTGCACCACTTACCTTGTTAGCGCCAGGCGTTACGGCCTTATTTGTTATCCTAACGCGTCACGTGACCGTGTTAAGGGGCCAACGAGAGGGACACGATTCCGGCGTCGCCCTGCTGCGAGTGTTGATTTCACGGCCTATTAAGCCCGTGATTGCGGCGCCGCTGTCTGCAGCAAATTCTACATCAGTTCCACCCACAAGTGCTCGACGACTCACACACACACACACACACAAAGAGCGAGCGTGATGAAACAGCAGGTTGTTTGACCGGTTGTCCGCAATCAGTGAAGCCGTGAGGTCAAACACGACGGCTGCGTCGCAGGTGATGCGGAGACTCAAGGATGCAGCGTGTAAACAACAACATAGCAACACATTCAGGTGCTTGAAACAGGAAATCAGATCCTTCACTCAGGTAAAGCAACGAAACAAACAAACATGTACATTAATATCACTGATGCATTCAGGGGTAATCAGTGTTTTGCTGCTTTCGTTGGTGGCGTTGGAGCTGATTTGTGCTGTTGGTGACTGTACACAACACTTCATAAACCTGTAAACATGTTGCATCGTTGTGATTGTTTATATGCAAAAATCTCAGTCTGCAAAGTAAAACCTTCTGTTTGCTTTTATGATCTTATACACATGTGTGTTTTCACATATTAGTGCATGATACACTCCTGATTATTACGTATTTGTGCAGTTTTTGTGCTTGTGTGTGTTGACAAAACACACAAACACATGGTTAACCTGGCAGATATCAACGCTTTAGGGACTGATCTGAGGTCTGCCACGCCCCAAGCTTCAACAGGAATAAGGAGGGGCATCAGAGCTGATCTTAAAATCCTCAGATGCATGACTGAACGTCATGCTTTGCAGTGAAGTTCTTGGTTTTAATGAGACAAACGTGGATTTTAAAGTCCCCTGCATCAGGAGTCAGCCTCCCCCTGTCGTCACAAGATGGCAGCATCGTTTCACCGATCCTCTGGTGACACCGAGGCTGCACGTGCGAGGCCCTTCAGTGGCGACGGCGCTTTAAATATTCCTTATGTTCTTCCCTGTTCTGCCAAAAAAGCTTAAAGCGTTGCGTAACAGTTCGCTGAATATTTAGCCCAACAAAGGGGGAATGAGTCACTTCAGCTCTTCAAAGGAGCGCGAGAAGAAACGTTGGGAAAAGACAGAAAAGACAAAACCTCTCCCCGGCCTTCCCTTTGATCAACACTGTAATTTAATTACCTGCATACCAAAGAGAGCCTTTATTTGGAGCCCCAATTCACAGAAGAAGCTTCAAGTTTTGAATAATAATAATAATAATAATAATGTTTTTAGCTCCGGCTCCCTTAAAAAAACCAAAAAGATGTTAATGATAATGCAATCAGCTCTATTCAAGATGCAAGCACAGAGCAGAAAACGGACAAACTCGCAGTAAATATAGTGCAAAACAGAGCAGAGGTCCGCCGTTTATATGCGAAGATGAATGCGTGAAGTGTAGAAATCCAGTTATATGGCACACGACTGTCCCCAGTTGCTACAATAATGTCATGCAAATACCCCCAAATGGTGCAAATGTGATACAAATATTGTGTAAAATGTGAATGTGGGGCTCAGGATGCACGTGACGTCACCGCTCGAGCAAACTAAAGTCACGTTTTCTCCTTTTCTGAATGAACAATGTTTGTTTTTGTGTTTTAAATTCAATGCATTTTACTACATTAATGCATTTACATGCTATCTAATGCAATTAAAAAAACAGCTTCGTCACATTTTCCTGCTTTGACAATGTGAATAATGAATTTGTGAGGTTTATTCAGGAGGCACTGAGGTTGAGACAGTTGCCTGCTGTCATGATTTAATTGGGGCTGCAGCAAACCGGGGTGGAAAACACAAGAACAGCCTCTGATTATTTGCCCCTCGGCTTCTGAATCAATTGTGTCCTTGTGTGAAAAGAAACACATGAAAAGACCGTCACATCCTCCCGCCCGTGACCTCGCCGACCTCTGTCCTCAGTTACGACCTTGCTGCTGTTGTGTTCGGCTGAAGCTGCTCGTTTTTCCCGCACCGCAACAAAAAAACTGTATTAGCACTCTTAATATTAACTCCGCTGACCTTTGACCCCCGGCTCCCTCTCTAAGTCAACACCGCCCCTGATGATCCGGTTTCCCTCCCTCAAACGCCTCACTTCCTCTCTGCGATTCCACCAGTTTCTCCTTTTCCCAGCTCGATCTCTGAGCTTCTTCTCTGCAATGTCGGAGCGTCTCGTCTCGTTCCTCGCAGGAAGGAAGCTTCCACGCTTTCCCATCGGGAGCGCGGCGATTTGAAGACAGATCTGTGTGTGTTTGCATGCGTGTGTGTGTGTGTGTGTGTGTGCAGCACACTCTGGTTTCTACCTCTTGTGAATAATAGACTAGCTGTGTGGTTCGCTGCTTTAACAGCTGCTTATATCTTCAAAAAGAAATAATAATATTCACACGGTGGCAACAAACAGCCCGCTGATCAGCCGCACAATGTGACTCGCATTACTCGGGCCGCCCTTGCCAACTCCCAACCAAACAACGCCGCCATTGTTCCGACGTTTCATTGAACGCCACTCCTGCATTTTCATCTGCAAACAATGTCTTTGTGTTTGGGCGATTGATCCGGTATCGCTGCCGTCTACTACACTATAAATAGTCTGGCATTGATTTTTGGGATTCATGTGTTTTTACGCAGCTGAGAGGCTCCATGATTGTGTCTTTTAATGTTTTGCACCTCCAAGAATTCATGATAAAATAGGAAAAGTAGGAGAAGAGCACAGATGTGGTGTTGTCAAAGCTACCTGGGCGTATTTAACTAATTCAGCACAATTATATTTAGCATAAAACTTGGAAATATTTGCTTTTTTTAATCTAATATTCCTGTATGTTTTGATTTTTTTTACACACTGGAGATTTTGTGTGGATCAAATCTTGTTTCTGAAAGGCAGCGTTGTGCTGTTCACATGGTCTAAACGCCGCTTCAAAGGCTTTTCAGCTTGGAGAGGAATAATGACGAATCCTTGAAATCCTTGAAAAAAAAAAACGGTCAAATTGAAAGAAATTAAGTGCTGACGGCGGCGATGGCTGCGGTGGGGATGGCTGCGGCGGGGATGGCTGCGGCGGCGGCGGCGGCCTTCAAACATCCACGCTTGTCGAATCTCTTGTTTGTTTAGAATATTGTGTCTGACTGTGTCGACCTCACCTTGAATCTCCGGAGCGTCCTGGGCGCCAGCTGATGGTGGCGGCGGCGGCGGCGGTCATCTTCAGATGCCCACCTTTGTCCGTAACACAACCACCGAGTCTTTAAAGGCTGCAGAACATGTGTGTGCTCGTGTGTGTGTCATCAAAAAGTGCTTCTAGAAGAGGGACTAAAACCCAAAGAGCAAAAAAACGTAAAGAGAGAAAAACAAAGAAATAAAAATAAGAAAACAAAAAACCCTGAGCTGCAGACACGCTCTGGAATTACAGGCTGCACATCGACAATAATAGAGGTGTAATATTATCTATCCATGGGCTGGATCCACAGGCTGAGGGCAGTTTATTGTATGCCTTGCCTCAACCCCACAATCAATATTTAATAACAGACTTGGTGGACTGGTGCAGGGATGAAAGCAAAAGATGCCATAATGTGCAGGAGAGCACGTAATGTACAGCAACGTGGATGTTTGCAGTGTGAAGTTTTAAAGAGTGGGTTTAAAGGTGAGCGAATCTGCAGAACGACACCGAATAAAGGTTTTATGTTTCAGCACAAAGCAGCCGGCATTGTCCCGCCTTTTTGTTTTAAAAAGCACCAGTTGTTTTTTTAAAAAATTCAAACACATCAAAACCGACCTCGATCATCTGCGAATGACAGGTGACATCTTTGACCTTTTGACTTCTCTACTGCGCTACTCTCAGTCCCTACTGGGGATGCAGTTGTGACGGTGAGACAGCACGGGAGTGGATCGGACACAAAGTGGACATACAGTGGACAGGCCTCGCCCAGGACAGCGGACAGCACAGGAAGGGAGGACGCCGTGGGCCAATCCCTGGTGAGGGAACGCTTGCGTGTGTGTGTGTGTGTTGGAGAGGGTCAATAAACCTATTAAATAAATCAGCTGTTCCCTGATCAGAGTCGACCAATGTTACTGAGAGAATCAGCCAATCGCAGCGTGAGCCGAGCTTTACTAGCATTTCTCAGCTGCAAGTGTGTAAAGAAGCTTGAAGGTGCAGTTTGACATTTTGGGAAAAGTGCTAACGTGCTGCACCATGCTCATGTCTGCAGCCGGTTAGCTTAGCTTAGTTTAGCTTAGCATGAAGCCTGAAAACAGGAGGAAACAGCTAGCATGCCTCTGTCCAAAAATAACAAAACAGGCTAACCAGCATCGCCAAAACTCACTAATAAACACTTTATAGCTTTAATCCAAATGCTAACTCAAGTGTAAAACAGTCAAGTTGTGTTTTTTACTAATGGTTGTTAGCCAGGCTATTTTGTCGCCAAGTACATTGCCTTCCTGGAGTCTTTGCTAGCTGCACAGAAACGATGACGGCAGGACTCCAGGATCTTAACATCTAAATATGTGGTGTAAAGTGTCTAAAACACTTTAATTTACTACGGAGTAATTACCGTGATTTGCAGATTTGCAAACACTTTGCAGATCAAGTTAAACTTTGACAAATTTGAGGGAATTCAAATAGCTAAAAGTTGCAGTGTGTAGGATTTAGTGGGATCTACTGGTAAATTTGTAAAATATGCATTATTATGTTTTCATTAGTGTTTTATCAGATCAAAATAAGAACTGTTGTGTTTTCGTTAGCTTGTTGACAAAGGGAGTGGCTCCTCGTTTACATGCTAGCTCAAAACAAGTGGCTACTGATGGAGCCTTTCACCATTTTCATGCATTTCGTATCCGCTGAACGCTAAAAAGGGGCAGATAATAACCACAGGATGCCGCTCAATCCCACACACTGTTTCTTAAAAAAATGGTGGAAGCTAACGTAGCTACGCTCCACCGAGAAGTGGAATGGTTTGCAAACGATTATGACGCCAGTGACTCAGCTTGGCGGTTAGCTAGCTTGCGAGCTCAGACAGCTTAACAGCCCAGAACAGAGGAGGAGCTATTGTCACAGACTAGCTAGCTTGCTAGCAGTTAGCAATTAGCTCAGCCGCTACAGTAGCTTCTACATCTGCCTAAATACTTTGCAAAAACCAGCAGGTTGTGCTACTTTCTGGTATAATGAGGCATTAAATCACAGTAAGACTGCAAATAAGCGCATTTCCCAAAGTGTCAAACCACTGCTTGAAAGTAAAAAATAGCTAAAGTTCATGCTAATGTTTGGTTTTTTTGTTGGGTGATGACTTTAACTCTCGACTGTCACGCGGCGGCTTGGGCTACACAGTAATATACATACAAAGACGTCGATGTATATTTACTATGTTTGGTGAGAACAGCATAGTGAGTTGTCACTGGGGATGGAGTCAACTTTACCATGTGGTAAAATAAAGAAAAAAGGAAAAATAATGCGAACACGAAAGGAGGGAAGAGAGAGAATGAGAGAGACTATGAAAGAGGAGAAGAAGAAGAAGAAGAAGAAGAAGAAAGGATGGCGGGCTGTGAAACAGTACAACATCAGACGGGCACTGGAACATAACAACACAGAGAGAGACAAGTATTAGGAAAAATGGTTTAATATAGGAGACAGAAGCAAAAAACTGCATCACACAAGAACATACGTTTACAAAAATAATTCTGACTGCTTCAGCTACACAGTTAGTTCACAGAGAAGGACAGAGAAACCGGAAAAATCTAAACAGCTAAAAGCAAAAAATCTTCTAATTAGTTGATCTCTTTATTAAACTAATACATTAATCCACTGAAGGTGACTAAATATTTCTATTCCTTTCTTTTTCTATAATTGTCTTATCGTGTAGACGGCACAATACAGAAGTCAAATGAAACTTACCGCTGTTGTATAGACAAACTTGCTATTTTTTCTTTTTTTTTTAAATAAAAAGAAGAAAATGATAATTAAAAATTAAAAATTAAAAAAAAAAAAAAAGAAAAATCTGACGCTCACCTACCCTCTTGGTTTTTCGGAACGAAAGCAAGAAAGAAAGGAAGGTAGAAAGAAAGAAAGAAAGAACAACACTCAAGTGAGGAAAAGTGAAAGAAATAAAGCCAAAGATCTTCTAGAAAATCTGATATCAAAAGCCAACTTTCTTGATGCCAGCTAGAAATCATACTCGGGGACCAGTCAGGGTCAGGCCACACCACCAGGCCAGACAGCTTTTTTTTTTTTTCTAAGATTTTTTTTTTTTTGTTGTATCCTTTAATCTCCAGTATAAAAAATTCCACTGGTACAAAATGCATAAGTACAATCAGTTGTAGAAATAGGAAAGCCTGCATTTGTTTGTACTTTTTAAACCCCCATTCCAGTGACAGATTCTCGAAGTGTTGTCAAACAAACATACATCATCACGCTTACAGGATCCACTGAAAATGCATTGACTTTGGCTTCTCTCGAGACAATAACTTTTGAAACTACTGAAAACCTCTTTTTTTTTGTTTGTTTCGTTTTGTTGATTTTGCAGAATTCAAAAAAGAAAACAAACAACAACAACAACAACAACAACGAGAAAAAAACCAAAGTAAATCTGGATAATTTCTACAGACAACAAGCTCTTTTTTTGTTTGTTTGTTTGTTTGTTTGTTCGTTTTACGGCACGGAAAGAGAGAACACACAAAACATTGTCTTCCTCAAAAAACTCGACATAAGCCATAATGCAAAGAAACGACAAGTTCAAATATTTTTTCTTTTTTTTGTCCTTTCTGATTTCATTGTTTGATAAATAGCACTTAAGATAATTAAGAAAGAAGGAGAACAGAGAGGTGAACAGTGAACAAGATAGAAAGATTACAACGAGCATCGGCGATGACAGCCCCTGAGGCGAGCCGCTCGACAGAAACGCCGGTTTCTACGACCCTGTTTGTGCTTCGACGCTGGAAACAAAGACGAGACAGCACATCGCGCCGGACGTCGGGAAAACGCGGGTGACGATTTGGCAAATGACTTTTTTTGTTGTTTTTTTTTTTAATTTTCAGGACAGCTGACGAACGGGTGGCGAGGACAGCACAGAATAACGCAGCCTCCACACTCGACGGAGAAAAGCCGAGAGCGACGGCGTGAAACGTGCGACCGCGGTTCTGCGGCGACTCGCGCCGATCGGACTCGTCTCCGGCTTTCTCGCAGGTAGTTATGGCTGTTTTGTGGCACTGCTCATGTGTGTTTACTGCATTTAGGGAAACAAGTCCGCTCGCCTCCCTCCATGAGCTCAGATAAAAGTTTGGTATTGGGTTTGGTCTGTGAGAGGATAATGAAAGCTGGATGCCTTCATCTCTGTCTGCGGCTGTTGTTTTGCCTGTGTGGACCCGCCGACGTGACCCTTCCTCTCCAACCAGCGAGCGCTTTATTTCCCCTGTCGCTACTCCAATAAGGCAGCCCCTGTTTCTAATAACCCCCGGCTAGCCTGGGAGACAACAAGCGGCGGCGAACTTCAAACAGGCGCCTCGTCTTCCTCTCCTCCTCCTCCTCCTCCTCCAACTGCGCTGCGAGGACAAACTCCAATCCCGGCCTCCCTCCTCCGGCCGATCGGACAATATGGCGGACCAAGATTTGGACAAGTGGGAGGTTTAACTGCACACAAAGTGAACCTGGACTGGGCAACACATCACTGACTGACTGACAACATCTTCTACTCTGATAATACTGGTAACAACGCTCCCTGGTTAAGGCGACTGGTGAGCTTCTGTAGAAAATAATGCTGCCTTTTGTTTTATTTATATTTTTTATTAGAATTTTTTTTTTTTTGCAGAGCGTAAACTAGGCTTTCAGGGAGGGGGTGTCGGGGGGCAGTTGAATAGACTTGACAACACTGTGCCATGTAAACGAATGTCAGTAACACACTTTGGCATCTAAACGCGATTTTGGCCCTGGACTCACACATGGAGACGTCTCGCAACCGCCAAAACAAAACAAAACAAAAAAATAAAAAAAGACACAAACCCGCGTCCCGCCTCCCCTCCACCCACCCCACCCCCCTTTTTGACTATCCGACGGCGGCGTGTGCTTTTTCCTCAAAAGATCGAGGCTGGTTTGTGAATGAGCGAGTCTTGCCCTGTGCTTACATCATGAAAGCGAAGTGCGCTCGTCTTGAGGTGATACACAAAAGTAATGATCCCCGCCGCATGAGACAAACGGGCGCCGCGTTACGACTCCGACATGTTTTTTTAAACCCAACAAAGGGGATAAGAGGATTTCAGGGTGAAATAAGGCTTCGTGTATGACTCTCACCTCCAATTCTTCATCGGCAGCGGCGGTTGAGCGGGACGGCGCGCGGGAACGTAAATAAATAAATAACCAATCAGGACAACACGTGCTGAAGCCTGATGCCTGCGCTTTGTGTCTGTGTGTGCGAGAAAGAACAGGAGTGCAAAGATTTGTGGTAAGGCTTTGATGAGTAAAACGGCTGTACAATGGCTAAAAAATATCAGTGCGTGACTCTGCGTGTGTGTGTGCACGTGCATTGTAAAGTGTGTGTGCGTGTGTGTGTGCGTGCACGCTGGCGGGCGTTAGCGGTCGCTGTAGAGGCGTTCACACTCAGGGGCTCTCATGCACAACAAAGAAAGTAAACTGTGAGGTCTGCACGAGAATGCGTGTGTGTGCATGTGTCCGTGTGTGCGTGTATATAGATATATATATATATGACACATGGGCACTTTTTTTGTTTGTTTGTTTTTGTTTGTTTTTTGTTTTTTTTGTTTGTTGTTGTACATCTTTTACAAAGAAAAAAAGCAAACATGACATTTTTTTTCGTCCAGGCAACAAGACCACAGAATAGCAAGTTAACAAACTCTTTTTTTAAATCTATACTTTTAAATATGAGGGATCCATACAAAACACTTATAATAAAATACCCATGTTATCAAATAATTTCACAAGAAATACACTGACGCGCTAGGCAGGAAGTACCTTCAGAATTTGGCACTAAACTCCACTGATCTTGTCTTTTTTACGTTATAAGACATTTTGCCGAACAACAAAACACATCTAAATATTGTTTCCCACGAGAGAAATAAAATAATAATGACATTGATGCTTCACAAGCTGACATTTTATAGATATATATATATATATATAGATATATATTTATATTTATATATATTTTTAGGAATTTTATATAGCTAATTAACCAACAAGAAATTTAGCAAATAGGGACTCCTTTAAAAAAACAAAAAAAAAAAACAAACAAAAAACAAAAAAAATAAAAACAACAAAGTAACTATTATAGTAATATGAAAGGCTTTGTCTATTGTTCAAGTAAACTGATTTTTTAGTCTTCTCTTGAAAAACATGAGAACATTTAAGACCGTTAGACTTGTGATGAAACCACAACTAAACTCACGAGAAGCACCGACGTTAACGCAGGTTACAGGTATCGTAGTTATTTTTTTTGTTTTTGTTTGTTTTTTTGTTTTTGTTTTAATCCTCTATACATTTAAACAGTAGAAAATATAGGTCATTTCATCATGTGCATTTAAACCACGGATTGTCTATCTGTGAGTCAGTTTCAGCAAAAGGTGACACAAGTAGGTAGCATTTCTCCCACCCAAACAGGGCAAATGTCTTTTTTGTTTTTTAACCTTTAAACTACTCTAGAAAAAAGTGGTTCTATATATAGACTTTGAATGAGAAACAGAGCCACTTAAAATGGCCTTATCAAAAAACTTTACACTGCCTGAAAAATGTAAAAACCATTGGAGAGAGAGAGAGAGAGCTCTGAGAGGTCTATTGATCAGACAAAGCCTACTCAAACCAGAATTTGGAAGTAGCTCCTAGGCTTTAGAGAAACTCAAGTGACTGCTTCTGGCCCGCGCTCCAGGCTGTTTTTTTTGGAAATTTTTTATTTAAATTTTTATATTTTTTAACACCCCCACCCACCCCCAAACACACACACACATATCGGCGCCAGAAGCAAGATGGGCGCGCCAATTCCTGTGGTGAACTTCAAGCTTACTTTTAAAATGAAGAAGAAAAGTAAACAAAAACAACAACCAAAAAAAGACATAAAGAAGAAGAAGAAACAAAAAAATTTAAATGCAGGAAAACATATTGAATGGAAATCACTTTGCCACAGGTTGTTGTTGTTATATTTTTTCTCCAAAAACAAAAAAAAAAAACATTTGTTGTTTATCCATAAAAATCTCAGTCTCTGTTTTTTGTTTGTTTTTCGTACGAATGCAGCTTTGTATCTTTTTCACATTGTATTCGTTTTCTAGCCCGACCCTCCCATATAGTCGTTATTTTTATCTATATATTTTTTTTAAATCGCCTCCTGAAAAAACCCTCCGGAAATTTAACCAAAAACAAAAAGAAAAACAGATCCAAAATGAGGTCACATGCAAAAAAAATAAACAAAAAAACACACACAAAAATCAAAAATCAAAAAAAAAAAATCAAAAAATTTTCAAAGTTCAAAAGGTCAGTAGGTAGCGGCAGAGGAGGAGGAGGAGGGGAGGGCCAGGTTATGATCAGGTGAGCTCGAAACGTCCGAAAAAACAATGACGGAGGAGGAGGAGGACGATGACACTTTGTTTTTGTTTGTTTTCGGTGGGGGCATATTGGTTTTTGCTTAGAGTTTCTTTTTCTGTTGTTGTAGCTAGGGGGTAGGGAAGGGGAGGTGGGGAGGGGGGGAGAAGGGGAAGGGAGGAGGACGCCACGGAGACATGCTAGGCAAACGATGAGCTAACAGGCATGGAGATGGTTTGTTCTAAAAGGGGGAGAAAAGAAAAAACAGGGGAGAGGAGAGAGTTACACACAGAGAGAGCCAGAGCACCACAACACTTACAGCAACTTCATCTGTAACATAATCAGGAGAAACAACAACAACAACAACAACAAGAAACAACAACAACAAGAAACAAACAACAACAACAATGCAAACCGGCAGCAGAACAGCAGAAACACCACTCACTGATTTTCCATTAGCTGGACTTTTCCCTATTTTTTTGCTTTTAAATATGATATAATGTTATAGGTCTATACTAACTAACAGGCAACAACACACACGCACACACACACACACACACACACAATAAAAAACAGAGAGCACCCAAAGCTTTATCCATCAGATCCCAGATGGATGTCGTCATTTGGGAGAGAATAGTCATATTTTATTGTATTTATAAGGGGAGGGTGGGTGGGAGGGCAGGTGGTGGTGGTGGTGGGGGGGGTCTTCATTTGCTTACTTTAAAAATCTTTTGGAAAGGTGCGCAACAGGTCAAGGGGTAAGAGAGGAGGTGGGTGGGGTGTAAAAAGAAGGGAGGGGCTACGGACAAACAAAAAACACCTGAAACAAACAAACAAACAAACAAACAAAAATAAAATTAAATCAAACGGAAACAATTTAAAAAAAAAAGCGAGGATAAAAGGTAGAAATCGGACGAAAGGAAGAAGAAGAAGTCCCACTCACGGATGGAGAGAGAGGGAGCTGCAACAAAACAAAAAAAGAGAGAGCGGATGGATGGATGGATGGATGATGGATGGACAGCACAGGGAAGTGTGTGTGTGTGTGTGAGTGTGTGAATGGGGTAGATGACACAGGGAGGGCGTGTGGCTGGGATGGCGGCGGAGTAAACGTGTGCGTGCGTTTGTGTGTCGTTGTCTGCACTGAAAAAACATGGAAAAACACCGGAGAACCCAATTTCCACGAGACTTCCCCACGAGGGTCTACTTTTAATGATGCTGTGTACTTTATAGGAGTCCAATAACTTAACGATAGGCACTAAATAAAATCCTTTTTTTTCATCTGAGGCAGTAAAAATGTTGTATAAAAATAGAACTGCTTTTTTTACAAATAAAATTTACAGGCCTGTGGCTTTCTGTACTTTGAATTATTTTTTTTAAAATCTTTCAACAAACATCAAGTATTTTCAGTTAACCACCTTTAACCCATAAACTCTTTTTTCACATATTATTATTAATATTATTATTATTATTATTATAGCCTTCATCAAATTCTGGATGTTAGTTTGAAAATGCTCTACATGCTGTAATATCCCTTTCACGACAAAGACCAATGTGATCTGACCCAGAAAAGTAGTTACTGATTCATCTTCTGAGAAATAAAAAAAATTTATATTTTCACATAAATAATAAGACGTAGCTGGAGAGAGAGAGAGAGTGTGTGTGTGTGTGTGTGTGTGTGTTTTCTTTTCGTCTTTTCTCGTCTTCTTCTTGCGGTGGTGGAGCTGTAACTGTAACGGCAGGCTGACGTCGCCACTGACTATAACGTGAAAGAGGCCACTAATGTTTTGCAGCCTTTGCTCCCGGGTTGCCAGCAGGCATAAGAGGGGTTTTTTGGAGAAGCAGCGGCGGCCTGCAACCAACACCGCGGAGGTCAAAGGTCAAATGTGCATATCTGCGTGCGCGTCGAAATTAAAAAATAACAACAACAAAAATATTAATGAACCTTTCGCCAGGCCTCAGGTTCACAACGAGAGAGAGAGAGAATAAAAATTAAAAAATCGTCATGGCTCCTTTGTCTTTACCTCGGTTCTGACTGTAACTAGTCCTCAAAAATGTATAAATAAGAAAAAAAAAAAAAAATTTTTTTCTTTTCAAAAAGCTACCCGAGATAGCTACTTCCTTCCATTGTTTTTTAAAAAAAAAAGAAAGAAAAAATTGCACAAAGTAATGGCGGTAATGGAAGCGTTCATGTGTGTCAAATAAAAAATAAAAACAATTGTAATAAATAATAATAATTGTTGAAAAGCTAACATAAAAATCTCAAAAAAAGCAAGAAAAACAAGAAAAAAATAGGTTAAAACAAGGTGTGTGTCTCCCTCAGGGTGGTTGTAGGTCGTCTCCCCCTCCCTCCCACATCCCTCCCATCAACCTCCCACCCTCCCACCCTCCCCCAGTCCCTGTGTAGAGGTCGTGGCTCGGTTTGCTGTTTTTTGTTTTTGTTTTTTTTGGTTTTTTTGTCGTTCTTTTTGTACGGGGAGGGGAGGGAAGGGACGGGGGGGACTTACCCTAGCAGTGCTAACATGGGGAGCAGATAGACCCTAGTGCTAAGATCAGTACGGTTTGCTGTCGTTCTTGGAGCGCTTCAGCTGCACCTTCAGCCGCTTCATGCCGATCTGGAAGCCGTTCATGGCCTGGATGGCTGCCTGTGCCGACACTGGATTGTCGTAGCTGACGAAGCCTGCGGGAGCGTAAACACAAGGGGACAAGACAGGGTGGTCAAACTTGCAAACTTACAATAGCAAACGTAGCATTTTAAACATGAATAATTGATTAAATAAATAATAGCTGGCTGCTGCATGAGGGTGAGTAAGCTGCACTGGTAGCCAGACCTAGCTAGGATGTTGACCTTTAAGCAGAGTGCAACTGTCGAGCTGAGCAACCTTTGCAGCTAGCTACGTTAGCTACTGTTATCGCAAACCAGCTAGATATGTTTGCTATTAAAATGTAACGCAAGCTAGCTCTGTTAGCCACTTTTGTTGCAAGTCAGCCAGCTATGATAGCTACTGTCATTGCAAGCCAGCTAGCTATGTTAGCTTTATTGTATGTGACTGAGTGTAAATACTGAAATGCTAGCCAGGGTTATCAGGACTTTTGAACACATTTGAACAAACTGGCTGATTAGCAATATTACAATGGATTCAGTTAGCTAAAAAGGTGATACATGATGCTTTCAGTTTCACATGTTTATTATCTTAACAAATCAGCTCTTCTTGAACAAAGGTCCTTTGCGTGGGCTGCAGTCTGTTGATTACTGGATCGAACCGTTTTGTCGTCCAGAAACTAGCTAGACCTAGCCATGAGTTAGCTATTCCCTTGAGTTTCTAGTGTTTTCTCAAAAGACTAGGTAGTAACTAAACATCCTAATTATCATTCGCCTGCTATTCTATATTCTGTATATAATTTTTATTTATTATATATTTCACATTTAGGAACAATGCACAATCAACGCATTGCACCAGCTATAGCTAAAGGCTAGTTTAGTCCCTGAGCAGAGGGTACAAAAGCCAAAAGGATCAGTTGTAATAAATCAGGACATGTCACGCTGTTAATTAAGCAAAGAGGAAGAAAAAAAACACTGTGTTAAAAAAGTAAAAGACAGAAAAAAACAAGTTAAAACAAACAAAACAAAAATAAAATGAAACTGGGCGCAATACCAACACTATGCAATACACTGGTGCAAGAAATGACCAACTAAAACACTGAATAGCCTCTAAATACTGGGTACTTTCAACGTTCAACGTGCTCTGGAACAGATTCTGCTGTCTTTGTCTTAAAATTGATATGTTTAATTGGAAACAGGCAAATTCAAAAGACCTGGAATAGCAGCAGAAACAGCATCGATGGATGGTGCAATGACACCTGTCTAACATGCAGTTTAGTTGATCTAACAGGTTGTCATGCCTTTTCTTTCTGAAGCAGTGCAGCAGGTTTCCCTCCAAATCAAACTGAAAATATAAAATACTTGTTTATTTACAGCAACTATACCGTCTCAAAATTAAGGCGTCATAATAAACTGGTGTTAAAATACTACACGAGGCACCCTCGCCATGTTTTCTCAAGCGTCTCGGGATCTGATTTATCTGAATTGCATTTACATCTACATTAAAACACACCCCTGGTACACAATAAGAGAAGATTAAACTTTAATGACTCCTGGAGGGGAACTGGGTTGTTGCATCAACAAAAATAAAGAAAGAATGAAGCGATAGTAAAACAGATAGTGGGGGCGTGAAGCATCGCAGCTCTGCAGAAACAGTAAAATCCTGCAGCAGCGCACTCAAAACCTGCACGGAGTGACATTTTGACCACCAGTCTCTGTTGGTCAAAGTGTCAAAACACAGGTTTTTGCAGCAGACCCTGAAGTCATGTTGTGTTTTTGTTTTGTTTTGCCGTCTCTCACAAAGTCATCTCTGTGCACACTCTGCTTCCTCCCGTATTATCAAGCAACCGCTAAAAACTGACACCGCTCGTCTCGCTTGTCTCGCATCCATCCTCGCAATCCATTTCCTGACAAGTATCACTGCTGTCTGTCTGCACGCCGCCACCCCCCCCGCTCCAGATCCACGCTTGATTTATTTCTGTTTCCCTTAGCTGCTGCATGAAAATGGAGACGCATTATATTTAGGTTTTCTTGTCAACATGGACAAACGCCATTCAAATGAAAAACCCACGGTGCACTTTAATGCATTTCACCTCAGATTCGACACTTCTGGGGTCTGTTTTTCTGTTAATACCAGGGGGAAGGGGTCGCCTGCTGTCCCACGCTCTGGGTTGAATTCCTTTTAGTCAGACTCAACAACGCTCGTCCCATTTTAACTGCTGCTGCTGTACATGTGGGGGGAAGTATAACCTGTTTTTCTCCGAATTACACAACAGGTGTGTCTTTTGAAAACCCTAATACCTCCCAACCCACTCTGAGTCTGTCAGATGAATGCTTGTCAAGTCAGTTTAGTCTGGAAATATCACAGGGACGCTTATTTGACAGGGTTTGCCATTAGGAAATCACTTCCTGGAGAGAATTGTCGACGTTGGCACCAAATATAATAAAGAAATGGAGATATTAAGTTGAGTTAGAGTTAGCTGCATTGAGTTCCTATGTTAAAGAAGCCAGTATTAATGTGCTACTGCAATCTTTAATCTGCATTTTCATGAATTTTGCAGCACAGACTGTGTAAACGAGTGGAGCCAGTGTGGAAGAGCCTCAAACCTGCAATCTCTCTGATGGCCACCAGAGGGCGACTCCATTGGTTTCCTAATGAATTTAATATCTCACTCACTTGTTTCAAGCCTTCCTCAACACAGAATAATACTAATTTTGTAAATTGTGGTCCGATTTACAATGACAAGTTGCTAGTTGACGAGGAGAGTCTGAATTACTTTGAACCAATAACCTGAGCTTTTAATTCT
Source organism: Datnioides undecimradiatus (assembly GCA_008933995.1). Lineage (NCBI taxonomy): Eukaryota > Metazoa > Chordata > Actinopteri > Lobotiformes > Datnioididae > Datnioides > Datnioides undecimradiatus. The sequence goes on along the minus strand of WARS01000028.1, from coordinate 1,166,680 downwards.
TAAATATGACCTGAGTGTTGACAGAACTGGCCATTACATGAATTCCCGTTACGTCCAGTTCAGCCCGGCCTTCATTTCCGCTGAAGGACCCTGACCGAACTGGGCTAGCAAAGAGAAAACTGATCACTGCAGCGATTTTGTGTGCGTGCCCTTCTTCTGGGAGCTGCCGTACCGAAGCACTTGCTAAGGTTTGTCTGTTTGTCGATGAAGACTTTGGCAGAGACCACGTTTCCGAAAGGCATGAACATCTGGAGTATGTCCTGGTCTCCAAACTCCTGGGGCAGGTGGTAGATGAACAGGTTGGCACCTTCGGGACCTGGCGGGACGAGATAAGAGGTGGTCATGAGTGGTTTGTCATTTAAGTAAAAGCCGCAGCAGGGGCGCCGCTGCTTCGCTGTCGTCATAGGAACGCAGCTGAGGCACACACCGCTTAGCACAATACCGCGCGACCTTGAGTTTGTTATTGCTTTTAAACGACACTCGGCAATTGTGTTGGACATTAAACAAAGATGAAAAGCTTTTTGGATTTCATTCAATAATTATATTTTGGCTCTCGACGAACAAAAGTAGTTCCCCCCTTTTCCTGCTTTGATTCACCCATTCTTTCATCCTGCGTGTCGTCTCTCTCTTAAGAGGGGTTGTGGGTCGCATCCCTCCTCCCACCCCACATAGGTCAGATCTCTCAGAGTCATTAAATGCGCTCTCCGCTGCTAAATGACGCGATGTTTGTCATGTCTTTGTCTCCCTGGAGGGGTTTTGAACTCCCGGATGGATTGTCAAAGAATGAAAAGCGTCGTTTGCAAATGGATCTTTGTTGGAGGCAGAGACGAGACGAGGACAAACAAACAGTGCTCGGCGCTGGTTCTTTGTTTCCTCCACTCGCCGTTTCTTCGCGTATTCAGCGCTGAAAGCTTTCGGGAGGACTGAACTTCAACCAGCAGGTTCTGAATGAAGGCGGCACTTTAGCGACAGCGCCAATACGTCGACTCCTCAACGCTACATTTTCTCTCCCGCAACACAATAAAATGAACTTTACAGTCAATATTGATGATATTCATAGACGGGTCTGATTAAACACACACTTCGCTCTACTAAAGAGATAAAGTTTCTTCATAATAAGACTGAAAAAAATCGAGAATTCCTCTATTTTTCTTTTGATAAACCCATAAAATGGGCATAAAATGGCTTTTTTGCAGGTATTAATGAACAAGTAAGTGTTTTTTTATTCATTTCAGGAAGATAAAACCAGTGAATATCTGTTTATTTTGAATATTTCAAAAAAACAAGTTAAGAATGGATTAAAAACAAATTCAACAAAAGCACTTTGTACTTCAGCTTCTTCTTTCGACTCAATTAGCAGCTCATTTGTGTCTTTTCTTCTTAATGATCTTCCTTTTACTGGAAGCATTTTTAAGCGTTTACTTACTTACCTGTAGCCGGAAACTGACTGTTTCATTTAAAAGTAATTAAAATATGTCATTTGTGACAAATTTGATCAAAAACATGAATTTGTGCATTTCAAAAACATTATTAAATGTCATTTTATTCTAAAATAAGATCATTTAACATTTTTAACATGTTCATTTCTATTGGCTGCACACTCAATGCAGTCAATGCACCGGCACTTTGACTGCGAGAAATCACCCAGAATGCACCTCTGGACTCACAGCCTCCAAGATATCAGCCACTTTAAATCTATAATTAACTAAAAATGACTTAATTTAATTGCACTTGATATAAGTGTTTATAATTTGTAAAAAGGTTTTATTTTATTTTATTTTTATTTTTTTATTTTATTTTATTTATTAGCACTCATCAAATCAAGATATTACACTATTTGATTGATATTTTGCATTAATATACCTAGTTTTTGGTCAACGTTTAGAGTTTAAAGGTCGTTTTTGTTGTTTTTTGGATAAAATCCCAGAGGAAACACTGAATAAATGTGTGTGAGGAACCCTCAGACGACCCCGGGCTACTGACCCTCTTTCTGGCTGCCAGCGGCCCCTTGCTGCTGCAGCAGGGACTGGCTGTAGAGGGTGGGCAGCGCTGCGGCGGCGTACTGCTGGATCCCTGAGTAAGCCTGCGTCAGCGCGTCCATGGTGCCCGCCGTCCCGTTGGTAAGCCCTGCGCCGCCCAGGCCTCCGTTTAGAGCCGCCATACCTGAGAGCATTTGAGCAACTTTACATAAAACCCAACAATAAAGAAAGAAGAGTGCACTTACTCATTAGCGCTCCCACCGAAGGTTGTGTTTTTAACCACACATACACATACAGACACACACAAAAACCACACATCACACACACACAGACGATACTGTAAGTTACACACATGTAAACGTCACAAACACACACACACAGAGGACACATCAATACGGCGTCTACACACGAAACACGACAGTGAACAGGTCAGAGAACGGGACACACACACACAGTATCAGTTTAAACACAGTTAAGTACAGTATGGGCGTAGCTGATGACAGCCAGAGCTGCGCGCAGGTGTACTCCGAATTCAGAAGCACGCAGTGATGCATGCACGCACACACACACAAACACAAAAAAACACAAACACACACACACACAGACTGAGACACTCAGAGAAAACACCGACAACAAATGAAAAACAATGAAAACACACTGACGGGGGCACCTGCAGGGAAACATGTTGGCCTCCTTCAAATCCTTCACTAATTCATTTTAAATTGGCTGACAAAGCCCAGCAGGGAGGAGTGCATTACATTGCATTGTGGGAAATGTAGTAGCCTGCGTTTATGGCAAAAAGCATGCTAGTACAGTTGTACTAGTAGACAGTTTTAAAGTAGACAGTTTAAAAAAAAAAACTGTAGCTAGCTCTGCTGTCAGCATTTGTGCTAAGCTAAGCTAATCAACTCCTGCTTCTAGCATCTTGCCTCCTGCAAGAAAGCAACTGTTCATTTAAATCAGATAGGAATTATATTGCATTATGGGTAATGTAGTATCCTGCATTTGCTGTCACACAATCATGCTAACATATATTCATATATTATTTTTTAAAATTTTTGTTTGCACACATTTATCAGACAAGATGTAACAGGATAATTTGTGAGCTTTAAAGGTGTTAGCGGATGTTTTTGCTAGCGTTTATGCTAAGCTAAGCTAAGCGACTCCTGCTTCATACTTGACAAACAAACACAAAAGTGACGACACTTGCAAGAAAGAAAAGAGTATTTCTTATCAAACACTGCCTTTAAATCATTTGGGTGCTCCTTTAATTAAACAGTTTTCAGTTTTTGCATTGTATTGCATTGTGGGTAATGTAGTATCCTAGGTCTTACGCTAACTGAGAACAATACACATATTTTTAGATTTAACAAACACAATATAATGTGTAAATTCGTGAGCTTTACACATGCTAATGGACATATTTTTAAAAACTTTATAGCTAGCATAGCTGATTATGCTAAGCTAAGCTAATAAACTACTGACAGACATGAGAGTGTTATCAATCTTCTCACTTGTCTTTTGCTTTTGCTAACTTTTACTTTAATCAATTTTTTTAGATCAGCAGTTCATGTTGTATTTGTCACATTTTACATTGTTGTTGTTTGTGTTGACGTTGTTTTTCGTCTCGCCTGCTGTTTTACTCACATAATGTTTGTCTTGAGTCGGGTTTAATGCCTCCTGTAAAAGCGCTTTGCCTTCCACAAACGCATCGATTGCGCGGGTAGGTGTAATTTTTAAAGAAACCCTAATAAAATGACAAACAAACATGGATATTGACAGATTTATTAGTTTAATGGAAACCTCGATTCCACATAATCTGCATTAGTATTGATCTGCTGAATCCAATAACAGTCCGTCTTCATGATCTACCTCGCAGGAGTCTCGCGGCTGCTGTAAACGTAGAAGATGATCTTGCAATGTACTGAAAAGTCAAACATCACCAGCGAGGTGCGACTTGATGTGGGTATTTCAGCCCGTGATATCTCACTTTGGCGGTGGCGGCGGCCACAAGGGAGGGGGGTCGGGTGGTGGGAGACAGGCATGTGGAGCGCTGAGGGAGGGAGGCAGCGAAGGGGGGAGAGGGGGGACTGGTTTAAAAAGTGAAGGAACGCAGCAGTAACACTCATTAGCTGCTTGTAACGGCTTAATATCACGGCGGAGGGCAACTTGTCTGAGGGGGTCTGACATTGGCTCGGCGTCCTGTCGCCTCGCCGTCAGACACAGTGAAATAAATTATCACCGCAGAGCTCCGGATTATAGGTCACTCATTTATTCAGGAATAATTGCACCGGTGACCTTTGCAATTCAATTAAGGCCTAGATGTGTTTAAATGAGGGCGGTTGGTGGTGGCGGAGGGACGAGGAGGGGACATGACGAGGGTTAGCCGGGACAAACCATGGATGCAAAGCGAGCCAGTCTGTTTGAAAGGCATTTGTGTGTGTGTGTGTGTTCATGTGTCCTGCGTTTCTGTACCTGTGCGCGCTCGAGCGGGCGCGTATATGATTTACACAGCGGATACAGCTACTCCAGCCGAGGAGCGGTAAAGGTCAGAGGAGAATAATGTGGTGGAAGAGGCCGCTGGTACAGGATCTCGGCTGTAATAACAGCGCTGATTAAGATCCCGGCCTCGTCTCCCCGGAGGTCAGAGGCGGGACATGCAGCTCGACAGACGCCGGCGGACCGCACAGACCGTGGAGTCGATTCAATTCACATGTGGACCGAAACAAGAGACTCTGCTCTGGATGAAAATCTACTTTAAAGGGACTTATTTAGACTTTAATGCACTTAATCACTTGATTTATCTTCACGAGAGTCACAAGCTTGTTAGAAAAGAAGTAAAACAGTAAAAATTTTGTATTTCAGTGACAATTTTTTATTTTTAGTATGAAAAATTTTGTAATTTTTTTAGGCGACCAATTTTTTGTGTATGTCAACCAGTGTTTTTTTTTTTTAAATTATTTGTGCATGAAAATGGTAAAATTTTGGTTTGTTTTAGCATAAAGCTGGCCACTTTTTTCATTGTTTGCACATGAAAATAGTAAAAGTTTGTATTTTTGATGGTTAAATGAGCAAATTTTGCATTTTGGGAGGCAAATTTTTTTTATATTTTGTATTGTTGGCTCAACGATTAGAGACATTTTGTATTCATTGGGCTTGAAATTATTATTTTTTTTACATGAAAGTGGTTAAAGTTCAATATTTTTGTGCAAACATGGTATAAAATCTGCAATGTTCTGGGCTGGGAAACTATAAAACTGTGTAATTTTGTAATAAAAATGTTTGAATCTAAACATATTAGGCAACAGGTTGATCATGTTTTAGCTCATAAATGATCAAAGTGTGTAGTTTTGACCTTGAATTGTGAAATAATTGTAATTATCTACAGAAAACGTAATTTCATTGTAAGAAAATTAACAAAATTTGCCATAAAGACAATTAAATTCCATGTTTTTTCTTCTTTATGGTGGTTTTCTACAATAATTCACCGACAAAACTGGTCTTAGTTTTGCCTTTTGCTGTCTTTAAAGCCTCTAATGTTCAAACGTCATGCGGACAAGACAGAAAACACAACGACAACACGACAAAACAACACAATGTGAACGACAACAACAACAACGACGACAGACGAGTGAGGTGACAGCAGCACGCCAGCTCCGCCCGGACGGCACCGCAGCGCTCCTGCAGCAAGCATAACCCAGGACACAACCAGGAAGCGGATGAATGGATGGAGGGATGGATGAATGAATGTGTGGCTGGATGAGTTCATGAGGTCACCGACAGTTTATTATCAATGAAACTGAGACACAGAGAGACGACAGAGCGCAGCTTGTTGTGTGTTTGTCTTCAGATTCACACATTTTGAAAAGTGTTTCAGGTTTCTCTTTGTTATTCATTAACTTTCTGTCTTCGTTTTATCTTATCTAGTCTTTAATTTTCATAAAATATGGACTTAAATGTCTAAAATCCAGCAAATTATTGATATAAATCTCTAAAAATCAATAGATAGTGGTCCAATTTCAGCCTATTTGTTATATTTAAACTGTAAAATGTAAAGTATGACACAAATCTGTGCAGCCACTGACATTAAAGTCGGACAGCTTTGGGTTTTTTGTTATAATGAGTCTTTTTCGTAATATTTAACAAGCTGTGGTTGGGTTTTATTGCAAATTCTGTAGTTTTTCCGTCAACAAGCTCAGTTAATTTAAGTTTTAATGAACATTTTCAGCGACAAATGTTTTATTTTCTTTAACTTTCTCAAATTTAAAGATTAAAATGAGTAAATTGTCAGTTATAATTAAAGAAACTGTAAGCAAAAACCAAAATCAGTCCAACTTTAACGAGCAGCTGTCAACGCTGCATCTCTCTGCGTTGACTCACGGGTGGTGCCGCTGGGTGCAGATGGTCGTGGTGGGTGGAGGTGGAGGTGAGGGTGGAGTGGCTGGTGACAGGGTGAATACTCACTGTTGATGCTACCTGCTAGTGCATTTATGTTGTTCAGTCCCACAGTTGCGCCTGCCAGGCCCTGCAGAGTGCCCAGAGAGGTCAGAGAGTTCATGGCACCGGCGTTGGAGCTGGCTGTGGTGCCCGCTGCTGAGGGGGGAGGAAAAGGAGGGAGGGAGGGAGGAAGGGGAGGAGGAGGAGGAGAGGGAACAAGAGGAAGAGAGTGAAAAGGACGGAGGTGAAGAGGGAAAGTAGGAGACAAAGAGACAGACTTGTTACGCAGCCGTTTAAAATGAGTTGGGTTCTAGCGTATTTACGTTCTTGCTGTAACTAAGCGAGAGCGCCGCAGAGACGACCGGCTGCCTCCACGTTTCACTGCGTGGCCTCGAGGAGAAAGCTGTGCAGCTGTGAGACGGGGTTTTTCTTGGATTTGCAGCTTGAATGTGAATCAATAAACTCAACATTCATTTCACTTAAACTTTATTACCCAGAATTAAAATGTAACCACTGTTCTTCTCAAAGAGTTTTGATGATACAAGGTGCGATCGAAATGTTAAATATGGCCGCCGTCTCCTTCAGAGTAGTAACCTTGTGCAGTGATCCATCGCTCCCAGTGCTGCTGCAACACCTGAGTCGATTCCTGGTGGTGTAAACCTTGTAAAGCTCCATCTGTGACCTCCTCCTCTGTGTCAGAGCAGACACCTTTCAGCCTCGGAGACAAGAAGCAAGATGCGGTTGATGAATCCAGCAGCAGGGCGGTGCAGAGCAGCGATTGTGTTGCTGCAGCTAAAACACTGTGTGTGTTCTCAGTTCTCTCCTGATGGAGAAGCAGAGCTCCACTTGTCCCAGTTCAGGTGGTTGGTGCTGAGTCTCCTCCCTCAGATGCCTCAGAGTGGTGCAGCAGAGCTCTCCTCTGACCCTGGGGGATGAGTTCACGCTGCACAGCCCCGCGAATGTGGGAGGAGACGACCAGCATGTCCTCCTGATCTGACGCAGACACTTCCCTCAGTGACTCAGCAGCTTCTCCACCGCTCAGGCTGCTGGTTGCTCTCAGACACCGTCCTCCACATCAGGCTTTGACTCAGACTTTGACATTTGCAAGGTGACGATGCACAAATGCAGCTTCAGTCCATATAATGACTCAGCAGTTGCAGCCAGCAGCTTCTGCATGCTTGCTACTGTGCATTTATGCATTCAGGAGCTGCAGAGAACATGTGATTGCACCTCTTAAGACAAACTTGGGGGCCGATGGAGATGTTGCATCATGACATGAGCAGAGAATCAGCGAGAACAGAGAAAGCTACAAACATCTACCTCACGTGAAGACACACGCAGGCCAAGGAGAGAGGAGGCAACCGGTTTTCTCCACGGCGTCAGTTTGATGGTATGTTTCAAAACATTTCAAGTGGCGCCTTTAATTAACCGGCACCTTGACCACGCAAGACTGCACGTATGAAATTATATGGAGGAAAACACACATCCAGGTTCAGAGGCAGAGCGCTGCACGGCGTGTTCGTTTGTTTCAGCGGATATTCACAAGAGCAGGTAAACCGGAGGACTGCTGCAACTCAAGGTGCATTGAGAATAAACACAAGGACCCCCCCCCCCCCAAAGAAAAAAAAAATTAAAAATAAGCAGACATATGTTAAAAAAAGGCAGGAGCACAATCAGAAGAGATTCATCTGCTCACAAGTCATCGAACTCATGGAGGTTTTGAATGTTTTCGCTCATTTAAGTTGAATTTAAAAATCACGTTTTGCAAGCACAGTCGTTGTTGTCACTGACACCGAAGAACACACCAAACTCCAACACGGCGGACGCGACAACACACACAGTCGCACACTCAACACACGCACAACGCTGATGTGGAATGCGCCACACAGTGTCAGGAGTGGTGGGTGGAGACGATGGAGAAGTATGGTGCACAAAGCTCAACCAACCTCGTTCTGCTCTCAGAGACCAGAAATCAAATCAAATCATCTTTTAATTCGCCCTCGATCTCGTCGAAGCGCAAAACAAAGCAGGAGCGTGTAAAGAAACGGTGCCACAAAGGGAGCGCTGTGTCTGCGGATGCTGCAAAACAACGGCAAATTAAATAAAAAATAATAAAATAAGAATAAAATGAAACCAGGCTGTCCTGTCTCCATGCAGAACTGTCTATATTTATCAAACGGGCGTGACGTTTTTCAGTTTCCTTGACACATGCAGTATAGCGCCACTCATTCAGGAGCTCAACCTGAGTGTGTACTATTCAAGGTTGGACTGACATTCAGAGTCAGAGAGAGAGGGAGAGAGGGAGAGGGAGGGAGAGAGAGCGAGAGAGAGAGGGAGAGAGAGGGAGGGAGAGAGAGAGAGATCTATGGCGTGTGAACCGGCCCGTGGAGGCAGGAAGTGGGATGGAGAAGCGGGCAGCTTAGTGTTACAGAAGAGGAGGGGAGGAAGGAGGGGGGAGGTGATGTGGGAGGAGGAAGGGGGGGGTGAGGAGCTTTTCATATTCATGCTCTGTTGGGAGTGCAGCCCTAAAGAGAGAGAGACGGCGAGAAAACCCACGCCGCTGAGCGAGGCCTTTGTTTACATGAAAGGGGGGAGAATGATGAGCAGAAACAGGAGTTTGTCAAAGAGGGCAGCAGCAAAAGACGAGGGCAACGAGGGGGAACACAAGGAGGGGGAGGTGCAGGGGGAGGTGCAGGGGGAATCTGAGGGTGGGGATATTTAAATCTGGGTTCAGACGACGACCTGGTGGCTTCTAACCCCGCCCACCTCCACCACCTTCAGCCGAAAACACAAGCAAACAACTTCCTGTGTGAGTCTCTACAGCTGGTGAGGTTTGACCAACACTGAAACCACACACACACACACACGCAAACACACACACGCAAACACACACAGAGACAGAAAGGTCACAAACATGCCCACACGTATACGCAGCGTGTGTCACGTGATGGCGTGGCTGCTGGGCCCCACACGGCGAGGAGGTGAGACAGGAGTCAGCGATCATCATCATCAACAACAACAACAACAACAGCAACAGCAGCATCATGGTGTGTGGGGGAAGGCAGATGGAGGTCTGAGAGGGCGGAGGAGGTGGTGGATACAGACACCATGGCGACGTGGACACTGACGGCGGAGCTGAGCAATGGAGATGGTTGATGTTTTCGGAGACGATGGCGAGTTGGATGGTTTCGGTGAGGTGCCGGGATCATGGCGGTGGGTGGTGGTGGGTGGAGGGCGACAACACTGGTGATGGGAGCGGTGGAGAGCGGAGGACGCAGGCAGGCGCTGGCAACCAACCCCTCCCCTCCCCGACCCCGACGTCGGACCCCCACCTCCCCGACCCCCACCACCACTCCCCCCAACCTGATTGGCTGCGGTGTTACCTGGGCTGGCCAACGCTCCCAGGGAGGCGGCGTTGGAGGACAGGGGGTTTGCGGTGGAGGGACTGGCTGAGTTTTGGGCCGCCGCCGCCGCCGCCGCTAAAGTGGCCAGGTTCTGCAACTGCAGAGCACTCATACCTGGAGAGAGGAGCCAGAGAGGGTGGTGTCAAACCTGGGGAGCGCAGGCTGAGGCGTGGCCGGTGTCGCCGCGGGCGGGACCGGGACCAGAGCGCGAGTTAAGCCGCCTGGTGTCCGGAGGTGAACAGGAACAACAGGAGGAGTGTGTGCGTGTGATGTGCGTCCGGGAGCGGCCCCTCAGGTTCTCCGCTGAGCCTTTAGACAACTCCGACTCCGTCTCCGCCACCGTGAGGAGTCTGCGGGGCGCGGAGGCGAAACACTACAGCAGCTGATCTCGCTAATAAGTCCCACATGTGTCTGAGTCGGCAGAAGCAGCTGCTGCGGTGTTTAGGTTTGGCGCTTTTCTCCGAGGCAGGAGTGAAAGTCTTCAGAGTCATTAAAGCTTTTTTATTTTTTTTTAATTTTTTTAATTTTTCAGCCAATTACATCACTTGAGATCCGTCTGCAGCTCATCGTGCTTTGTATGAACAAAAGTGTAATTGGTCAGTAAAACTCATGATTAGAGCCTCAGTGAAACGAGACTTTTGAGGCCGAGTATTTAGAAAAAAGGTGCTTTTAAGGTGCTCAGGGTGTCTTTTCAACAGCCGTCAGGGGATAACAGATGAAAATTAGCCTTTTAGGCTAAAATCTGGGCTAATTTACGGTTATTTCCTCTCTGACGATCAATTAACACGTCCCCTGTTGAATAAACTCCAAAAAATTTAATATTAAAATGCGTTTATCTCCTTTCCTCCCTTTCCTATTCGCAATTTCTCACCTCTGTTCCTTTAATTTGACACAGAAAGTGATATTTATCATTTAACAATGAACTTTGGCATCAGAAATGACATATTTTACTGGTGTTTTACTAATAAACATTACTCTTAATTGATTTTAGATCAGTTTGTTTATGTTTAAGGGGGACGCAGAGCTAGAGATCTGACCTGAGGACGGGGGATTCAGAGAAATATATTAAAAGTTCAAAATAAAAGTCCAAAACATCATAACATCTAACTTATAATTCAGTTGCATGTCAAATATTTTATTATTTTACACTTTCTGTGTTAGCTTTGAGTGCGTACGTTCGGTCTGACAGTGGTGTTCATCATTAGCAATGCCTGCAGATTTGATTGGCTCGGCAGCATCATGTGACATGATTTGCTGCTCGGCCGGAGCTGTAAAATCAGGAAACGCTCTGTTTAAAATGCCATAACTCTTAATTACTTCATTTATTTACAGGTTGGGCTCGATTGATGTGCAGAAGGTGAACACGGGGGATGCATTTTGGTCATTTTGCTAACGCTAAGGGTTAGCGCACCTCCTTTTAATCGCTAATATGGGACAAAAAACTATATTTTCCACTTTAATTAAGGGGGCTCTCAGTCAGAAGGTGTGAAATATTCATGAACAGTGCTTCTTTAATGCACAGGCGTCCTGTCGACACCAGTCAGACTCTAATCACGACGGCACATGATCGAGACTTTTAGCTTTCCTGCCCCCGCTCAGCGGCCATCACTGCAGGCTGCAGCGTCCTCGCCGCATTAGCATCCAGGCCTGCATCCTTAACGACCTTATGCCATGACTGTCTGTGTGTGTGTAAGTGTGTGTGTCTGTGTGTGTGTGTGTGTGTGTGTGAAACCTCAGGAAGCAACCAGCATCAGCTGTTCTTACCACGGAGAAGCCTCCTCCTCCTCCTCCTCCTCCTCCTCCGACTCATGAGCGTGTTAGGTTTCAAGTTAGAGGGTGGAGGGTGTATGTGTCGTATATACAGTCTGGATGTATATACAGTACCATGGAAACACACACACGCGCGCACACGGCCACGCACGCACACGTAGAAATAGACAAACACACGCACACACACACACACACACACACACAAACAGGACACCAATGAGGAAGATCCATCTTGTTTGACTGAACGGTTTGAGGTCGCGACATCCAAACAGAGAGATCCTTCACCCAGACAAGCAAACTGGAAACGCAGCCAATGACAACACATGGCTGGAGTCATCACCCAGGTGCACACTTCTGATTGGTTGATTGAATATAGAGAATAAAATAAACAAATAAATAAAAAACTGCCAGTGTATAAATGTTTTTTTTTGGTTTTCCTTGAGGTTGTCATGACGAGCAGGAAGTGCCTGCGAGAGGAAGCTAAACGCGCCCGCGGTAATGAGCGTGCACGTGTGTGTGTGTGTGTGTGTGTGTGTGTGTGTGTGTTGTTTTTACTCATCCGTGCTCATACTTAACGAGCCAAATCCAATCGTGTTCTCAAAAGCGATTTTCTCCAATTTTCTGTGACACGTCCGAAGCTAAAATGGATTTCTGTTCACGCGCAAGGTGGGAATAAAACCGCCGCCGCCGCCGCCGCCGCCGCCGCCGCCGCCGCCGCCAGTCTTTCTGTTCCGTGCTCAGATCTCGCACTAATTCAGACATTTCAACGTGTTTGTTTTCATTTTTTTGTCCTTAAAGAGGCAGAAAATGCACCACGAGCGGCGGCCACCCCTGTCTCTGAGCTCTGCCTTTTCCTTTCCTTCTCCCCTTTCCTCCTGTTTCCTTTTCTTGCGTCACTTCCTGTTCTTCTCTACCACTTCCCTTTTTTTTGTTCAGCCTTTTCCTGTCTTTTCCCTTCTCCCTGACTTCCTCCTTCCTCTCTCATTTCCTTCCTTTCCTTTATTTGATCTCATCCTCTTCTTCCTTTCCCACTCCTCTCCACTGTTCCTATCCTCACTTCCTTTCCTTTTCTTTCCTTCCCTTTCCTCCCTCTTCCCATTTCCTGGCCTTTTCCTTTCCTCCTCCTGTTTTATTTACCTTTCAACACATTTTTCCTCTCTTCTACTTTTATTTCCTTCCTTTTATCATTTTGTTTCCCTTTGTGTCTCCTTTCTTCCTTTCCTTTTCCATCCTTCCTCCTCTACTCTTTCTTTCATCCCTCTCTTCTTCCTTTCCTCCTCTTCTTTCTTTCCCTTTCCTTTATGTCCCCTTACTGCCTTTCTTGTTCCTTTCTTCCTACTTTGCCTTGTTTTTATCCTTCTCTTTTTCCTCTTTGCCTACTTCCTCTAATTCATTTTCTATCCTTTTCCTTTCTTCCTCCTTTCTTAACTTCCCACCACATATTTCTTTTCTTCTTTAACTTCCTTCCTTTTGTCATTTTGTTTCTCTTAATTTCCTCTTAACTCCCTTCCTTCCTTCCTTCCTTCCAGCTGTGTACTTCCCACTTCCTTTTTCCTGGCATTTCCTTTCCTCCTCCTATTTTTTTCCTTTTTCACTCACAAATTTCCTTTCTTTTCTGCTTTAACTTTCTTCCTTTCATCATTTTGTTTCCCTTACTTCCTTTTCTTCTCTTTCCTCATTTCCTTCTGCCTTTTCTTTTATCCTTTTCTTTTCCCTTTCCTCCCCTTCCTTTTTCCTGACCATCCTTTTCCTTTCCTCCTCCTCTTTCTTTACCTTTTCACCACACATTTCCTTTCATTCACCATTTTGTTTCCCCTTGTGTCCTCTCTCTTCCTTTCCTTTCCTTTCATCCTTCTCTTCTCCCTTTCCTCCCACTTCTTTCTTTACCTTTCCAAAACATATTTCCTCTCTTTTCTGCTTTAACTTACTGTTATGTCCCCTTACTTCCTTTCCTTTTCCCTCCTTCCTGCTCCACTGTTTCCTACTCTTTTCCCTTTCACTTCCTTTTTCCTCACCTTTTCCTTTCCTCCTCTTCTTTCTTTTCCTTTCTTCTCCTACTTTAACTTCCTCCCTTCTCTTTTCCTCCTTCCTCACATCATCTGTCCTAACTCCTCCTCATTTCCTCTCCTTCCTTCATTCCCTTTCCAATTTCCCGTATCTCAGCAGCATTTCACTCCTCTCTTTTTGTTTCATTTGCCGTTTTCCCTCCTCCTTTCCGTTCATTTCCTTTCCCCTTCTTCTCCTCTCTTTCCCCGCGCTCTTCCTCAAAGCGGCTCTGCACTAATTCTTACTTGCATTTGTCAAAGGTTATCTCGCTCACTGAACGAGCGTTTTCGAGACAGTTAGACGGAGAGAGGGAGCGGGCAGGAGATAAAAATAACTGGGTTAGAGGGGAATAAAGCAGAAAGAGAGACAGTATGAGACAAATACAATCTTCTTCCCACATCAGAGTCGGAGTATCCGGGCTGTGCAGATGGTACGCGAGTGTGTGTGCGTGCATGTGTGTGTGTGCTCCATGCGTGCTGTATGGCAGAGCCGGGCTGCACCAGGCTGGCGTTGGCCGCGTCTAATTGAATGCTCATTGGTGTAATTGAAGCCTCTCAGCTCTGCAGCTCCTCGTGTTAAAGACTGGGACCAGATGTCACTCAGCTGTGTCACATCTCCTGCCAATCACTAATGCTCGCTCGCTCGCTCTCTCTCCATCGCAGATGGAGGACCAACAGATCTCCAGATTCAGACACCGTTACTCACCCGTGGTTCCAAATCCCAGAGCCTGTTTATCCGTACGAGTGTGTGTGTGTGTGTGTGTGTTTAGTGGGGAAACGGCGGCGGCGGCGGCGGCGGCAGAGTGAGCGAAAATTTAAATCAGCCGCAGGGAAATTGCAAAGCGCTGTAACTCGAGGGAGCAACGACAGAAAGCTGGGGGATACGAGACGCCGCTCGCCGCTTTAAAAAGCCGTTATTGTTTCCTCCGCGAATTTCTTTACCCCGTTTTCCAGGCGTCGAACGAACTAAACGGCGTACAATTAAGAGCTGACACCTCTCGCAGGAAGAGCGTGAAAGAGAGAGAGAGTGTGAACGCTGCAGGGAGGCGTAAAGGTGAGATGGAGGAGAGGGTGCGAGGGTGACTGCAGAAGAAGAAGAAGAAAGAAAAAAGAGGCTTAAAATAAACAGAGAGGAGCGAAGGAGGGAGCGACGAGGAAGCTTAACGAGGAGAGAGGAGTCGAGCGATGGCGAGGAAACTCTTAAATAACCTAAAAATGATCTGTCTTAAAGACAGAGATTTTATCTTGTTCAACATTTAATACGAGGCTTCTCGGCGCGCTCAAGGCTCCGATTAATTCAGAACTGGGTTAACACAATATGCGTTTTCACCGCAGCGGCTTGGTTGAAGAGAACCGGCCCGTCCCGTTCGGCTTTATCTCCCGCTTCCTCGTGTCCCGTACTCTGGTTTCGCCCTGTTTGCATTCGTCCTCTGCAGCTCGAACTCGCACACAGATGAAACGGGGAGGACGGATCACAGAGACCCTCCGCAGTCAGAGAGCAGTAGATGGCGCCAGAGGAGCCCACTTTAAGACAACCCTCCCCGCTCCCTTATCGCCTTCCTTCCCTCGCCTCCTTCTCTGTGATTCATCCATCCCTGCAAAGCCGCGGTGCTACTGTTACACGCCCAGGGCGCAGCTCTTGTCTGGCCTCATTAAAAGATCAAGACAATTCTTAGCAACAGTTAATAAATCTTCAGGGCAAAGATCTCTCTTTACTCCGCCACGCGAGTTCATCTGTTATGCTCTTTGGTCGTCTTTTAGAAGTCTGTGAAAATAAAAAAATAAAATAAAAGGAATAACAAGAGAGGCGCAACAAAGAGCCCGTCGTATACGTTGGTTTCAGGGCGCCGTGGGTTGGGAGGTGGTGGGGGAGTTCATCGACTGATTGTTTTGGACTCACCGGCCATCTGCTGGATCCCGCTGAAGGCTCCGAGGTTACCGGAGGATGTCGCCTGCTGAAGCAACTGACGGCAAAGAAAGACAGAGAAGAAGAAAGAGACACGAGCCAGAGAAGAAGGAGAAGAAGGAGACGGAGAAGAAACAAAGTGAGCCGTGTGGAAACAGAGAGCTTAATACATGTCGATACAATGCTACGCCGGGAAGCTAAAGTCGTAATGAGCGGGTTAGCGATGTGGTTTTTGCCTGGGTGCTCGATGAGTAAATGAGCTGCTAATATAGTTTGATCTCTCCTCCGAGCGAGCGCTGTTTGTATTCCCGCCGCCGTTCTTCCAGACAAGTTGAGCATGAAAGCTCTAATCTAGCCGACTAATTAGATTCCAAAACAAAAGTGGAATACTGATGCCGTCAGAAACTCGTCCCTCAAAGACTCGAATTAACAACAAATTAACATCTTGTTTCCTATTGTGAGCCCGGTTTCTCATGGAGCCGGAGCTTTCCTCACAACGGGGCTGAGAAACTGGCGTCCAGAGAGCAAACCCGCCAATAAATCAATCGATATCCAGTGAAGGAGGGACGTTTGAGAAGCTTTGGGATCAAACAAAGTGAGAAAATCGAGTCCCAGAGTTTGGAGGGTTTGTTTTTTTAATTTAGAAAGTGAAGAGCAAAGAGTCAAAGGTCAGAGCCGAGGCGCTCTGAGAGGCAGAGGACAGCAGAGGGGGAGAGAATGAGGTTTCTGAACTCTGCTTTAAATGAAAGAAATAATTAAATGTAATACGGAGCAGCCCCCTCCCCACCTCTGAGTCTAACAGATGAACCGCCGAGGGTCTCGGATGCTGTGCAGGATTTCACAAATTGGGGATCAGTGGACTCCCAGGGGTGCCTCGCTGTCCCCAGACTCACGATTCCTTCGTTTAATCCCACAGAAAGTCACAAGAATTCACCTCAATTACTGAAAACAGTGGGATTATTTTTTTAAAAAAAGCCTCATTTTGAACTATTTCCTGTTCCTGCTGCCGGTTCGTGGCTGAAACAGCTTGTTTTCAGCTTTTATGTTGTCGCTTCCTGCTCTTTTAATGGCTTTTTAAATGATTCATTCATAAAACTTAACTCTTTAGGTTACGTAAAAGGTAAAATTTGGGGATAAAGTGGATTTTTTTTATTGCACCAGCTGCAGCAAAGCACCCCCCTGTGTGCTAGATCCTGTTTTTTGCACAGCTAAGTGGTTTTGAAACGTTCAGGATGCGTTTTGTTTGTTGAATAAAGTGGTTTGGTTTAAAACCGGTTTGGCAGAGGTGAAGGAAAGACTGTGCGCTGGCAAATACATCCTTAAATTTAACTCCAACACAGACTTTAACTGATTTCCTCACTGCGGTGATGGAAAAATGTGATTTGGACGAAGCACTATCAGCACAAATGAGGCCACAGCTCTTAACTTAATCACGAGCGATCACTGAAACCCCGTGTGCCTGTCGACTAAACACGGCCATAACGCAGAAATCTCAGCTATCTGATTCAAAACAGCTTCAGTTTCTCTAATTTGAGCTTTGATCTGGTGTGAAACTGATATTTAGTCCATAAAATGAATGTTAAACTCGTTTTTTAAAGTGTTTTTTAAATAAAAATCAACTTTATCTTCCAATTTAAGCACAGTTAATGTGTGAAATCCCACATTTTGGTTTTTCTTGTCACTTAAAGGGAACTAAATAAGTAATTAATGCAATAAAATAGCGTCTGATATTAATTTATAGTAAATAAAGGGATAAAGGAGCGATTATTAATTTGAAATCACAATCAAAATGTCTAAATGTGACCACTGAGTTAAATTTGAAAACAGTCTGTATCTTTGATCTTTTTCTAAATATCGGAGATGTTAAACGTTTGCTGCTGCAGCCTCGCGCCCTGTTCAGACACCTCATTTCCTCGCTACGCTCCCACCACCCCGCCATGAGAGGAGGGCGCAGGAGAGGAGCAGCGACAGGGCTAAGGAGGAGGAGCAGCAGGAGGAAGAGGAGGAGGAGACAGGAGGCCAGTGGGAGGCACTCTGGGGGGTTGGAAGTTGGGTGTTTTGACTGGGGCACTGACTGCGGCGGCGTTGGCCACGGGGCTGCAGTAAGGGGTGGAGGAGGTGATGGTGGAGGTGGGCGACGCGGCGGCTCTCCTTACAGCCAGATACTGCGGAGTGAGGCCGCCCAGGCCCGTCAGGCTCCCCCAGGTGGTCGCACTGTTGAGCTGCTGCATCTGCTGCGCCAGCTGCTGCTGCAGACGCCGCTGCTCCTTGTCCTTCTGCGTGTCGGCGAACTTCACCACGATGGGAGACGAGCAGCCCTGCAGGTGGGAGGAGAGGGGGAGACAGGAAGAGAGAGAAGAGGGGAAGTAGGAGAGAGGATGGAGGAAAGGAATAAGAAGTGGAAGATGGAAAAAGGAGAGAAGGGGAAGGAGGAAAGAGGAGAGGAAACAGAAAGAGGAAACAAGGAAGGAGAGAAGAGAGGAAGTAGGAAAGACGATAATGAGAGGAGAAGAGGAAAGGAAAAATAAAGAGAGGAGAAAGAAGAAGAGGAGGGTGGGAAGGAGGAGAGAGGATGGAGGAAATGAGAAGAGGAAAGGAAAAAAGAAGTGGAAGATGGAAAAAGGAGCGAAGGGGAAGGAGGAAATGGAAGTGAGAGAGGAAGAAGGAAGAAGAGACGTAGGAAATAAGAGAAGAAGAACAAAGGAAGTAGGGACGGGTGATGGAAAAAGGAGAGAAGGGAGGAGGAGAAGGAGGAATGGAAAGAGGGGAAGGAAGAGGAGACGGGGAAGGGAAGAAGAGAGGAAGTAGGAGAAAAGGTGGAGGAAACAAGAGGAAGATATAGAAAAGAAGATATAGAAAAAGGAGAAAAGTGGAAAGAAGGGAGGAAATGGAAAGAGGAGACAAGGGAGGAGAGAAGGAGACATGAGAGGATAAAGGAAGAAAGGGAAAGTAGATGACAAAGGAAATAAGGAAAAAGGAAGGAAGATGAGGAGGGATGGAGGAGGATGAAGGAGACAGAGAAAGAAAGCAGAGAAGAAGAAACAAAAGATAATTAACTCGTTAGAAAATAAGTAAAATAAACGACGAGAGCAGCCAGAAAACACCTCGACATAAACATGATTAACACCCGAAATGCTTTATATGACCATGGACACACACACACACACACACACACACACACGACACAGAAGACCAATCAACACACACGTTTATATTAACAAACTTTACATCAGCAAAGAAAAAAAGAATTCAATTAAAAGAAGCGGGTGTGAAATTATCACACACACACACTGACACACACACACACACACACACACACACACACTGACACCACACACACACTGACACCACACACACACACTGACACCACACACACACACTGACACACACACACACACAGAGTCACACACTGACACACACACACACTGACACCACACACACACACTGACACACACACACACACACACAGAGTCACACACTGACACACACACACACTGACACACACACACAGAGTCACACAGGAAACTTGACTCTAAAGCCAGTGGGCTTTCTTCTTTTCCCCCCACAAGGGCTCCAGTTATCTCTGAGTCCAGAACGGTTTCACCAGAAACAGATTTCCTGAGTTCTCCAACTATTTCATCATCTCATATGAAGAGAGACTTGATGTGTGTGTGTGTGTGTGAGAGAGAGAGTGTGTGAGTGTGTGTGTGTGTGTGTGTGTGGGTGTGTGAAAGAGAGAGAGAGAAAATGCAGAGAGCGACTGATTGGGATGACCAGAGACGGAGGTTGAGAGGGCAAGAGGAAGATTTAGAGATTTGGACAATCACAGGAAGTGTGACTAATTGTGTCTATCTCTAAGAGAAGCAGTGTGTGTGTGTGTGTGTGTGTGAGAGAGAGAGAGAGAGAGAGATGAATGAATGAATGATCACACACAGTAAAAAAAAAAGAAATAACACAACCAAAAACACGACGCTCCGGATGAAAGTTGCAGCGACGGCTGAAACGCGGCGAAGCTGAAACAAGTCATAATCTATCACACCACACCATTACTCACACGCGCTGCAATCAAAGCCTAACTGGGGGCAAATCCGCTCGAAACAAAGGCAATCTGCCACGGGAGAGTTAAAAAAAAAAAGGCTTTTTGATTGAAACATTTAGTTTGAGGCACGATCCGCGCTCGGCGGGGGAGGGATGGGATTCGGCAAGTCTGCAGACGGCGCGGGAGCCGGGATGCACGCGTGCGTGTGGGTGCACGGGTACAGGTGACGTGTGTGACGTGCAACCGTGAAACGGGCGCTAATTTAGGTTATTTTAGGTTTAAGTTTAAATGAAAATGCTCATTAGTTTCATCACATTTTGGCCGTTTTGTGCTTCGGTTACACATTTTAGTGTGAAAAGTTGTTAGAGATGTGTGTGAGAGTGACATTTTAGTAATTTGGGCATAAAGTCAGTGCAATCAAAGCCTAACTGGGGGCAAATCCATTCAAAACAGAGGCAGTCTGCCACTTTAAACCCATCTGTAAACTTATTAAATTAGGATTTAAACATTAGAAATGTGTCGAAATGTGTTCGAGTGCGTGAAAGACTCCCAGAGTTCAATCCACTGCGTGAAATGCTCACTTTGTTTTCAAATGAAATAACAGAAAATCTAAATTAAGTCGAACTTTCAGCGTCAAATCAAATCAAATTAAGCAACTTATCAGCTTCAGGTCAACTTCAGACACTTTTTCAGGACTTTTGGTGAAGCTCCAGGTGCCAATCGAACAACGAAAATCAACTTTTCTGACATGATCTAATTAACGGTTAACGTAATGTGCACAACCTGAGGCAAATAAGCTACTAGCTAACGTTAGCATTCATACAAAGACGCCTGACACAGTCCAATTCAGATGCTCTTAAGCACATTATATCAAACTAGCTTGATAGCGAGCTACTTTTGCTAACCTGCACTGTCTCAACTGGCTAACATTGCTAATGGTACAGTCCATGTTAAGGGTGTTTGAAATCATATCAAAGGATTGTTCCAGACATATAATGTGATATTTATGATGTTAGATAAAGTCAAGGACATAGTCATGTTTCAAATACTCTGTTAGCTAACTGCTAGCTTCTTTCACTTAGCCTGACGGAGGCTTTTTAGTCTTCAGCTAATAATTTTCTTCATAATTTACTGATAATAATTTAATTTATAAGATAGAAACTGTAGAAATGACATTTGAGCTGCAAAGGTCAAGCAATTTTCGAAGATTGACTAAACAACTTTCTTAGTCTTAGCATTAAAACGCAAACCGTAGTGAGCCCCTTACGTTAGCTAACCGATGCTAAAAGCGACCGATGCTAAAAGCAGCCATGTTTGCGCTGCTACTCTTAACAAATGCATCCTGAAATCAAAATAAAACAAACAGCACAGTCATCTTTTAAAAAACATGACAGCTCATTACTGTAGCTGCTAATGTACTGATCTGAGTTGTAGCGCTAAAGCTAAACATTTTTTGCACATAAGAACAAGAAATTGCAAAGTCCTTTGATCCAAAACACCCTTTTTAAAGAGCAAATGGTGCCATGTAACTAATTTGTTAACACATAAAGGTAAAAACCCCTAAAATTGAAACGACATAAACTGTTTTCCTCATAAAGTTTCCTTAAAAACACATTTAGTGCAGCTAAAATGCCAAATAACAGCATTTCTGAGCATCCAAACTTCTCCTACAGCACTAAAAAAAAACCCACAGCTAGCTGAAGCATGTCGTGACATACCATAATAATCATGATTAAAAGTCATAATGTGTAAATTTAGTTTTAGTTTTGATATAAAACCCCATTTTTTACAGTGCCCCTGCAGGTTAGCATGTGTATGTGTGCGCGTGCTTCCCTGCGTGTGACCAGACAAGCCCTTCCTCTTTATCAGGCGAATGAGCATGTCTGCTGTCTGATGGCGGCCTCGGCCATATTTACTCTGTCTCTCCACCAGTCATTTTCCCTCTTTATTCTGACCGCCGACAGATAAAGGAGAGGAGACGACGGGAGAATTGCATTTCGGAGGGAGAGTGTCAGTCGGGGGGCCGCGGCGCTGCAGTCGATTCCCCTTGAGACAGGAGCTCCCTATCCCTCTCCGCTAAATATCTCATTACTCCAGCTGACACCCGGCGAGCGGAGGGGAAATGCAGCCCAGAATGAGAGTCCTGCCCTGGGAGAAGGAGGCCGAGGGCCAGGGGCCTCTCTACCTGCTGCTGCTGGTTCTCCCTGAAAGCTGCACTTTAAAGTTTCCCACACGATCGTCTGGCTGGTCAAACTTTCAGCGTCTGCCGGGTTTCGCTCAACGAAAAACAAATCGCCGTTGATTTTACCGTAGGGGCATTTTTAATAATTCATCATAGATTAGCAACAGCTTGAACTTTCGCTGTGTGACTACGGTGCTAATCAGCTGCAAGTGAGATGAAACAACAACGCTATCCACGGGGGGAAAACCATGTATGTCTAAATCTGGTTTCCATTAAAGTTAAATGATTGCATGCTTTAAGTCAAAATGATATTTTCTAATCAAATAAAAGCCAATTTTTGTCCCTGTTTATGTTTTTTTCCCTCATTTCTGCAGCAGCCATTCACATTCTGCAGTGACCACCCCATGTGCTGTGGTCAAACTTCATCTGCAAACACAGGAAATGACACAGCATGTAATCCCACAATGCTGTTTTTCATTTTACGTCACTGATATCAGTCCCTCAGTTCACCTTCAGCTGGATTCATTACAAGCTATTGCTAACGCTAATGCTACTTCCCATTGAAAGGTTTGCAGCAGTCGCAGAAATCACATTGATCAGGGGTGTTCCCAAACTACCCAGCTGTCTGTTCCAACTCGCTGCATAATGGAAAATGTTTGTTTTTGTTCATTATTGCATGATTTCTTCATTAATGCACCATGAGCTTGTTTAGCTGTGCATTAAAACGATGCAGCAGCAGCTCCTCTTGTTATATTTCTGCAGCTCAGAGTGTTTCCTCAAAGGTTTTCAACTTCAAACTTCCATACAGACTCAAAATATACGTATAAAAATAACATTTTTCTGTATTAATAACCTGCACACAGCACATTTTTATATTTGTTGTTCATCCAGGGACTGTTTCAAGTTCCTCCACATTAGTCCCGGCTCTCTGTTGCGGTTTTGCTTTCTTATTTAAGCCGTAATTTCAGTCAATAAATCAATTTTCTCTCTGTATTTCATGACATGAGTTCAGTGCTTAGCAACACGTATTAACATTATTAATACTGTTGGAGCCTTGTGTTTAAAATCTGATTGTGAGTCTGTTTTTTAAATAGTTTGGGGGCTTTTTCAATCTTTTGAATGTATAATCGAGGTGGGCTGCATCGTTTTGGACACGTGCTATTGAAGCACAGGTGTCTGCAAATGTAAATAATGACTGTAAATAGACAGAGGAGAGACAGGATGTTAGCTTAAAGTTGTACTTTTCCTGCAAAGTTAGCATTTGTGCTAACTTTCTCGGGATGCTGGGACTTCCTGAAACTACCACAGCCACAGATTCATTCAGCTCTCACGTGTCATCGTCCGTATTTCAGTCTCTTCCAACATTTAACGAGTTAATGGTTATAGGTGTTTGCTGCTGCTGGGTGCAATTACACCTCATGTTGTGTGTTAAACTAAATTTGCGGCGAATAAAAAAAACATTTGATTTGTTTTGAATCGGCCGCTTTCGAGCGCAAACGGCGGGCGGGAGAGAGGCCGACGCCGCGGCTTTACCTCCCCACGGGCGGCGAGATATTTCATGAGACCCTCGTAGATCGTTAACAGAAGAGATTATTAATAACAGGCAGACGAATGTTGCAACAAACAAGACGACTAATTTAGAAAAAAGTTGTTTTGTGTTAAGTGGTCTCTGATTTCATATAGTTTTGAAAACCACGTGCCGTTAACTGCGGCGGCGTAGCGTCGATTTATTTTGGATTTTGCTTCAGGGGAGAGGTTTTTAGCTGCAGACGGTCTCCCATGATGCACCGCACTCACATCTCGGGGAAAATAAAGTGCGCAGAGTCTCTCAGGACCCTCTCACCTGCAAAAAACCCCCCAAACCCTTTCTGTTATTTTTGTCCATCTGCACAGAAACGCCACATCCGGACACGTTTCTTCGAGTTTTTCCTCATCAAATGCACAAAAACATGGCTGCGTTCCTTTAAAAACACCTCCACGTACATACGTTTGATCCAGAATCACACCTGTGACAGACAGATTGGTCCGCGTAGGCCGACGGAGAGACAACCTACAGTCTGAGAGTGATACGGCAGACATGGCAATAAGCACCTGCTGTAATTATGGTATCCAGATTTACAATTATGCCATTACAGCACATGGATAATTTGTCACGCCGCGTGAAAGCACGCGCTCGTCGGGCCTCTCCGGGCTGTGATCTGACCTCGACTCACCGTCCACAAACTTTCCAAGTTGCAGACTTTTCTGATCGACTCAACCAGGAGTTCACCCGGCTAATAAACCCGACCGCGCTCCCCGAAGCCAAACGCTCCAAGACAAGCGTGAAGGGAGCTTTGCACGCGAAAAACACTCGAGCGCGCACGCGAACTGAACTCACAAGCTCCGGCCCGTTTACCTTGAGAATCAGTCTCGCTTTTCAGGTTTCGTGTGTGCGCTCTGAGCGCTCACCGCACGCACTGCCTTGAAATGTCACACCATGTGATCTTCAGCTGCTAATAGGGAATCAGGACGGTCCACAACTAGAAGGAGGTGGTTTGCAGCACGCCATGTCCGTGTTCTTGCGTGTCCCGAAGACAAACGCGCCCAAAACACTACAGGTTTCACAAACTTTGAAGCATTCGCCATGTTTAATCCAAACTTTTGCATTTTCTATAAATTCATTTTAATGTTTATGTTTAAATTTGATTTTACTCTAAATAACAGGTCTTTTTCTTCTTTTTCTTCTCTTATTTTAACAATTGTACACACTTAAAGGGACAGTTCAGGCTTTTGGAAGCTGAATTGTGTGACTATCTGTAAAAACTAGAGTTGTAGTGTGTCTCTGTCCAGACCCACCAGACCCCATTGAGAAAAACTGTAATTTTACCCTGCAGAGCACAGGAGTTGTTTATCTACCGCTGCCCCAATCTGTCAGTTTGTTCGTGCTATTGTGTGACTTCTTTGAATGTGGACTAACCCTCTGAGACACCAAAGTCACACGATAACACGAGCTAAACTCACAGAACCGAGCGGCGGTGGATTGACCAACTCCTGTCTTCAATGAGGTAAAATTACTGTTTTTGTCAGTGGAGTCTGGTGTGCAGGAGCAGATCGCGCATGGCTTTAGTTTCCCGTCAAAAAACAAGATAAAGAAGTGAAAATATTCAAAATGCAGCAAACTTATGATGTTTCTCCTGCCGCTCAGAAGCCCGAGGCTCACCTCATTAGTAGTAATTATAGAAGAAAATGTGCCAAGTCAGCATTGCTGAGGGTAAACGGTGTTGCACATACAACAAGTTACCAGATTATTAAATAAACCAAATACAAACTATGACAAATGCAGTCTGACGCAACAGCCCAGCGTTAAAATCTATTTATTTTTGCTTTGACTGAACTTAATTCTCATCTTGGGCGTTTGATTTGCTTTGCCGTTGAGTTGTGCTGTCAACAGAAGCCGCACTGCGACCGGCGCTGCAGTGTCAGCGTCGTCCGTTGGGTCATAAATGTTTGTTTCTCACTGATTCGCCGGCTTAAAGTCAAACGGCGGCCCTCGTTAATCTGATCCAACACCTCCCCTCCGCTGTCCGTCTGACAGACGTGCTCGCTCGCCACTCAAACAGACGCTGCTCTCGTTGTACCCCGTGCTCTACGGCGAGGGAAGGCTGACGTCCGCTCAAGTGCCAGGCGGGAAAAACAAGAAAGGTGGAAATCAGCGTTGACAGCACGTGTGTGTGTGTGTGTGTGTGTGTGTGTTAAATGAGTGTTTATCAAAGGGAGTAAATAATGTAAAGCACAAACCGACACAGATGCAGCAGAGTGAGAGCGAGGCGCGCGTCTTTAGAGCTTCGCCGGTGAATTACCTGTCCCGCTCATATCCACTTTCATTAGGGCCTGACATTCAGCGGGCGTGTGCGCGCCGGCGTGCACCTGAATGTCACCGCGTAATGAGAATGGATATGACAGTGACAGCGCCATCAGCGAATGGACAGCCCGGGCCGCCTCGCCTCGCCTCGCCTCGCCTTCCTCTTCCCCTCCTCCTCTCCTTTCCTTGCGTAACACACACACACACACACACACACACACACACACATATCTCGCTCTATCTAAGACAGTGGGGTGCAATAGAGCCAAGACAATAACCAAACTCTATTTACCAGACCTCATTCCCTCACACGGACCCGGAGTAATTACTTTTAAATTGCAAAACTGAGGAACATTAACAAACGGTTGCGGCAATTTAGGTCCGCCTGGGGCTAGACAGCTTGTTTTCAAATGGAAATGAAGGTATTTTGCTATTGTCCACTGCAATATCGTTGTGTTATGGTTTAAGGCTTTTTTCGTGCGCCTGATAAAAGCAGGGGACACACCGGCGGCGTTTACCGGGGCCCGTCGTGGCAGGCGGCTGCTGAGAGCGAGGATAATTCTAGCTTAATGCTAACTCGCTCCTTCCAATCGGAGGGACAGACGCCGCCGCCGCCGCTGCTCGGACACGTAAATCAACACAGACACTTCATGATATTCGCCGTGGGACAACAAAAACAGGAACTGTGCACCATCCGCAGACAGACGGCGGGAGGGGCGTGCGTTTTCCCCGCGTGTCAGGGTCACAGCACATCAATAGCAGCCGTGATTATCGTGATCAGCTCTAATGAGGGGGCTACGGGGGTGAACGCCACTCGTCTTTTTTTTTTTTTTCCTTTAACACACCCTGTTATTACCACTTTTTGTCTGACACACACACACACACACACACACACACGTGCGCTCACGCTCCTCTTACACCATGTAATTCTCTCCCAATCACAGCCCTGTCACCCTGCCCTGTCACCGGCCTGACAATGTTGACAAGGGCGCCCCAAAATCAGGGAGAAGAGAAGAAGAAGGTGGCGGTGGCGGCGGCGGCGGCGGTGGTGGGGAGGGTGGCACACAAAGGAGCTGTCCCCATTATGGCGCCGCTGGGGTCGCCGTGCGGCTGATGAGGTCTGCGACACCACCTCCCACCGCTGCAGCCGCCGGTGTCAAAGGTTTTGTCACAGTTTGGAGACTTTGCCAAAGTTCGCCGGCCGGAAAAAGCCTCAGAGCCAATCAGCTGCTTTCACGCGACCATGCATCGACTTATTCCTGTAAGTACGGCGAGTCAGGAGGCGGCGAAACGCAAACTCAAACTCCAGGAATGATGCTGATGTGACACAGATGACAACAAACGCTCGCATCACATCGACGGACGGACTCGTGTCGCCGCACGGCCTCCATCTGCAATCAATAAGGGAATCAATGCAGAATGGGAGATAAAGGCTTTGGTATCAATAAAGTCTTATCGCCTCCCATCCTGATTCCAACATGGGGCACCGACAAAGACATGAACCCTTCCCTTAAGAGGATGCATCTGGATCCAGCCTGATATTTGGCACCGTCTGCTGTTATTTTGCTATTTTATTTAATTGATTATCCTAAAAACATCATTATTAGTTAAAGTTGAAACACAATCGTGTCGGGGAGTGCTTCGATTTGCCCCTTCTGATGTGAAACTGTGCTCTCTTCAACTCCACCAGACTCCATTTACAAAAACGGTCATTTTAGCACGCACAGACACGGCAGCTGCTGGTCCAACGCTGCCTCTGTCGGTGGGTTTGTGTGTGTCATTGTGTGATTTCGGTGTTTTAAAGTGGGTGTCTGTTCAGATTCAGTGCTTAAAGGGGCAGTTCAGGCTGTTTTAAGCTGAGTTGCATGAATATCCACAGAAACTGGAGCTGTGTTACATCGCTTTCCAAATCCACCAGACTCCATTGAGAAAAACGGTAATTTTCAGATTTGCAGGATACAGGAGTTGTTTATCTGCTGCTGCTTTAATCTGACAGTGTATTTGTGTTACTGTGTGAGTTCTGTGTATCTAAAACAACCCATTTAAACACCAAAGCCACACAAAAACACAAACAAGCTAACCAATCCAGGCAGAGAGAGACCAGCAACGTCTGTGCTCTGTTGGCTAAAATGACCATTTTTGTCAATGGAGTCTGGTGGGTTTGGAGAAAGCGACGCAACATCTCACCTGACCGCCATCTTCTGCAGGTGATACACTACTTTAATGTGACAGCATTCAGTTCAGAAAGTTCCCGGACTCACCCTGGAGAAGCAGGAAGGCGTGACACAGACGCTCACTCGTGGGGCGGCCATATTGAACTGCCGGCACGTTAATGTGTGAAGTGCATGTTTTAAAATGAGCAGGAAGAAGAGATAGAGATAGAGAAGATAGAGAGAGAGATGAAGGAAGGGCAAGAGTACAGTACCTCCATAGTCTGAGACTGGTGCATGGCTTTGATTGCATTCTGTGCCATAGCTCTGGTGGAAAACGTGACAAACGCACATCCTGTAAGGAGGGGAGAGAGGAGGAGAGGAGGAGGGATGGTGGGGCAGTGGAAGGGAGGCGGGGGAGGGCAGAAGGGCAGGAGGAGGAGGAGGAGGAGGAGGAGGAGGAAGGGGGGGGAGACAAGAAAGAACAAAAACAAGACAAAAGGGTTGGACACGTCGTTGTTATAAAAAAACCCAAACAGAGATTGATACAGAGAACAGCTCACAGGCGGACAACAAGTGTTCTCAGTCGCTGTGGAAACAACAGCCGAAAAACGAGCACAGTGTCATGACAACCACAACCCCGCAACACCCTCCCCCCCCCCGATGCCCCCCGAGTAGTCCCACCACCTCGGCCTCTATCCATGCAGCCGCCACAGGACATCACAGATCTACCACAGGCAACAAGCATCGAGGCTCTGGATTGGCTCTTCTTTTCTGGTGCCTCCTCCCTCCCTCCTTCCACCTCCTCGTCTCTTTTCGTCATTGTTTCCTCCTCGCTTTCACGCCAAGGTAAATGAACACCTGTCAAGGTTTGAGTTCAGCCGCCTCTCGCAGAACAATTCAACAATGAATCGCTTCCAAATTTGCATGAAAGTTTATGTGAATTCATCTGGGGCCTGCATTGTGTGCTGGCCTGATTGATGCAGCCCCCTCTCTTTGTCAAACAGGAAAGAGATGGCGCGGTATATGCAAGGGGGTTCGAGGTGACGGGAATCAGATAGGAAATGTTTTTAATTCAACCCACAGAGAGACGGAGGAGGAGAGAGGGAGGGACGACAGGAGGCGTGGCCGCACTCCCCTTATGACTGGATACTGATTCTAGCCAATCAGGCGGGCTCAAGGGGAGGGGGCTGTTATTGGCTGGAGGGCAAGGGGGGATTGAGGGAGGGTGATGCAAGGTTGTTTGTCTGGCTGGTTAGGGAGTGATTAGAGGAGATACGTGAGAAGTGCTTCAACAACCCCCCGATTAATATGCTAACAAACCTTACCGAGCTACGCGCAGCCAGGCTGAACTGATTACACACACACACATTTCGACAGGACACACACACACACAGGAGGATACACACACACACACACACACACACACGCCGCTCGCTGGCTGACTCTGCGGCTTATGGCGGAGGAAGAACTTAATAGCGTGGGTTTATCAGATGACTCTGCCTGGCTGTGTGATGGGATGAAGGGGGGGGGAGGGGAACAGAGAGGGAGGGACAGAGGTGTGTGTGTGTGTGTGTGTGTGTGTGTGTGTGTGTGTGTCGCGGAATAGATGCGATCATTGTCCCCTTCCACCTCTATCAAAAGCCGGCAGCCGCGATACAACGAGACAAGGCGAGCGGCGCTCATCTGGCCCGGCTTTTTTCCTATGTAGAGGCCGCGCACGCCACGTAACAGGATAATCACGTGGCACAAATCCGCCCGATAACCGAGTTTAACGTGGCGCGCCTCTTTACGCCGGCTGCGGACTTGTGCTCGTGTGCTGCACGTGTCGCTGGAGCTCGTGTGCACGGTGCAAACGACAAACACGGCGACGATCAGGCAGGTTACTGTTCCCTTAATTCTGAGCTACCTAAATCAGGCACGTTGCGTTTCGCCTATTCTGGCAAAGACTTTCTGTAAAACAACACATGCTAACGGCTGTTTTAGCGCTGCAAAGCCTCTTGGGAAGGAAGTGTAGGTGGATGGTTGGATGCACAAGGCAAACCAACTTCACGGGGTCTTTCTGATGTTAGCAAAGGGAAAAGACATGGAAGCTGGACTCTGACGCTAACGTTTGTGGCTCAAACCCAAATGTTAGCTTGACTACCTGAAACAAGTAGTTGACTTTGTTGATTGATTGAAAAGGTTTGCTTAAACTGGGGCGGTCTGGACTCTGAGCCACGATAAACCCCTTAAACCTTGCACGTTTCAGCAGAAGACTCTCAGTCAGGTTTGCCCCACATCAGTTTAAAGATGAAAGTGAGCTCCTGATGTCCTTTTGAGTTTTGTCACCTAAATCCTGCAAAGTTAAAGGTACCCTGAGGAGGCTTGGACCCGCAGTGCACAGTCCAGCCACAGGGGGCAGCGCTGCGCCGCCGACAAATGCAAAAAGAAGAAGAGTGCCTGTCAGTAAACCTTAAAGAAGAATCAGCTTTGCAATGGTTTGTTAATGCTGAACATAACTTTTCTGTGTTTATAGCGAGGAACCTTTAACTTGCAGAGTAAATCCAATTCATTTCAGTATTGAAGGATCATATAAAACAATAAAAACGGCTTGAATTAGATCTAATATTTCAAATTAATGCTGTTTTACTCAATCGCCACTGTTAAACCTTTACTCAGGAGGTCAAACTGATATCTGCAGAGTCAGTTTTACCACTGAAAACCACTCTAGGTCTCGAATTAAACACGTTTGACCTCGTTTGCAAAACAGGAAGTCCCCGTTTCCTCAGGTTTTAACATAAAACAGACTTGCTGGTTCAACATGAAAGCTGCAAGACGGTAAGAAGAGACTCAAGGTTATCGGATTCTGCAGCACTGACCCAGTAAACACCCCGATGTGTCCTTTCCAGTGCCGAGCCGTGCCGTGCCGGGCTGGTTTTACTGTAGATAGGACGTTCGAGTGAGAAAAGGGGGTCAAGTTTTTTTTTTTTTTTCCAACTGATTCAGGGGACTGTCTATTTTAGACGGGTCACAATCTGTCATTTAACTTCCCCTCATCCTCGCTGCCCCAGAACTGGATCGGTTCATTTGGGTTAACCCCTCCAGATTGGCCCGGGCTCCATTTAGCCGCCACGTCATCGGTTGTCACGTAGCGGAAAACTCCTGGGTTTGTCTCCGATTGGCAGACGAGAAGCACGTTTCTATCTTTAGCCCCATTTTTCTGCAGCTTGATCTCCTAAATAAAGAACCCGTCCACGCACCGAGCGTTGATTCATTAAACTCAAAGCTGTTAATGGTTTCTTTGACTTTACTGGCCGCGCTTTTCCTGGCGAGCCGGCGCACGTCTTGTTTTTTTTCCGCGGCAGAGATACGGGACGTGGCTTCAGCGCTAAAAATACCTCACGGGCCGCATTCTGTCGTCAGCGGAGAACCAAACAGTCCTTTAATGAAAGTAGGGTAGCTCCCAAGGCCCAGCCATCCACTGGTGGTGTGATCCATATTTTATTAATAGCGGGATGGCGGAGCGCTCTTCTGATTGATACCGCGGTTTAATAGGAGCTCAGCGGCGCAGCTAGGTGGGACCGAAGCCCCCGTGGGGACTCGCCGGCACACAGAAATCCTTTAAGACCTATTTATCTCCAGCTTGATTAGGGCTGGTGTTTATCTACTGGCCAGAATCAAACCGGCGTTTCCTGTCTCTGACGCCGCGTCGGCCGCTGAGTGGTTTGTATCAGCGCCGCAGAAATGAGGATTTGGATTCGGCCGCCTGAAATATTCATGAGGACAAAAGAGAGGAGCTGAGGAGGGATGGGAGAAGGAGTCGAAGGGGAGGGAGGGAAGGAGGCCGACGTGGGATGTCTGGGAAAAATAAAAAAGAAGGAGGACAAATTGATGCAAGGGAGGATTCTGGGACAGCCGGGGTGAGGTGGAGAGGGAGCGCTGCTGCCGGTTGGAGGAAGCAAAGGGATCATGGGAGTTTGAGTTTAGTTTGAGGCAGAGATTGGTTCTAGATAAGAGAGAGAAAGAGAGAGGACACGTTGAGAAGAGAAGACGATTAAACAGGAATAACGTCCGACAGGAAACCACAGAGAAAATAAATAAATATAGATACGCGACCAACAGATCCACAGCGAACCTGCGTGACGATGACAATGACAGCTCCGGTGACAGGAGGAGGAGGAGGAGGAAGAGGAAGAGGAGGACAGAGAAAAAAGCCCCCCCATCTCCTCAGCACATAGAAACCACAAAGGGGGAGAGAGGGGAGGGGGGTGGGGAAGGCAGGGGAGTGTAGGGGGAGATAGAAATGAGAGGGGTGGTGGGTGATGGATCAGGAGGGTCCCTGAGTTACTACAGGAGCTATTTATAGAGGGACAGCGGCGACATCGGGCTGATGGATGCGGCGGCTGGGTGGAGGTGGGGAGCGCCCTCGATACGAGGACGAGCTGCGACGTGAAACCGGGACTTTTTGGCGGTTTTAGGGCGAATCTGGCGTCAGGAACGGACCGATCCGACCGACCGATGCACGCCACGGATCCAAAACCTCGGAGGCGGCGTTAACTCTGCAAATCAGTGATGTAGTTTTACACTTTTTGGGATGCCGCGGCGCCATTTAAAGGCCTTCTCGCAGCCACGGGCGAATCGTGGCTTTGTAAGAGCGTCCGAATCAGTTCTCACTTACTTTTAAAACTCACTGTGCCTCTTTAAATCCTGTCCTGGCGCTGATTGGTCTGTAAAAACACAACTTTTTGAACATAATCCTTCTTTTCTTACATTGATAAGACATTATTTACTGGCTGCAAGCTAAATAATCACGTCTACACCTGACCACGACTCGTTCTTTCCATTTTCTGCTGTGACAACTTTGTATTTTGTGATTTGATGCTTTCACACGTCACACGTCTATGTGTTCCTTCACGTTTGTTTGTTTGTTTGTTTTCTTTCAGGGTCAGTTACGTAAAGACAGAAAGGAGTGGCCGCCGTGGCGTTGCAGTACCACTACATGCAGCCGGCTTCTGCAAACGCAACAAGCGGCAACACGTCTCCTGATTTGACCTGCGGGTCTGATAAAGCGCCCTCGGTCTCGCTGTGGAGGTATCAAAGGGCTTAGGACTGGCTTACGGCGAGGCTAAAGTGGAACGGCAGGGAAGGTGGAGGATATGAATGGAGGTTAGGAGGTCAGAGGATGTGGAGGTGGTGGTTGGGGGGGGGGAGGGTTGTGATCTGGGTCTGAGGCTGAGAGAGCAAGAGGGGGAGGAAAAAAAGAGAGAGAGAGGCAAAAAGAGATATATAGAGCGAAAAAAAAGGAGAAGCATGTATTCACAGCGCCACAGCACGGCCTCAAGGCGGCGCCCCGGCTCATCTGTGTCCACCTCTCGACGCGACTCGGGGGAAAACCTCGAGGGGAAAACCTCGAGGGGAACCCTCGCCATCGCCGAGAAGCAGCTGGTTGAAAACAGGATCTGATGAAATGAACGAATCATCCGTCCGGGTCAATGCAAAGAGCACAGCGGACGTTATTCAGGTGGTTTGGTTGAGTCTTACTGCGGCTTCCTGGTCTTTAGTTGCACCGTCGAGTGTTCCTGCATTGATTTCAAGCTACGATGGGCAAGAAAGACGAGTCTGTTGGCACAACAACCCGATGCTTCAACACTAATCTGGATGAACAGCTGCGACGTGGACGCCTCTACTGCTCTCTGGTTGCTGAACGCACACCATCGGAGCCGAACAAATGAAAACACAAGTCGTAGCTTGGGGAAGCTGTGGGATTTGATGTCCGCACCGGGTCTCGGTTCAATTATCTGTGATTAGCCACAGAGGTGGTGGCCAACGAAGTAAAGGGGACATGATACAAACGACATTTGGTCTAAGCTACGTCCACAGTTCACCAACATATATAAACTCATGTTACACAGCTTTAATCGCCTCAAACAAGCCTTAACTCTCCAGGTAGATCTCATTAAGGGGCCGATTTATGATTAATTAAGGATTATTTGAGCAAAACAATCCAACAACCGATTATATGAATTACAGACGTCCTCTAAACGCCTCGTATGCAGACTTGTTATATCTGCTAGTTAGTTAGCTTAGCGGTTAGCGGACTGGGTTAAATGAATAGGCTGCCTATGCTGCTGCCTATGTTCGAGGCTACCCATGAGTCGGGTAAGGAGAGCTGTGATTGGTCAGAGTTTAGGGCTCGCGTTCAGCAGCCTGGTCACGACCACTTCGGGTAAACTGGAGACTTTTCTTCAGCAGGACAATTTAAAATCAACCGGACACTAATCACGGCAGTTTACGGTAAAACAGCGTCTTCTGGTGACAGCTCGTGCTTCCATAACAGGCGGTGAGGAGGAAAAATGGTTGAAAACATGCAGATGAGCTGCTGATTATGCAAAAAACATAAATAGTTAAATTATGAAAAGGTTGGAGTGATGTTTTTACTGGTTTTTTAACAGAAATTCAGATTTTTTTCGTGCATAAACGTTAAAAACAGCGGCTTTAATGTTAAAAGTTACTCAGAAACCAACTTCAACCAGCCGTTTCTCGTCAGACAGCGATTCAGGAACGACTTCCCGACCCAGGGCCCGAGTTTGAGTCGCGAGAGGACACAACGAACGGCGGCCACCGCCGCCGCTCCGGCAAATCAGAATCTCATGAGCAGCGTCACGTGTGGGTGGGGGTGAGTCGCAGCGACACACACACACCTCTGCTCAGTCCGTCGGGCCCTCTGAGGATCCGGCACTCCTCGATCTGTCCGAACGCCGAGAACATGACCCGGATGTCGTTCTCGTTGCACTTCTTCGACACCATGCCGATGAACAACTTCCTGTCTTCCACAGCTGCAGTAGAAGAAGAGGAAGAAGAAGGAGAAGAAGGAGAAACACAGTTGTGCTTTTAATTTTCAACCATTTGTTTGTTGTTTGAGAGAATATTCAGACATTTGGGGAAAAACATAGATGTTATGTGTTGATATGTGAGCTTTACAGGTGTGTGTAGGAGGCAGGCTAGCAGTTTCCCTCCATTTCCAGCCTTTGTGCTAAGCTACGCTAACTCCAACTCTCCCAAGAACGTCGAGCGGTTCTTTTAACTTTACATTCGTTTTTTTTTGTGAATCGCGCGCCGACGACGCGCAGCTGCAGGAGCAGGGGCGCTTGGCGAGAACAAAGGGAAAACGAAATAAAGCGGGAATGATCCAGAAACGTCGGGAAAATGGGACGAGACAGAACAAAACAGCAATCAGAGCGAGGGAGAGCGGGCGGACAGTGGGAGAGAGGCGAACGCAGGCGGAGTTCACGTATTTCATCATGCCATCTGCGAGGCTCTGATCAATGTCTCATTATCACTTCAACGCCGGCTGCTCGCTGAGACGCTCCCGCTCGTCCTCTCTCACCCTCTTCCTCCCTTATGGACCCCCCCCCCCCAATCGCTGACACAATCCCTCCTCCTCCGGTGCAACGTCGAGGAATGCGAGCCGGCTGCAGGTAACGGTGAGAAACTTGGGTCGTGTGTGTGTGTGTGTGTGTGTGTGTGTGTGTGTGTGTGAGGTTAAACGTGAAACCCTCCATCGCTCGCAGAGACAATATAACTCTGCGTGTGTGTGCGCGCGCGCGCGTGTGTGTGTGTTTACGCGTTCCCACCACATTCAATGCAATGCTAATCCAATTCATTTTTAATGAGGAAACTGTCAGCTCTTACCGCGAGGCGAAAGAGATAAGCGGTCTGTTGCACTCTGGGAAATCAATAGCGCACTTGTTTATTTTGCTGTTTGAATTGTTTGTGTGTTTAAAAAACAAACCGTCGGGATACGCTGCCAAGATAAGTGCTGTTTCAAAAAAGCTTTAACTCCTTTGTACACAGCGCGTGTGTGTGTGTGTGTGTGTGTGTGTGAGCGCATCACTCCAGAGGAAGATTACCACAAGTCTAACAGCAATGTAATTAATTTACTCTGCGTCGATAGAAGAGAAAGAGACGAGATATCGTTACAATTGACTGTTTTCTGTTTTTTTTCCGGTTGCGGCGTGCAGGCGTGCGGCCGATAAGACTCATAAAACCGGCTCTGGGACGATCCGGGGTCAGCTTTGCATTCTGGGACAGACCGGAGCAGAACTCACGCTGAGCGGCAGAAGGAAAAAACCAGAAAAGGACGAATAAAGAAACGGAGAGAAGCAACAATAACGGTGAAGTGACGTCTGTTCATGCCGCCGCCGTCCCCGCCGCTCCGTCTCCTCCTCCTGACTCAACTAATAAACCTCGGAGCAGCCATTCGTCACTGCTGCAGCGACTCTAACACGGGGTTTATTAAAGGTCATTACCGCTAAACGGATGGATACGTTACGTTTGGTCTGCTCTATATCTCGCCGCTCCGGCCGCTTTATTAAGTTACCCCGACGGTTACGTCTTATAAAGTCGGAGCGGGTGATGGCTCCTCTCAGGATCCGTCCTCTGCCTCGCAGGAAGCTGTCGGTTTATTGTGCCCCCCCGCAGCGGACAGTGATAGAGCAGGTGATGCTACGCCGTCACATGGTTGAGTGTGTTTAAGTGTGTGTGTGTGTGTCAGCCGGACAGTCAACACACACACACACACACACACACACACACCTGAAGTTTAGCACTACCTGGATTCTCAGCGGTCAGCGTTTCAGCGTTTGCATCCGATCGTGGTTTCGCATCATGTTCTGCTCAACTGCGCCGCTTCCAGCGTCATACCCGGGTTGAGATCCGGCCGTGATGCTTCCACGTTGGCGTGCAAACAGCTGATTAACCACGAGCATCACTGCTGCTCACAGTCTGCGGGGACAACGGCTGAGTTTGGACGTCGTACCCGCAGGGCGGCCATGTTGGCGTGCTGCTGTCTAATCTGACCCTCTTTACAGTTAAACATCAGGAACGAATCGTGAACAGAGTCGATTCAGCGGTTTTAGCGGTTTGCTATCGATGCTAATCCCGGTCTGAGCGGTTATTTCTCTCTGAATAACAGATGGAAGCAGGAAGTGAGCGGGTCTCTGGATCCGGGTGGTTTTTATATTTTGGCTGCAGAAGCAAACAAACATCAACCGAGTGGGTCGGAGGGGAGGCGCCCACCCTGCAGATTCAGTGTGGCTGGAGCAGGACGCGATCTGCTGGAGGAAGACGCGGCTGTCCAGGCGTTGGGTCGTCTCATAATCCCACCAGCCGCGGCGATGCAAATGAAAATGATTAAAACTCACTGCAGCGCCAACAACAGCAGCAACACGCACAATCCACGTAAAAAGGGTCTACTGTGTCGGCGGCCATATTGGAAATCTGTGAGTTCCTCCCTCTTGAATCGGGCTCTGAAATCACAGATCAGTGAACTGTCAATATGACGCGGTTCAGTTCAACAGCAGGAGCCTCTTGCATTAATTCCACCCTGCTGTGACTCAACGGTGCAGGCGAGGGCGGCGCGCGTGGTCGCGATCGAAATGGTCGTGCACGCAAATCAGGAAGGATCTTGGGATCAAACCTTTCACATGAGTATTTGCTTAAAAACACCAGAAACAGCGTTTCTTTGCACAGCTGAGAGCGTATCCATCCACAGCTCCCGCTTATAGCCGGACACGCACGCCGCTGGCGCCGTCTTTTGCGCCTGATTGGTCGAAGAAGCTCCCCTTTCTAAACTCACTTCCTGCCTCCTCGTTAGACTGAGAGGCGGCGGACGGCGGGGCTCTGCGCGGGAAATCAATTCACTAGTTTGGAAATGGGGTGATGTGAGGACGGAGTGTGTGACAGCGCTGTAAATCCACTGTGTGTGTGTGTGTGTGTGTGTGTGTGTGTGTGTGTAGGGTGCATACAGCATGTTTGTATGAGCGAGCAGCCAGAGGGGAGCGAGCCGGGTTCACCAGGAGGCCAAAACGATTCAACTCCCACTGACCTCCTTCCCAAGCACCTTAATAATTCATCACACATATAAAAATATATTTATATATATCAGCGCCTCCCTCCCCCCTCCCTCCCCCATCACTCCCCCATCAACCCCCATCGCTCCCTTTCCCCTGCTCCTCTCCCTCAGTCTCTCTCTGTCTTCTCCCAGCGAACAAACACACAGCTATTACCAAGCAAATTCAAAGAGGCTATTGATGCATGTGTGTGTGATATTGATGCGTCTGTCAGAGTGTGTGTCTCTGCCTCTGTGTGTGTGTGTGTGTGTGTGTGGCCACTCACCGTTAGATTTCTCACTGTCTGCAGGTTTCATCTGAATAGGGTGGTGCATCTGCAAGAGACAGAGGAGGACAGGATATAATAAATGCTGCACGCATGCACACACACACGCACGCACACACACACACACACACACACACACGTGCACGCACAGGTGCGCTTCGTTTACAGGTGAATGCATCTTAATTAGCAAAATATAAAACTTGATCCGAGCGGTTTTACTGTGTTCAAGCCGCTCGCCCCTGTTTGCAGGTTAAAGCCCAGAAGAAGATAAAGAGCAAGAGCCAGGACGTGAAGAAGAACATTAAAAGAAGCAGAAGAAGAAGAAACAGAAGAAACTAAAACAGGAAGACGCAGGAAACGTCAGACACCAAGCATCAAGTTTAACACGACGCCGGTCGCCATCTTGGATTTTTGCGGGCACACCTGGATGAAAAGGTGCAGGATACGCTCCGATCCTGCGTCACCCGTTGTCAGACAGAGACTTGTCAATCAAAAGCTAGCCCCCGCCCTAGAGCGTACCCTGTTTAACAAGACTAGCATCGTGCTGTGTCCATGGAAACCTGAAACCGCGTTCACGCCGGGTGTGAGCGGGTCCTGAAACGTTGCCCGTGTTTGTCTTTTCAGCCGCTGAGCGTCTCCGCGACGCGCCGGTGAAGCAGCTTAACGGGAGCTGAATGTGTTTTTAAAAAGGTGGCAGGTCCTCTTTTATGGAAAACAGGAAAACACTTCACAGGCGAGGAGGCTCTGTCACCTCTCCCTCGCTCTGTCTCCTGCCTCCTTCAGTCTCTCCTCCCCTGTCCCCTTTTCTATTCCCTCCATCCTTCTCTCCTTTATGGGAGATTATGTGGCTGTTTGATCTGCGGAGAGACGAATGACAGTGATTCTCCAAATCTAGCCCTGTATCAATCACACTCAGAGTCAAATACCAGCCGCCAGTGTGTGTGTGTGTGTGTGTGTGTGTGCGTGACAGTGTGTATGTGCCCCTGTCTTACCCATAACGCCCCTGGGCTCAGTCACGCTGTGACAGAAGGCTTTGATCTCCCAATTCTATCACACACCTTTATCCCAACTCTCTCCCTCCTGCTCTCTTCCTTATCATCCTCACTCTCGGTCCACACACACACACACACACACACACACACACACACACTCAGAGTCTGTCCGCTGATTAGTTCCCAAACCTGCCTGGTGGGGGCAGTCAATGGTGGCGGGGGGAGAAAGACAGCGACGACAGACTGACAGCTTCACTGCAGACGCATCATCTCTGCA